>VYXD01009484.1:0-104654 GCA_013397195.1 Hylia prasina
GGCAAATGTGAAACCATTACAATACTTCAAGGTGGAAAGTAGAAAAGAGAAAAAACACTAAAGCACCCAAATTAGAGGGGTGAACTCTACTGTTTTATGCTCCATTATGCTTGTTGTTATGGAAAAATACATCCCTGTTTATTGGCTGCTTGCTTTCACATTCCTTCTTTTGTCTTTCCTCAACTTTTGCTGTCAGGATAGTCTCAGGGCTCCCTGTGGTAACCTGCCTCCTGGCATGGTGGGCAGTGGCTCCACACTGGCCCATGTGTCAGGCACAGAGCTATGCTCCTTGTAAGCTTTCCATTCCCCATGGTGGCTGCCTCTTCTCCTCAGGACTTGGTGCTATTTTAATTACAGCTGGCTGCTAGCTCAGTCCTACCTTCCCTCTACTCCTTACACCAATAATCAAGCCGTCCTGCCAAGGGATGCATGTGCCACCTCGGGGCTCTCAGCTCAGCCTCCCCAACCTCCACTGCCTTAAAGTACTACCTAAGCTCTGCTTTTTCTAATTTGCACACCAAGCCACTCTTTGGTCTTGTAAACACCAGCTAGACTTTGCAACACCCATGTGCAGCTGTGAGCAGCTGTCTCTGCTCTCCCCTGCTGTGGGCAGGCTGTGCTGCAGGACTGGGTGAGAGCGCAGAAAGATGAGGGAGTTGATATGCAGACCCAGGGCTGGCCTGCAGTACCAATAAATCTGGTCCGTGGGACAGTGCAGTTAAATTAGTAGGGGGCTGAGTTCAAATTAATCAGTAACTAATCCTGATCCTCAGCTTACCAAAGATCATAAAAGTAATAAAAAATGGATCTCAAAGAGGCCCCTGGGCAGTATCTAGTAGTCCATTTATCTTTCCTAGGATAAAAGCAACTACATCTATGTCATTCCTGCTATCTATCTAATCTCTTGTTAAAGACTACCAACAATCCCATCACCTTCCCCAGAAACTTGCTTCCTGGCTTTACTTTTGCTTTTGCCACAGATCTATTCTGAATGTCAAATCTGAAGCAGAAGCTTTCACACTGGCAGACAAAACCAGTATTTCTTCTCCTACACACAGAATGCAAGAAACAAATGCATCTGTTCCTCTCTGCAGCAGACTTCCATTTGCCCACTCTATCCATCTTCATCATCTCTCTGTCCCCTACAACCAGAAAAGCAGGTAAGAAATGAGGATTCCAGATAGTTCTCACCACAGAGCAAACTCTTTAGATGCCCTTGCAGGACATACAGGGAGATGGGAGGTGGTAGATGGGCAATGAACTACAACAAAAGGTATATACTGGAGGGGAAAAGGAATAGGAGACCACAAATAACACAGTATTCCTGCACTGTTCCTCGCACTGGAGGAGAAATACATTGAAAGAAGAAACCTTTAATACTTTCTAGACAGTGGAGTGAAAAAGCGGATAAAGGAGAAGAAAAACCTCTTCACAGGTACAAATCTATTTTAAGGGATCATCCGCTGGTACATTCTCTATTGTGCTCCAGAGGAGCTGCGAGAGCTCAACATCAAAGGAGGTTTTGTAAGCCCGTGCTCATAGCAGAGTGTCCCTCAACAAAATTACTCGTGCAGATCATCAGCTGCAGAGGTGTTTTAAAAGCTCTGTGAATCAACACCGACTGCCTTCCCAATGACAACAGGCTCTTTCAACTTCCCCTTGAAAAATATCAATACAGTATAAAGAGTTGCTATGAAAAGAGGAACAACAAGAAAGCTAAACTTCAGTAATTATTCTTCTCCAGATGGGCAGAGGCATGGCATCTTTAAACAAACACATCTGAGCCACAAGATTTAAATATAATTATGTGGCCAAATCTGTCATTAAGGGAGAGTACTTCCTCAAAGTCAGGAGCAATTGCAGTAATTAAAATCCATGTAACATTACCCATCTGCTGCAAAAAGCAGCACAGCATTCTGCAGCTTATTTGACCTTGTGTGCAGAGCACCCACCCACCCCCTCTAACTCTTCTGTGGCATGAGCAGAAACATCAATTCAGAAACAGTAGCTGATTAATATTAAAAAGATGAACATGGCTTGATGACAAATGGCTTTCTTTCATCAGATATTTAAGGTTTTTATTTTAGAACATATATTTGAGTGACCTAGATAGCAAATAAAGTCAAAGGTAAGTACCTCATCTGGCTGTAAACCACAAATTTTAGGACCAAATTTTACACATAATTTTTACTCACTACAGCACACATGGTGATTTTTGAATATAAATGACCACATAAAAGATTTAGTAAAGTAAACTGCACTGAAGGTTACTTGAATTTATTGATACAGACAGTAAAAATACCTGTACTCAGGAAGTGTGGCTATAACAGTGTAGTACTCTTCACTGTTCAATATAAATTGGTTTGAAATCTGGTCTTGGCTTTTATAATCTGCCCTTTTTTTTTGTTCTAATACAGGCCATAAATTTCACACACATTACACATATGAATATTGATATGTATTACAGTCAACAGTAGTAATTTTCATGCTGAGAGTTTTCTATCCTTTCCTTTAAAGCCTGCACAAACAAGATTCTTGCTGCTCAGCATGCAGGATAGAAATACAGATGTAATACACACCATAAGAACACAGTGCAAGGACTGACTATTAATGCTGCAGTTCTCACACAGATTATTGAAGCATGTTGCCTATGGCTGCACAGCCTTAGAATTAAATTATTCCTTTGGGAATTGAATAACATCGAGTATTGTTAACTGCCTGCAATGAATCAAAATGGAAAAAAAATGCCATAAAATTCTGTATTTGCTCGGGGAGTAAAATATCAAGCAAGTTATGGGCTTGTTTAGCTAGGGGTATAAAAATTACGTTTAAATCTATTTTGTCCTACTCTCTTGTGTTCCCCCTTAAAACCACTGCTGTTTCCCTTTCACCATTTATTTCTTCTGGACTTTCATCCAGTTCACAATAGGTGTTAGTCTGATAGCAGAAGCCTTCTGCTAAAACAGATTATTGATACATTAATAAGATACAGATAAAAGAACTAACTGGGAGTACCCACAAAAAAGCCCTGCAAACAGCCCTTCAGAAATCTAAAGATAAACCCACCTAAAGCACTGATAATTTTCTATAAAAACCTTGCGGCATGAGGAGGACAGTGGCAAATATCAAGTAATCTTGATGAGGGTGCTATATAATCTTCATTATAGCACATGTGAGCAAAGGGACTCAGCAGCTCTGAGGATTCAGCTGCAGCAAGAAAAGGGAGTTTTCTTGTCCTTGCTGGAGCTGTGCTCAAGGATCTTGATAAATGAAGGACTACTTTCTTTCCAGATTTATGGAAATCTAGGAAAACACGTCCACATGAAAAGTAGAGGGGAAAACACCGAATTTCAAAGTCACATTCACCTAAGCCTCATCCATATCAATATCAGTGCTTCCAAATTCTGAACTGAGCTTTCTCCCAAGCCTTCAGGACTGCCAGTGACAGCTGAATGAAATGGGGTGCCAGACTGGCCCCGCTGGTGGCCCTGGCAGGCTCAGTGGCCTGGGGAGATCAGGGCAGTGGGACAGCATCCCCATCCATCTCTCAGCCATGCCCCCAAGGTGCAAGGGCACACATGGATAACAAGGGAGTGCTGGACTGTAAATCTCCAGGTACAGCTAAGAAACTTCCTTGGCACCGAAGGATTGCAGTCTAAAGTCTTAATTGCTCCCTCTGCTTCCTTCCCTCCCATTAGACAACTGCTGATTGATAGCTTAAGCTTCCTTTGTTTTTTTCTAACTTACTTTTAATATAAAACACAACAAAACATTATAGTATAGCTCCAAATTCATTATGTGTTCTCAAATTTTCTCTGAGTTCTTAAAGCAATCACCCATGACCTCAACATGCCATCATTACTCATGAAATTCAGTACCAGTTTCAGCAAACAACTATTTAAATGCAAGTTTTTTAGTTCTGATTCTGTTGTATGCCCAATGGCCTAATACAGCAAAACAGAATTCAGTTATATGCTGCAAAAAAGTGCAGTAGAATAATCAATCTAATAAAATGACAGCCAACCTCAGGGAGAAAAAACAACATCACACTTGAACCAGGTCAGAATTCAGACATGCAACAGGAGTAAGATGAAATTTATGAACTCCCCTTTGTAAACTGATCAATATATTCTATGTCACACCTACACAGTTGTGGATTATTGTCAGGTTTTTCATCACTGAAATACTGCTACTAGCGCCTATGGGGAAAACAATCCAGCCTGCAACAATTCCTTGGGCTCTTAGTTATCATACTGAGGGTGAGTTTACCCAGCATATCAATCAAAGAACTGATTTGGCATCTTCCTGATCCTGTGTCCTCCCCTATAAATATGTGTATGGATCACGGAATACACAGCACACCTGCAGCATGCTCTCTGTGCAGGGTAATGTAGGACATGGCCAAGTACAAGGGCAGAAGGGGAAAAGTCCCCCAAACAGAACTTCTAGTGTAATCACAGTTTTTGGCTGTGCATTACCCCTTTTTTAATAGTCTCTGCCTTTTATCAGAACTTCCACAGTGTAAGTAATTTTTCTTCAGCCTCTACAGCATACAGTACCTCCGGGGAAAGACAGAAACAATAAGAAGAAAAAAATAACCCTGCAGCCACATCCTCCCTCAGTTAATGGAGGCTCCTTGAGATCAAGTGGCCAAACTGCCCCAGTATATGGAAATAAAGTGCTACCTATTTTAATGTTGGATTTTAAGTAGGATGGCCATTACCTTAGAGCAGTTTGGTCTCTGCAGCAGGAGTGCTGTAGCTGCAGCAAGCACAGGGAACAGAGCTAAGCTGTTCTAGGAAAAGAAAATCCTCATTACAAATCAGAGACATTGATTGTGCACCTTGAGAGGTACCAAGTCAAAATCCCTGTGTTTCCATAAAGTAAGGTATTCTGTGTGCAGTGGAAAGCTTTGAGTTTAAGCTAAAAATCAATTTCTGGCCTTGGTCCTCAGATAGCGGGAACCATCACTTTCCCTGTGGACCTCTCCAGCTATCATCACTAAATGGGAAGCTTTTGAAGACAGCTCTCACACAGCAACAAAAGGACAAGACATGAGCCTTTGAATCCTAAATGATTTCCCCCCACACTCTTGAGTCCCTCAGAGATTAGCTAAGATTCAAGAGCATCTAGACAGAATGCAGATGTGCTCTTGTTAATTGGCTCAGCACACTAAGGTATCACAACCCCTTCTACCAAGACTGCTTCTGTAAATAAATGCAGCATAAAGCCTAAATATTTTCCTCAGTCCATCCCATTAAGGGGTTGGAGCTGCTGTAGCACTGTTCTGTCTCTCATTTCCTTTTTTCTCATTCTCTCAGGTTAGTGTTTGGGTGACACAGAGAAATTCCAGTAATCTTTTCTTAAATCTAAACATTGAACTGAAAGCTTTTTCTGCCCAGATTTGTTCTAAACTCAGCAACAAAAACATACCACCCTGCCTAACATCACCACCGATTCCCTTTTTGCTCTCACTACCATTTCTGGTTCTTTTTCTTCCCACTAAAAACTATCAAAATGTTTTGTTATTTTGCCTCTCCAGCCTTTATTTCTTATTCACCATTTTTTCAACAGAGACATCAGTGTGCTGAACTTGCATCAAATACTAATGTCTCCCCAGTATCTGACATTTGGGTTAAACAGGGGTTAATGAAAAACATACATAAAACATATAACATACATAAAACACACACATGAAAAATGTAAACTCAAAGTTGCTAGGAAATAAAAAATATTGCTACTTTTGTAGGCTGATCCTTTGCCAAACCTGGTCAATAAAATGCATTCATATCTCTGAGGCACTAATTTTGAAGATTTTAGAAAAGCTAAAAGCTATAGCTAACAATAGATATTGCTGATTCAGCTGAAATGAATAGATAAGCTTTGCTGAAATCAGTTAAAAAGTTANCTTTTTGTTCATTAGCATAAGAATCGGAGAAGAGGAGGTGACAAGAGTATGAATATGCATTTGTATTTTGTGTATTCAAGACTTCTGTAGATAAAAAGCTTTGTAATTCCCTGAGATCTTGGCAGTGTGTATTTGGGAGCTATCCCCACGGTGCATGGCAATAAACATACACTTTCTAACTTTAAATTGTTAGAGAGTCTTTGTCCGTCATAGTTGGATATCGATATTAGATTGATATTTATATTTTAATAAATCATCTCAATCTTGATAAATGTTTTGCAGTGTTTACTGATTTGCTAAAACAGAAGAAAATATCACCCCAATAACAAAGAACAGAAACAGACCAATAGCAGCAGTCTCTGTCACTATGCTGTCTGTCTCACAGAGAGACAAACCAGTCTCTAAAAATCTTAGTGAGCCTCTGTGTAGAAGATAATGTCAACAAAGGATGTTGGGACAACAGGCAAGCTCTTCAGAAAATGCTGTTTATTGCACAGATGATGTTACAGCAGCCCTGGGTTGTGGGTGACAGAGGCAAAACCTAAAAGCTGTCAGCTTACAGCTTATTAGGCAAGCCTGAAGCCACCTTAATTCTGGTTACAATGCATTATATATTTTCTTTACTGAGCATCTGAATACATAACACCTAATCAGGATCTTACAACAAGTTTACAGTAACTTCTAGCCTATCCTAATTATTATCATTACCATATTACGATCACTACTATCCAATCACATGAGTTAGTATATTAAAATTTAAGCTTAAAGTTCTTTTTCTGTTTTCTTGCAGTGGAAAATACTTCTTACTTGGTAAAAACACGTTTTTTGTTTGCCTATGCTTTTCCTGAGATTTCTCTTTACTTGGTAAAAACATCTTTTTGTTTGTGGTCAACATATCCTTTGCTTTAGCTATAAAACCTCCTTCCAACACGACTCAACCTTTGTCCAGTAACAACTAGCTCAGCCATTCCTAACTTAAACATCTTTTATTTTTCTATATCAAAACTTGCTTTCATTTCTGGAGAGCCTTCTGCTAAGCATTCATATCTGTAAAACTTTTCTGTTAAGTTTTCATCTTCCCCAACACCTCAGGATATCTGGTGGCAATCAAATGCCTTCTAAAAAAAAAAAAATTCTCCCAGGTTCTCCATTTTAAGATCATGGGTGAGAACACATATTTTTAACATATAGCAGCTAGAGTGTGTTAATCAACCCACATTAAAAGCATACAATGGAAATAGTCAAGCATAACATCATATATATGATATATGATAGATATCCTGTTATATATTAAAATAAGGGGGGTTGAGAAGGCGCTGAATGTTTGCTAGACATGAAGGATAATAAATCATAACTAGTCAGAACCTGACTAATCACAAACAAATCTTATTTTCCCCCCCCTTATTATAGAGAACTCCCTTCACACATTTCACTTAGGTGTAACAGACTGAGGTAAGAGATACCGCCTGCCACAAGCTCCAACATCATCCCCGTTGTTCTACACACAAATCCTAATCTGACCTAAATCCAGGACAATCAGGAGAGGAATTCAAATGAGAAGCTTTCACACACCTTCAGTTTGGTGAGCTTTGAATAGGATCCCGTGTTTCTGAGTGCAAGACTGGAAGGGATGGGTAAGAGGGCAGTAGTGTCTCAGCCTACACCAGCCCTGAGGTCAAGCACCAACTCTCTGCCGGCTCTGCACAAAGCCCGAGGGCTTCTCCCAGCCCTGGGACATGGCTCAGAGAAAACCCCACTTGTGTCAGTACCACGTATTTCATCACCCCAACACCACTGCTGAGTGTGAATTGCGCTGATAAGGACAGTCAAGGCTCTGGGCAAAGCTCAGCACAGCTCTTGGAAAACACCAAAATGCTACAGAACTTGTTTCAGACAGGAACTCTTCTTTGTTTTCTAAGGTGAAAGGGGACTGTTTTATATAAGGCAGTTTCCATTAGTATGGCCTTTCACAGGAGAACAAAAGCCAGTGATACAACTTTTCCTGCCTAGAATCTCAATTAGAAACTTGGATTTAGCATTGGTACACGGCTTTGAAAGTAAATGGGAAATGGAACAGAGGAGTTTATGTAGAAGGAATTTCTTAAAGTGCAAAAACCTTTCTTTAAAGAGAAAGGAGTTGTAATGCCCTGTAATTGAATACCAAACCAAAAAAGGATGGGATGTTCTTTAAATACTCCATCAGGGAAAGTGCTGAGTGTTTCTAGTGATTTCCATGTTTAAGCACACAAAATACCTGTGAAAGAAAGTGGCTATGATACAGAGTCTGGGTCTTCTTTTGAAATATATACAGAAAAATCAAACAGATTCATATCAGCTCTGCCAAAAGCTCTTTGATATCAGGAGCATGGGAAAGAAGATGACAATTTTGAACTTTGGGCAGAGAAAGAAGTTAAGTGTTAGAGGTACAAGAATCCCAGGAATTTCTGAGCTTTAGGATGCAACACAAACTTCCTCCCTCATCTCACACAGATCATCAAGTGTCAAAGAAACCAAAAAATGCAAGAGGGCAGCCGGTTACTAGAAATACAGATCTGAGCCTCAGTGCCTCAACATCCCATTACAGGAAAAAAAATCATCTCATTATAACAAATCTGTACAAATTATACACCTTAAATTAGAGCACATTTAAAACAGTGCAGATTTTCTATTAGCCTTCAAAACAATGCTCGCATTTATAAAGAGAGGTAGGAGATGGGCAAAACCATGTCCTGGTAAAAAAAACAGCAATATTGCAAACAATTTATTTCCACAATATCTTATCCCTCATATGATAAGATAAGCGTGTGCTATAGGAACAGGCTGGTAAAATTATCTCACCAAGTAGGCAGGGAGCTGAACAGATGGCAGCACCAGGCATCACTAGACCTTGCTTATAGAGATGACCTTTATCACTTCTATAAGATTAGAAAATTTCTCTCCTATGAGGGTGGGCAGAAATAGTTTTTTTTGTTTCCCATGGAATCAAGGATTATGGACTGCCCGCCAGGATAATGTTAGTGGTTCTAAAAGGAAATCCCATACAGAGACAACTCATTTCTGCTAATTTGCTGGTAGCTACCTTAGGTGTAGTTTCTTTGTAGGCAGCATGCTCTTCTGGGAAGATTATCTTGAACTTCACATATACCTTTGGCTTACTCATAAAAAAGACAAGTTTAGAGCATGCTTAGTATGCCCAGCCACTATATGTGACAGCCTTTATAGGGAGCAAATCTCTTAGTCACAGAAGGCAAACCATGGCTGGTTTGAGCACTTTTTGAATTAATAAAATTGCTTCTCTCTCTGACCAAAGCACTTTTTCCCCACTGTGTGCTTCATACAAAGCTTCCCTCTTCCTGCCTGTTTATCCCATCCTGCCATATGTTCCAAAGGAGATAGGTTTTAATTACAGCAGTTACTGAAGCACTTCCCTGCCTACAGAGCACAGCAGAGCCTTTTCAGAAAAAATGAATTGGTTTTATCACTGTTATCATTAACAGCTAAAAACTCCATTTGTGAGGTCTAAGTGAAATGTTGCACACAGAGGACAAGAAAATTCATTCACTTCTACAGAATGGAACAGAGAAGCACTGCAGATTTGTGTGGTTGTTTTTCCCTTTGACTTAGCAGGCCATCATGCAAATGGTTAAACAACAACATGGAGCAATTTTTAGTAGCAATTTTCAAACAATGAGGCAAATACATGTGCTAGATATGGCTCAGCTGATGTCAAAAAGGGGGTAGGAAAAGCACAAGCACTTAAGGTCTCGAAAACTTATTCCTCACATAAACATTAGAAAAGAAGAGGCCAAATAACAGCACAGGCTGGAGCAGAGCTTTTCAAGGCTGGTCGGACACCCAAGTAAGATGCTAATGATAGTATAGAGTTAAAAATNGTATTGACCTACACATTGATTTACGCATTGACTTACGTATGTATAATGTAAAACTATAAAAACCACAAGCGTTTGTATGTCTGGTGGGCATGGATTTGGGTCTGAGACCCCTATGCTCCCACGTGTAATAAAAAAGCACCTGCATGTGATTGCCTCTGTGTAATTATATGTCTTCCCAACACTAACACATCTTGAAGCCAGCTGCCTGTACCTTACAGGGGAAAAAAAAAAAAAAGAAAAAAAAAAGGTTTCTGGGGTAAGTCTTGCAATGTTAAGAAGGTTGGAAATGTTTTCTGTGCTGTAGAACTTCAGTCCAGTGCAAATTTTGCATTCATTTTTTGGCAATGACTCTGAGGTTTAGCACCCTCAAATCAGGGGAAGTGCACAAAGCTGAGGAATGGTGATTTTTCTATAATGGCACGGTGCTGGAGGGCAGAACCACTGGATTCCCTGAATAAGGAAATTCTTGACAAAGTTGAAGATGCAGTACATGCCTAGGTTTGCCTTCAGGCTATTTTTACACTGAAAATAGTTGAAATGCATGTGTCTGGCCTGAGTAAGGCATAAAATACACTGAAAGTCAACAATGCACAGGTAAAGAAAGGAAGACAGTCCTGGGAGGGGACGCACAGGAAAGATGTTTGAGTCCACAAGAGAAGACGTATCTATAGATCTCCCTTTACTCAGAAATAACAAGTGACATCTGCAAAAGCCATTTCCTGGCTGAAAAAAAAGACCTGGAATCAGCTTTGAATGTCTTTTTTTAAATTAGCTCCTCTTAAAACACCAATTCCAATCCTACTTACCTTACACAGCAGCAATCTTGACAAACAAACAAAAACCTAGCATCCCATCAATCCAGATACAAGGCCCAGACACAACCACTTCATGTTCATTATCTTAATCAGGAAAGATGCTCTATTAGTGCTTTTGGTTTTCTTTCATGTCCACGTCCCCTCATAACTCAACTGCTGTTCTGCTTATCCACTCCCAGAAAAGCCACTCTGGAGCCACAGGAAAATTCATCCATCTCCTCGGGGAGAAAAATCCTCTGCAAATGAGCCCCAAGTGCTGCCAGCACTTGGAAACCTCTGCTAGCACAACATTTCTTCTAGTCAGTGCCCTCTGAAAGCCCAGCCACGCACGAGGGAGCTCAGCACACCCAGACATCTCCTCCATCATCACAGGTAAACCCCTCAGGACAGCGACATCTTAAATCTGGCTGGATTTAAGAGAAGGGGTGAGATGTGGCTTAGGCTGTGGGACAATGATATGTGATGAACAATTTGCTCTAAAGGGAGTTTGAAGCCTCTTCTGAGAAAAATTAAGTAGGAAAGTATAGAAAAACATTCACCTTGGCAAAACTATTGCTGCTATTAAAAGAATTTGCTTATTCTTTATCTAGCTGCAGAAGTTCTTGAAATAAATGACATTTTTATCTTTCAGCAAAGCTTCTCACTCCAAGGTATTTGAAAATTCTGGATACTAGTACTGCAGTGAACTGGCTGTTCAGCTGGCCAACTGCATGGACACCACACACACCAGCAGGAGCTGCAGCACAGGACAAAAGGTGAAGGTGAGAGACCCTTCATATTATGGGTGCACTTTGCTGAAGGGTCAAATTACTGTTTCAGTGCTTATTGGTATTTTCTAAATGAAAAGTAGTGAATACTCTATGAAAATGCTACTTTTTTTTAGTCTGTCTTCTGGAGAACTAAAAAGTGCTTCCTAAAACTAAAATCGGAGTGTCTACTTCATATACAATCTCCCTCAGACCAAATTAATTTTCCTCACCCTTGGTTGAACAATAATAGGCTATCAAGGCTATGCAATAAACCCCCACATGATAAATTGAAAATTACAGCAAGGAAAAAAAATCTCAATCTAGCTAGAGAATATCCTAGCTGAAAAAACAGGTTCCATCTCTGTATTCATGAGAGAAAGTAACAATAAATCATGTTTAGAAGTTAACCCCAATCATGCTGAAATAATGAAAGTCTCTAATGGATTACAGACAGGACATGGAAAGAGAAAGCCAGAAGAGGAGAAGGCACATGGCTCCTCACCCCAACAGACCCTGAATTATGTGCTTCAGTGGAGGAAGTGACATGTGTGTATTTTACTTTACTGTTGTTTTCACAACCCATTTTACAATGCTATTGAATTACACCTTTATAGGGGCCTGAACTGTTATTTAGCTGCAGCACCAGATTTAAAAATAACTTGACCTTCCAGACCTCAGATGGGAATGATGCTTAGAGCTGCCTCCACTATTACAAGACACAACTAAGAGAAGTAATTTCCTTATAAAACTCCTTATTAAAAAAACCCTGTCAAAGAAAAACGCTTAAACACATGTAACAAAAACTGACTGTGGTTTTAGGTTTCAGTAACAAGACAAATATTGCAAGATGGTGTAGCTTGTAACAGATGTAGTTTATATATTTTGCTGCAGTGTTGGACAGAAAAGAAATAGTCATGGCTAAATTTCCTTTAGCAGGGGCATGTAATGAAGAAACCAGCCTATTTTGGTTTTAATGTCTTGGATTTGCTTACAACCCCTGAGGAAGAGGTCATTGCAACATGATATGAAAAACAGAATGATAAACCAGTCTTTGCATTTGCTCCTTGATGGAAAGAAAGATTATCTCTCCAGTTCACTCTGAGTTATTGCCAGGATTTTTAATGAAATGACAACAGGGATGAAAACAATCTCTAATACATTTGCAACCTTGCAACTGGAAAGCAAGGAACTTTCCAGTTGCAGTCAAAACCCAACATTTTTTGCTGACTACCCTGTCTTTAAATAGGTGATCCTGGCTCTTTCTGCCTCAAGGCACAGAGTTACAGAGGCTGTAGCAGTGGTTATTCTGAATGTGCCATGGATCAGTATCTTTGATATTTCTGAATGCAGCTAAGAACAAAAATATAGACCGTGGTAGGGAAACTCAGCATTTCATTTTGCAACATGCAACTGATGGGTCCAAAAAGGAAATGATTCCCCAAAGTATATGGTCAAAGAATGATTAATTTATATAAATGTTGCTGAAGCTGAGCTGGTGATTGATTTGCCTTGCCTTTCTAATAGCTGCAGTGAGAAGCTAGGTAATAGCATGCATTGAATTCCTGAAAACTGGTCCTTAGCTCACCCAGGCAATCCACAGCCTGAACTCAGCACAAGGCAGCGGGTGCAGCTGCCCCGTGTTGGAGCTGACCACAAAACAAGAGTTCATTATCCACGACACAGTGCTAAAAGGTGAAGGTTTTCTTAAACAGAAACACCACCAAGGCTGTGCATTTATCATTTTAAGCTTAAATACCCTTTTAATTTTATTTTTTCTTCCTAATGCTATAAATTTTTTCACTTCTAAACTTCAAAACATGCACTGTCATTACTTCTTTCCCTTGAAGATGTTAATATAATTACAAGTGGACCAACAATGCAGAAGTGTTTTTAAATCCTAGTGGCAATTTAAGGTTTAATTTTACTTATAGCTGATAAAGTGGTTTATTTTAAAACAGAGTTATGGCAGTTATGACTCTGGCATAAAGCTCCATCTCGTAACAGATTTGATTGCAAGAAATTAGGCAGGTTAAGAGGAGCAAAGAGGAAGTCAGATTCTAGAGGGCAAGAAAAGTGGCAATGCAAAACTCATAATAGGCTTTTTACAAGTATTTACAACTGATAAAAACATAAAAATACAAAAAGAAGACGTTAAAGCTGTCAAGGGGCTGGATTCAAATCACCACTGACATTTATAGAGCACTAGCAAACCAAGCTGCATGAAAAACAGCTGTACATCCTAGCCTCCAACACTAAAATATTCTGATGACTCAAAGATCTTCAACAAAATTAATATCAAGAACACACCAACCATATAAATCCACATCTCTAGCTATGTTTTATCTGCTTAGCTGAGTTAAGGGGTTAAAAAGTTAAGATTGTAGCTAGAGGAATAGAAGCAATTTATATTGATTAAGAATTTAGTTAGAGGAGTAGAAGCAATGTAGGATGGTTAATTATTAGCAGATGGACCTAATTAGAGCTAAGACAATATATCATTTGCTTGATTTGGTTGTGTTTGTAGGAGACAAGAAAGATGAGCCACTGTGAAGATGAAGGGACCATGGCTGCACCTGGGCCCCGACACTACTCAGAACCAGGCAGGAGAGGCTCGGGCCATGCCCAAGAGGGGCCAACAAGACCAAGGTGAAAAGTTTACCTTGAGGAAGATGTTCCTGACCTCATCCTAAGTGACCACTGACCCACTTCAAACCCAAAGACCCAATTTGAGTGAGGGACTGCACAGGCATGAAAGGAGCTCATTTTAATACGAAGCGGGGAGTAGGCAGGGTCAGGCAATAAATATGTATAAGTGTGTTGCATGATTATATGAATATGTAAGATTCTGTAAATAAAGAGAGAGCCATATCTCTGATTTCTGCACACATCTTTGGGAGTTTACTCTCTGTGTTGTTAGACATACCACTTTCTAACTTTAATTAGACTTTGTTTTATTTGCTTCGTAGCAACTTAGAGTGCAGTAAAATGGCAATGGGAATTGCTGCCAAAACAAGGTGAGCTCCAGCTCTACAAAGTGCCCATGAACATCTTGCAAAGGGGTCTGCAGATTCAGTCCTTCTTCCTCATTGCATTTATGTCCTGGATAACAAACCAAGGACATAATTTTCCTCTCAGATTTGTGAAGCACGCCAAGGCAGAGTGACTCTAGGAAACCTTGGTGCTTACTTGATGTAGACCAAAATATCAAGTTTTCCCTTTTATACATTCCCATTTATTTGACAACCAACCCCCATCCATATTTATTTTTTGGAATTTTTTATTTGTTCTTCCCTGCTTTTCTCATGCATCTGTGTGCCTTGTCTGGGAAGGGCAGATAGTCATGGCATGTGAGAGAAGCTGTTTGTGAAAGAAGCACTTTCTTTCCTCCACACTGACCCAGAATTTAGCCCTTGCCACTTTAATCACATCAAGCTATTAAGCAAAGAACCAGAGTCCTGTATCTTCTCACCGGTGTTGTGTTGCCACTTCCCTTGGGAAAACAAGACACAAACCCCCAAAAACAAATGCAAAAACCCTGTATCATGAGCCAAACCTCACAGTGTTGCATTAGTGAAGAGCACTGCCTCTGGATCCCCTTTCTGTGACTAGGTGTGCAGGACTGGTGGGAAATGACCCATTTTTAACCCACCCCACTCCGAGCTGACACTGCAATGCCACAGCCACTCTGGACTCAGAGCTCACAGCAAGAATCAGAGCAGACAGCCCAACCATTTCACTGAAGTGAAAAATCACAGCGTTAAGATGATGCCTTCAAGGCACATTTAGCTGAAAAAGCCAACACTGCTTCAGGAGGAGAGGAAAGGCTACGTAGGCAGAATGAATGAGCAGTGAAGGCAAAAATTGCATTCATATCTAGTCCTACCTATTTTATGGGGTCCTTTTAACAATAACATCATAGAAGCGGACAAGCTCTGATTATGTATGAGCATCTGCACGTACACATCTAAAGCATTTGCCAGCAAAAGTGCATTTCTCTCAATCCTGAGGCTTAAGAGTGGATTTGACCATCACAATGAAAGGGTGATAACACAGTCTGACCTCTGCCTGACTTGCTGCCCACCTCCTGGATGCTGACTGGCACTGACTGTTGAGAATAACTAAAAATAACCCACTTGTGTCATATATTGTAATAAGGGCAAAGGGAGAAAAAGAGGTGGCACACTTGAGGTTCTTGCTGTTCACCCTCCTGTCACCTTCCCCTTATAAGTTTTCCCCTTGAGAACAGAGTCTGTTGTAGAAAGCACAATTAGTACAGATGATGGGAGCCACGAAGTTATTAATGATTTCACACCAATGACAAACTGGTAATGAGTTTGAGGTTTTGAGGCAGAAGTGGGGAACTGAAGAGAAGAACCTGCCCACAGAGGACCATACTTAAGGATAGTCTCAGATTGCCACACAGAACAGACTTCAGTTTTGCAAGATGTAGTCTGAATGAATCCAAAGGATAAAATACCAACATAAAGAGCACAAAAATATAAACCCCAAAGATGTGACTTTGATCATACTTTTCAGGGTTTCATAGGTTTTGATTCTACACAATTTCTTTCTTTTTGTTTGGTGGGGAATTTTTACCAAAAATCTCTTTAGTAGTTGCTTACAATCTAAAGGCATAATTTAGATATGTTTTGTTCCATATCACTCTGATTGCACCTCACAAATCATGCACTTCTGGGGTCAGGCCACATGCAATGTTCCATGTCCTGGCAGAACAAGACACATCCCCAGGAAGAGGTAAATCCCATTTCCCAAAATGACCTTCTAAATCCCAGAAGAAGCCTTTATAAATAAATCAGTATTGACTAAAAGACAAAAAATACAATAGACCAAAAATAAATATGGATTTTGAACAAATAAGAGCAGATGTTGAAGCTTGAGTACCTTGGCTGATAATTACTGGCCACATGTGATTAGCACCCATGAGTTTCTCTGAGGTGCAAGTAACTAATCATAGCTCCAGTAGAGATGAGGGGATTTTTCAGTTTTGTTTGGTGGATCTCATCTCTGAGCCAATGACCAGTTAGTGCCATCCATTCTATACCGCTTAATAATGAGCAAAAAATTTAGGAGGAAAGAAAACAAGCAGTGATGCATCCATATGCAGGGAACAGGAGAAAATCAACAACAGAAGGCACAACCATGCAGGGCTACAGTACATGTGTGGATTCCCAGGAGGGGAGAAATGTCACCACACCACTTGTGTACTGATGGCTGGGAATACATCCAGATTCCTGTTCTGTAATCCAGTGATATCCCAGTGAGTACTGACAGCATAAAACATTCAACAATTGCCAGGCACATTCTAACACTGAATGACTGGGAAGAACATTGGTATCTCAGGGAAGCCTTAACTATCTTTTTGTTTTTAACTGAAAACTCAGGATACTGGGGGGGGAAAAAAGAAAAAAATGAAAGGAACTTAATTGGAACAGGGGCAACAAATTTACCTTCATTCATTGTTTAATATTCTTTATCAGTTATGTCACCACAATTTATGCCCTATTTGCTTATGCACACAGGGCAGGGAGGACTTCCAGCAAAAATTTCACCTTTTCCTTATGCCTTTGCTTTATTTGGAAGGCTGCTTAAGCTTTTGGACTCAAGTTTCAGAAAGTCTGACACCCAGGTTATTCTTCCTTTCCCACTTAATCCCAAGCAAATGAATGAAGTCACAAGGTACAAGTCAACATAGCTCCTGGGCTCCTGCTCCTGAGAGTCCAGATCACATTGCACAGACTCTGTAAAAACTGGCAGTGCAGCTAATCCCAGCAATGCCAAAAACCATCTTACTCCACACCACTTGAATAGACAAAAGCCCAAGTTATTTTTAACCAGCAAATTAATGACGAAAAGAATGAGTCAGCACAAGAAGTTTCTTAAGAGGGCTTCCTCTTCTAAAAATAAGTCAGGCAGAAAAGTTATGCACTTTAAAAGCATAGAAGCCACAAGGAAAAACAAAATAATGTTTTGACAACTTTGGAGAGCTGCTAATATCCAATATCCCAGCAGCCTCTGGTGTGTGATACCTGAGAAACGGGGATATTATACAAAGACGCTTTCCCTGGCATCCCCTACCAGCCCTGGGCACTGGGACTGGATCTTCAGGTATCAACAGTACTGATGGCCCAACCCTCCATGAAATTTGCCTCACTCTGCTTTAAACCCAGGTAATACCTCTGCCTTCCAGGGCTGTCCTCTGAGAACATGCTCACTCAATACCCTGCACAAAGTGGGACACAAAAGGCTTGGAAACACCACAAATAAGGGGTCATTCTTTTAAAGAACTTATGTAAGACCCCGCACTGCCAGATCCCGATTTGATTAATTACTGCCCAAAGATTACCAAGGGCAGCTGAAAGCACACCCTTCATTTTCTATTTGAGGCCTCTTTTCTGAAAGAATGAGCCAGGAATTTGAGTATTTTTAATAAAGCACTCGGTATTTATGCAACAATCCCTCAGTTATGCTCCATTATCCTACTTGGCCTTTTTTTGACCTCCCTAGTGTCCATTGTTTGACTCTGCTATTCCCAGCAGAGCTAAATATCTGAACCTTGCCAAAGAAAACAGTGTTGTGAATGTGTCAAATCCCAAATTTGTATCCAAAATCCTTGTTTGGGCTCATTAACAGGAAACACAACCGCTCAAAGATGCTTTTAGTGGCTTGCAAGTATATTTGAAGGTAAGAACAGCAAAAGAACAAGCTGGTTAACCTAAAAAAAACAGTGCCACAACAAAATATATTTATCCTGAACTCTTGACCTTCCTATTCTACTACAGTTAGTGCTTATGAGGAGTATGAACTTGGAAACACAACCATCTCACGAGTGATTATAGCAATTTAGGATTATAAACCACATTTCAGAAAACAAAAAGGTAAATCTTACCATAGCTGCCTTTGGTTTCACCCCAGTGGTTTGTCAGCCAAATTGTGAAGCAAGAATCCAAAGAAAGCATTTAGTGGTAATTAAGTTGGAAGATGGAGTTGAATGGCAGATTTGTAATTAAATCTTTGTTAATAGGAACACTCAGAAGCAGTTGACAGTGGTCTTGCTGCCTATACTCAAAGCTCTTTCTCTCACAGAGAGACAGCATCAGTCTATTAGTATACCCATTAATTTCACAGCATGAAGAGAGATTTGGTAGGATTACAAGTCACAGCTTGCTGTATTTTTATGTCTCCAAGACAAAAAAAAAAATTGTTTCTTTTCAGAAGTCCTGTGAACAGGGAAAGTACATGTACAGAGCAGAGGAAACAATTTAACAAGCTTTGGTACTATACTCCATCTAAAATTTTTCCTGAAAACAGACTGAAACAATATATTTTTAGCAAATTTTGCAGACTCCCTAAGGCAAAAACATCACCTGTTAACACTATCAGCAAAGGAGGGAGAAACATTTATGAGGATAGTCTGGCAGAATCTCCCTATGGCAGGCTTTTCTAAACACAGGAGAGAGAAAATAAAAACACCTCCCAGTGGGCAAAATAGCACATATATATTATAAGCCTAATTTAGAGCTAGCTCTAACCAGTTGACAGTAACTTCCAAATCAAAGAAATGTAAATATTGTCAACTCTACTGATCCTGCTAAAAATGCTCTAAATTGAGATGTCAGCACTCTCCTGACAGGAGGAACAGGTCTGCCATCACTCTATCACACCCAGCTCCATTTTGTTTCTCAGACACCTCTGACACCCAGAGTCATGTCCATGGCTCTAGCATCTCACTCCTACAGCTTCTTTTCGAAAAGCAGTGCTTGCATTAAGGTCCATTAGGATCAAAACACCATTAACAATGTCCATATTGAATACTTCAGTATACTTCCTTAATTATTCTCCCTCTAAAAAAAAACACAGAATCATTTGGGTTAGAAAACACCTCTAAAATCATCAAGTCCAATCATTAAACCAGCATGGCCAGTGTACCATTAAACTACATCCACAAATAACATATTTATGTGTCTTTTAAATGCCACCAGGGTTGGTGACTCTGCCACCTCCCCAGGCAGCCTGTTCCAATGCTTAACCACACTTGTGGTGAAGGAATTTTTTCTTCACATTCAATCTAAACTCTCCTGGCAACAACTTGAGGCCATTTCCTCTTGTCCTACTGCTTGTTACTTAGGAGAAGAGACCAATCCCCATCTCGCTACAACTTCCTGAAAGGAAAAAAAAGTGATAGAGGCTCCTCTGAGCCTCCTTTTCTCCACACTAAACACCCCCAGCTCCCTCAGCTGCTCCTCATAGGACTTGTGCTCCAGACCGTTCATCAGATCCATTGCCCTGATCCATTGCCTCTGGACTTGCTCCTCAATGTCCTTCTTGTCATGTCTTTCACGTCACAAAACTGGACACAGGATGTGAGGTGTGGCCTACCAGTGCTGAATACAACAGGACATTCACTGCCCTGGTCCTGCTGGCCACCGTGTTGCTGATACAGGCCAGGTGCCATTGGCCTTCTTGGCCACCTGGACACAGCTGGCTCATGTTCAGCTGCTGTAAACCAGCACCCCCAGGTCCTTTTCCACCAGGCAGCTTTCCAGCCATTGTCTTCCATGTCTGTAGAGATGCATGGGGTTGTTGTGGCCAAAGTGCAGGACTCTGCCTTGTTCAACCTCATTCCATTGTCCTCAGCCCATCAATCCAGCCTGTCCAGATCATTCTGCAGAACCTTCCTGCCTTCCAACAGATCAACATTTCTGCCCAGCTTGGTGTTGTGTCTGTAAACTGGCTGAGGGTGCACTTGATCTCCCTGTCCAGGTCATGATACAAAGCCATTTCTACAAGGGCCACCTAAATATTAGCGAGCTAATAAATATTTCTAATGCAAGCTTTCTTTAACTGACACAGATGCCAAAGCAAACTTCCATTCTGGAGTAGACTGAGTGGGATAAGGCTGTGGATGCAGACACTGGAAGGCATGGGACAACGCCACAAGGGAGCAGACAAGGTTGTGTAAGGATGCTGCGTGGTCACAGTCAACACTGCAGTCACTTCAATCACTTCACTGTCTGGGGTAAACACCAGAGCACAATCACAGGCTCCCTAATCTATGCATGAAGGAAATTGGACAAGTACCAGAAAAGCAAAGCAACAAAAGGGAAGAGAGTTCACTAACTTTGTCACTACAGCCAAGCAGCTAAAAGGTGCTTCCTGCAGTACATAATTCCTAGCAGTGATTCCTCTCCCAGACTTAGCTTCTCAGTCATTTTTCAATGCAGAGCTGGTAAAAGTCACCTCACTTGGTTACCTCCCTCCAAGAGCTCATTAGTTAGTCCACCAGCCATGAGAGAGCCAGGCTACAGACCACGCTCTCTCTGAGGGATGGAGACAGCCTTTGCTGAGGGCTGCCACCTCACAGAGGAGAGGCTGGGGTTCTGGTCTCTGACCCAATTAATATTTAAGTATTTCTTATCAAACATTAATTGAGATAGGGACTAGAACTTGTTCCCTATTCCCATCTGAGTGGTTTAGCCCTTAGGCTACAGTCATTCCCATCAGCTTGATCAGTCCCACTCTCCCTGGCCCACAAAACATTATCTCCCAACAATGAGGAACAGCTTCATCTGAAGGGACAAAGAGAGCCTGCCAAACCAACTCCTGGGGCAGTTTCTTCAGAGAAAGAAGTAGATTCACAAATCCTAGGACAGAATAAACTGGAGCCCTAAACCTTGCCACAGTCACAGAACCAGAGAGTGGAAGGACATCACTGGGTGAGGTTGTCAGCTGCGAAACCTCTCCTTGGAAGATCCCAGTAGCTCCTAGAGCAGTGCCCAACATGGGCAGCAACAGGGTAGTCACATGTAGGAGAAGGGAATACAGGTGACCTCACCCCTGATAAGTAACAGCTGTGTTAATTAACAATACAGCCTCGCCCCTGATGAGTCACGGCTGTAGCCAATAAGGATGACTGAGATAAAAGAGNGGTCAAGCCAGACCTTCAGATAAACAGAAAATTTGATAAAAGGTAGAAATTGAAGCATGTAATGTCTGCAGAAGCTTCCAGCAATATATGACACTTGACTGTACAAAGGATTTAAGAACATCCTACATTATACAGGATACAATATGCACCCAAATCTAAACCCAGAGCAGCAAAACAAGAATCTGAAATTGGTGTGTTTGCACTGGTTACACCATGACAGGGTATTGACTACATGTGTTTACATTTAAAGGTTTTACTCAAAAATGTAAAAGAGAAAAAAACCCTAACTTTTCAGATCGAAAAAATGTAATTTGTAAATAGGAAATAGCAAATCTTGATTTAAATCACATTTAATATAGAAAGTCCAGTTTCTTAATATATACTTTTTTAGATGAAAGTCAGTTTGAAGATAATGACTGTAAATTTTTTGTTTTCAAACATTAGCTCCCCTCAAAAAAATCCAGGCTACCATGCCTATACATTTTCTTATTAGCATGAAGTGCAAGATTTTTGTACTGCTGAAGAGAATAAGTGTTTAGCTATTGATTTCAAGGGCAGCAGAAGAGCACAACTTCACCTTAGACATTTTTTCCACCTGCTTTCAGCAAATAATACATCACAAATGCCTATTTTTCTCTCCACCCACTCTTCTGCTGCCCTCGTTCCTGTTTTCGCCCTCTAGAAACCCAGGTGTGTGCTGTTTTTGTGGTCCATTAATATTGTCATCACATAAACCTCCCTGTTCATCTGTTACCTCATGGGCTGCAGGTACCCAGGTGCTGGTTTCTTTCTGCAGTCCCTGCAGCTGCTGCAGTGGCTTTTAATAGAGAGCCTATGAGTTTTAATCCTTTTCTTCCTGGCTTTATCCTTTTCACTAGTCTTAATGGGAAGTAAGAGCTGATCCATACCTGCAAGCCCCTTCAGACACCAAGACATTCACCTATCCACCCCAAACAACTCATCAGCCTAGTCTCATAACTCCTACAAATCTTGAACTGTGCCATCACTCTTCATCTCCATTTTCTACAGTCTCACCTGCTTCATCTTTGCCTCATTCTTTTTCCCCTCCAGTTGCCACCTGTTTTGAGTCAGATGCCCAGCTCCAAGGCATTCAGCCTTCCCATGATGGAGGAGTATACACAGACATCACCTCTATATGGAGATTTCCTGTCTACAGGCATGGCAAATTTTCTCAGCTGGGTCATCTGGGCTTTCATAGCCACCACTGCCAGTCATCAGCTTCTCAAGATAATGATTTCATCTCTATACACCAATAAAATACTTAGCGTTGTTATAAGAGATTTTTTTTTCCACTGGCACAAATGGAAAAAAGTTACTCATCTCCCAACAGTAAATGAACAGTGCTTTTAAATAGGGAAAAAACCAAACTCCAGAAAATTAGAAAAGGATAAAAGACTGGCTTTTTAAAATAGTTTTTTAACATTTTTTAAATAGTTTAATAGTTTTTTTATTTTTTAACATTTATTATAAATGAGGGCAAGTTATACAGTTAGAGAAAATTACGTGATCTAATACCTACAGTGATCTCTCCATACAGAGAGGCCACTACCATAAATTGTGTGATGCCTAACATGCACATTTCATAAATCTTGTCTCTGCTAGAAGATTATCTCTCTGACCTCAGTTTTAAAATCTGTATAGTTTTGGTTCAAATTAAACAGCCTACATTTCCTATTTGAGGTCTTGGTAGGAGGAAAACATCTGCCAGCTTTCCAAAATGTATATTTTATTTACTTAGGTGATAGTTAATAAGATTAATATCCAATACTCTAGGGATTTTTATTACATCAAAAATAAAGCTGGTGGTGTTTTACTCCTTTAATCATTTTAACATGGAGTAGAAAGCTATCTATGTACAATGATTCCTGGTTCATTCCCAAGCAGGGTGAAGGTACACGATCAAGTTCTTAAAAACACATATTTTTCAAGATATGGGTACTGAAATCAGTTTCTTTTGCACTCTGATGTGCATAATTCTCCAGAGACCTGCGCCTGATACATTCCCTTCTATAGCAAGGGAGATCCAGGTCAAGCTGCCCTGCAGACAGCAGCTGAGACTGTAAAACAGATACTTGCTAAAATGTATGAATTTTTAAACTCTGGGGCTATGGAAATCCCAGGATTGCTAAAAGTCATCAGAATTCATGTGAGTGTATTCTGATGGCTCAGAAAATGCTCATACACATTCATATGACTATGGCTTTCTATGCAAATTCACAGCAGAATGAATTCATCAGATAACTCCCACAACAGGATGGAGAGTGGAGAAGCACTGAGTGTATTATTTAGGAATGTGATACCAATAACAGGAATCATTTTTGGAAAACCTACCTATCAGTCTTCAGTATCCTAAGTGGATGAGTGCATGGAGAAACTACCATACATTTGTGTCATCTGTGCAAAAACACTATTCCCAAAACCACCACAGCAGTTATTCAAACCATTATATTAAGACTGAAGGTAAAAAGAATTTTTTTGTTGTTCCTGTTTGTTTAGTTTATAAGAGGTCTTATTAAGGCCTACAAAACAGCTATAAAGCTTATTTTTCTTGAGGGAAAGAGGGAGTGGGCAGGGAGGGGAAAAGATGAGAGACAATCAGGTAACTTATGTCCAGAACCCACCCATCTATCTTTGCATCACTCAGTACGGAGGCCCACATGAAGATCTTTTTTCTTTCATTGTTTCCTCTAATTAGATATCCAGATTTACTGCCTAAAGAGACAAATTCCTTCCTCGTTGTAGCAATCCACCCACGGCAGCATCTAATTCTGGCTTTACCCCAAAACATACCAGACACTTCATACTTATTTTCCTCACCTTTGTAGCTGTCAAGATTTGGACTAAGTTTAGTCTGCTTTTCCCTACTTGCAGGAGGCAGAACCAAGCAGAGAAAATTCATAAACACTTACAGGAAAAGGTCATGTCCTTTCAGCAGGCACTTGGACATCACAGCCAAGGGATACCAGGCTGGGCACAAGAGTGAAACTCCTTTGAGCACAAGGTGAAATACCAGCGTAATTCAGTGTGGAAAAGATCACAAAGAGCCTGAAGTAGGTGTCAATCTCCCTCTCTTATTATTATTCAAGTAATTAATCATAATAGCTCATGGTGTAATGAACTGACTGTACTAATCCCATTTATGTTAAGTACCTTGATTGTAGTAATATAAAATAGAAGTTCCACATGGTCAAGGACTTGATACTTGGGGTACAACATCATCTTCATAATAATAATCAGTTTATCAGCCTTATTCAAGTAAATTCCTTCATTGCACTTTAATTAACTACTATGGCTTGTTTCTATTTAGCATTAGAGCAGGAAATAATTGCAGCTGGCTTCACACTAGGGGTTACTATTATCTCCAAGGAAATGAGGACAATCAATATTCCAGAGAGGACAGGTACTGACACTGCATCCTGAACAAATTGCAGATCAATAACCATGATAGCAAATGGAAGGGAGATTTGCATTTGAAGCAATCCCAATCCTTGAGTGGAGGAAAAGAATGGAGTACAAAGACAAATGTGTATTTTCTCTTAGTTGTTCATTTGTGTCTGAACACCAAGTCATGAGGACCTGTGAGCTAAACCAAATAGGTAAGCCTGTCAGCAGCTTATCTGACTTGTCTTGTCTGCCACCAAGAAGATTTTAGGATAGGATTCTAGGACAAGTAGAGGACAAGTAGATCACAAATAAATAAAAATATATTTGATTTTCTTTTGTTAACCACTGCAACAGCAGTTACAATCACATATTTTAATTGGAATACGTGAGTAACTGGCATACGTGTACTTCTTGAAATCTGATCTGTATTATGGGCCAGGGCAGTAAAACCATTAAAAATAAGAATGTTCAGTGGGAGTAAAGGCCTCAGTTCTAGGGATACCCTGTTCCAGGTCTTTCTGTAGGCTAAAAGGATGCCATTCTATTCAGCTACAGAAAACATGGTAACCATTAATATTAAAGAATTAAGGAATTAAGTAATCACTTTCCAGAATCACATATGAAGTATCTCCTTCAGCAGGTGGACAGTGGGGAGAATCCCTATGCAGGGAAGATGTAGGCTCGTTTCCAAATGCTGCTTCCCCTGCACATTCTGCTACATTCCATAACTTCCAGATTCCAAGGGGAAAAAAGGCAAGTCATTAAATATTACTTAATTCTCCATCAAAATTATTCAGTGTCTCATATGGTCAATAACTACATCTGTTACCCATTTTCTAAACATGAGCATGTATTTTAATTTTGCTTTACAGTAGAAGAAAACCAGCAAAAGCTTCACTTAATTCTAGGCAGTCCAGAGTACCTGAAAAGTTATGTAAATGCTGAGAAAAAGAAGAGCTACATGAAGTGTGCACAAAATATGTTTATGTAAAATTAAGTACTATAAAATACAAGGCAAAATGCTAAGGGTGCTTAGGAAATTACAGCTTCTTGAATTGGGTTTTATTATATTTGTAAGGTGGTGGTGGGTGTTGTTTAAAGACAACAAAAGTTATATTTGCTCCTTTCTAAATTGTTGCCTTCTCAGGCCATGTGCTTCTGGTAAGATCACAGACTGGGAGGCGAGCATTTTCATTTCCTGTAATATTTTGTTTACTCAGAGCCACGTTATCCATGATACCCTAAGGAAATTCAGCCCCACTTACCTCTTTCAAGTCTTGGACAATAGCAGTGAGCCTCTCATTCTCTGCCTGAACGTTGGTGACCACAGCCCTGCTCTGCTTGAGCTCGTTCTGCATCTCCAGGATCTTGCCGAGGTAATAGGCTTCCTTTGACGCAGACTCCTGCAGGAGAGTCTCTTCCCGCGTTTCGCCATCTTCGGCCACTTTGCGGTGAACAGAGAAGGACTGCCCAAAAGCCTGCAAAGGAAAACAGCACAGTAAAAACCTACTGGAGCCCTACAGCAATGACCAACAGCACCGAGCAGCTGCAGAGCCCGCAGGAATGGGATAGATCTGCAAATCCCAAACTCTGTCCCAAGCAGCTGAGGGCCACCGTCCCACTTAGCTGAAATGAAGCATCCTGAGGCTGCTGCTGTTTGCAGTCTGAATTTATGGCCCCATCCTTTCGACCTCCACTGAGATCGAGGTGGTGCTCTGCTACCCGGCTATTAATTAGTGCCAGTGTTTAATCCTCCTGCACGAGGCCAGCCCATAATTCCACAATTCCTTTTTTCTCTGGTTCTGCAAAAAAACCTACACGGTTTGTTTTGGTTTAAAGAGCATAAATAGCTGACAAATCTTACTAAATTGCTTCCCATTTCCAACAACCTTTTCTTATAGGAACTCATCTCTTGGTGTACAAAAAATGTTCCTATAACCTGGGAGAAAAATAAATGAGCTGAGAACCAAGCAGTGGCCATCTACACCTCTGTGATGCTAAACACAGACTGTGTCAGCCCCTTCATTCCATTTACACTCAGTGGTTTTTGCTTCTCTTGGATATTTAACTGTTTGAGAAGTGTTTAAATACAGAGGTAATTTCAGTGCTTGTTTTCTTGTTACTGGCTTACAGGGATCAATTAAAAAAGACAGCATTTCCCACTGACAATTTCTAATGTTATTTTTGACAGCTCTGGAGAAACCTGGAAGAAAGCAAAGCACAAGCCATGACAGTAGACATGATGGAGATATAATTTAACTATGAAAAGTGGGAGGAAACCCAGCAGTAATATAATAATATATAAATGGTGTTATAAAATAATAGACAGAAAAAGAAAATAAAAATAACAATAAAATGTAAAGTAAAATAAAAGCAAAACCTGATTTGAGTGTATTACCTTTTTAGAAAAAAAGACAGTTGAAAATGACATGGCCTGATTCTGGAGAATGACAAAAGAGGGCTTCTAATGTGAAGAACATTTAGCCTAAAATAGGCAGAAGTTCTCTCATGTATCTTAAACCAAAGTCAACACATCTGAAAGACCACAATTTTTATTTTTTTAGCTCCTAATACATGAGAGAAAATTGAGTCATGGTAACATGCTATTTCAGTGAAAAATCATCCCTAATAGCCTCATTTCTACCCAGTTCTATTAAACCACAGCACACATTTGTACCCACTGTAAGCTGTGGCCTCCTTTGCCTTCTCACAGGTAAGACTTGCCAAATTAAATCCATTGTCTTAGTGCTGCTATTTATAGCCTTTCAAGAACACGTTCTAAGCTTTACTGGCACCAGAACTGAAGCTGCCCCTTAAAAACTTCAAAGCAAAACTCTCTTCAAAAACTTCTCAACTTTTAAGTCTACTTCACTTGGAGAATCCTGTGAACTCAGCATTAAAGGATTCTAAAAATATTCAATAATGTATTAACCCAGCTGTTTTCTCAAAAAGCTGTAAGTTACTGAAATAGCAGGCGTCAGCAACTTGCCAAATAGGATTTTCCAAATAACAAGAAATTCAATTTAATGAAATGTAAGCGCTGATATCTGTAAGTCTAAGACACCTGTTTTGGGAACTCTGCTAATAAATTATCTTCCTCTACGTACTTACATTCAATGGCTCACTATTCCTAGTTTGAGACTGAGCAAAAAGCACCAGCCAAATAAAGACCCTACAAGACAAGTGTAAAGGCCACTTATCCAGGGGTAAAATCAAAACACATCAGAGGAGCAGGTAGACTTGCAGGGATGGAGAAACCCAGCTAATGAATAAATGTTACCTGAAGCCCTGTCTACCAAGAGAGCTACAGCACAGAGTGATGACAGCCTTCCAGATGCATTCCAGGTTTTCCTTAATGTACTTTGAAGGTACATTTTTAGCATGTGTGATATTTGAGAACAGCTATGAATATAGATTTTGGGGAGGGTACATAGCATAGTGGAAACTTACTGTGTACTCCACATTTCCTTGTACCTATGACTACAGAAAATATAGAAACTTTCTTTTTCCTATGAAACCAGTTTGAACATTAGTGTATCACAGAATGGGTCAGGTTGGGAGGGATCACAGTGGGTCATTTTGGGCCAACCTCCCCGCTCAAGCAGGGTCATCCCTGAGCACATTGCACAGGATTGCATCCTGACAATTCTTGAACAGATCCAGTGAGGGAGACTGCATAAACTCTGAGCAGTCTGTCCCAGTGCTAAGTCACCTGTGTAGTAAAGAATTTCTTCCTCATTTCTTTGATGACTAAGCCCAACTCATCCATATCACAATATTTAATTTCTTTCTTAAACTGCTATCAAGATGTTAAAGATCAGGGGAAGGAAAGCAAGCATAGTTCACTTTCGATATTGATGGTAATTATGCAGATCAATGCAACAAGGAGATGAACATGGAATACCTTTTAATTATAAGCAAGCAAGAAGTTCTGCCTCTCTATTTCACAGCCTGTACAGAAAACCAAAAAGTTTAAACTTTACAGATGTATCCACTTAAAGTCTTCCAAGAGATCAATTTTAAATTAAACTTTTAAATTAAACCACATATTGATACTTTTCAGCTGGTAGCCAAATATCCGTTCTACTTTGATTTTATGTTTTAATGATTTGCTTAATAAATTTACTTATCTACAAAACCTTATAGCCTTGCTATGATGTGAAATATTTCAAGTAACTGTGCTCACATGAGAAGGTGATGACCTGAACTGCAAGTTAAAGGAAGGTACCTTGCATTTGGGTCACGTGTTGGATACAAACTGGTTTGCTGGACAGATCTTATGGTACTATATATGAGGGATTACCAGCCTGCCATGGAAGCCTGAGTGGAGAAAACTTTCCTGTGACATGACACCGAGGGAGAGGAGGAGCTATGCAAAAGCAAAGCAGATGTTCCCTGCATATCACCACCGAATAAGATCTTGGTATTCTCATAGAATGGTCTCAAGTATTCTGAGCAGGTGCTGTACTACATTGTGCAGATGTATCAGTTAATTACCCCTGTTCTTTTCAGCATGGTGCTGCTTGGTGGGACTCCTCATTCAAACCACTTAGAAATCACTTCTGGTCCCTTGCTGGCTCTTGGTTTCAGTAATCACAGGACGGGACTTTCCTGACATGCTCCAGATTCAAGTTTGGATTCAGAAGGGGCTGTGTAGCCCTTCAGGGCTTCTGTTTCCTTGAGAAACCCCCTACCACAGTAGGCACAATAGCTTAAATCAGCTACTAAGACTGAGGCCAGTTTACTGCTTCAACAAAGACTGTCCTAACAGAGAGCAGTCAGATTTCCACCTTACCCTGGTCCCATTGCTTCTCTCCAGATTTTTTTTTGAAGGGATGCTCTTGATTGAGCTAGAAGATACCTTTTTTAAATAAACTGGTCATAAAAGTCAAGTAACAAGATGCCATTAAACAAGACACCATTCTACCATAAACCATACAGATGAATCTCCTGAAACGTCAGAATTGTGTAACACTACCATGATTTTTCAAAGGCGTCTTTAAAATTTGAACTTTGAGAACAACAAAACAGTGATCACTATATGAAGTCACAATAAAGGATGGTAAAAGTGGGTGCACACAAGGAAGAGGTCAATTTGATCATTCAGAGAGGTATAACTTTAGAGGAAAAACACATTTGTTGAACTCTAAGTAACCCCAGATGGAAATACCGGTGTCAGAAGCAAACAAGTATAACAGAAATCATGGTGTGAACAGAATGGGCACAGATTTGCAAAGGAACAATAGAAAAATGACTGCTCTAGACATCATATTTATATGATAAATACAAACAGCAGTAGAAAGCTAATGTGCAGTGACATAAAATGATGTCTAAAACAAAAATTATATTTAGCACTTCAAGAAAGAAAGGAGAAAGAGAAGCTGGATTTCCAATTTAGGTGTAGAAAGCAGCACAGATCCAAAAGATCAGTTTAAAACATAAGTAGGTAATGAAAGCTGCTATTTCTGAATTTCACTTTTATTTTTACTAATGACCTCCTGGGGCGAGAATTTTGAAATGCTTTACAAAAATTCATTCTTCTACTCTGGGATGATTAATAAGAAATAAACATGACCTGACTGCTACCAGGACAAGCAGGCAGCCTACCTTTATGGCTTTGACACTGAATGTAGTTTTTTTCTGATGCATAATGCAACAGCATTGAACTTGTTCAAATGATTACCTATTGGAGCTGCTAACTTGCTGCAAAGCAGAATGTATTATGTATCAGTTACCTCCACATTCATAGCACAAAAGCAGGGAAAAAACAGCCTGAGGGTAGCCAAAACAGCCAAGAGGGTAGCATGTTTCCTAGTCCAATGTCAGTGTGGCATCAGAGATGGAAATCTTTGTTAAGGATGCTAAGGGTTAATGCCAGGAAGAGGACTTTTTTTGCTGCACAACTTGAATGCCCATTTATCACCAAATATTCCCTTAGTCACTTGCAATTCTGTGTCTCAGATAAGGCTTTTTTTTAAAGTTTACTATATATGGGTTTTTTTCTGGTTTGTTGGCTTTTTTTGAAAATTCATTGACAAAAGCTTAGGGCTCTTTCAAAATTTATACTAAGGAACAATCAGTGGCAGATAGAGGTCTGTGAGAAAATCCCCTCGAGGGAAGGCTGAGCATCTGAATTTTCCCTCAGACTCAGTTGGTACAAAACTGCTTCCTCCATAACTTGTGATGTGGCAGCAAATCTAAATCCAACATGTTTCTCAGCAAAAACCACCCTTGCAGAGGTGAGTGATGGGTTCTAGTCATATTATACCTGCTTCCTTAAATCTTTCCCAAGTTTTAGGCCTCTAAATGTTGTCATAATGTAGACCAAATCTTTATGCAGCTAGCATGACCTTCTCATGTTCATTTAAGATGGCTGAGACAGGTCAATAGGCTCCTTTTGGAAGCCAACACTGAAGTGATTAAAGCCTTCAAATGCAAATACTTGGCATATTGCAATCAAAACACAGGCAGATGTATGCTTAATGATGACAGAAGAAAAAAATTAATAGGCATTGTGTAGACAGTGCATGTGAGATGGACAGCACATGCAGGGAAGCAGATTGAAAACTCAAAAACAGATTGAGAACACAGCCTGAATCAGCATGGGCCTACAGGCAAGTAAACTAGATCATGAACTTCTGGGTTGACAGGCTAGCTGAAAACAGCTGATTGTCTGATTCCTCCCGTGTTCAGCAAAGCAGGATACTTCTCCTGAGGCAGAAGACTGAGCATCTATCTCATTACAAATTTAGCTTTCAGCTCAGAACACCAAACAAGCTTTCTAGACTTAACCTGTTCCCCAGTCAAAAGGAATGATATAATGGATCAAAATTCAATTGTACCCAAGCATGTGGCTAAGCACTGGTGGTTTCAAAATTTCCAGACTCAAGATGATCGGTTTTATGCTCTATGGAACACAAGATGAATAGGATTTTTGTGTGTTTGAGTTTTATTTTCTTAATGTAACAACATACCTTTTACTTCACATGCCCCATCTTGCAGAAAAAAAAGGTTCAATGTTTTGCAGTCAGTATGAAGCAAGCTAACAAACGGGGGGTTTCTTATTGGTTCTCATGCAAGCAGCCTGCCTTTTGAAAATGGTGAAAATTAAACTTTAAAGTTCAGGTTTTTTTCAGTTTGTGCTTTGCTACAGGTAGTTGAGGAAGCTCAAGTTCCCATTTGAAAAGTGTAGAGGAGAGTATCTACTGCTGAATAAAAGGATATCAGAATAGATCCATTCATGATCTGAAACAAAAGATACCATAGTTATGACAGGACAAGAGGAAATCACCCCAAGCCGTGCCAGGGGAGCGTCAGATTGAACATCAAGAACTTCTTCACTGCAAGGGTGGTCAGGCATTGGAACAGGCTGCCCAGGGAGGCTGTGGAATCGCCATCCCTGGAGTGTTTAAGAAATGACTGGACATGGCACTCAGTGCTATGATTTAGTTGACATGGTGCTGTTTGGTCAAAGTTTGGATTTTACCTTGGAGATTTTCTCCAACCTTAATGACTCTATGAGGCAGCTGAGAAATCTATAAAGGATACTTGAAGAAGCTACCACCTAAAGGCAGAAAGCATTTAGCTTTATTTCCAAATTACTTAATTCAACTCTCTTCAATAAAAATGCAAATGCTGTTGCAATGATAAAGTCACAAAAGTCAATATCTGCATAAGAGATTTCACTTGCAAAAGGGACTTGCAAGCCAAGGTGATAGAGGTTTTAGCTATGCCAGAAATGCTAAGGAGATCAGACACAAGGAAAACATAACTAATCCTGAGTCTATTTACTGATGTAGAGCAGTAGGACAAATGTCAACAATTCACAGGCTTTTCCCCAAGGATGATTTGGATAAAGGAGTGAACAAAGCAGATGCTTCTGTTTGTTGTCAGTGGATCCCTCCAGTATCTACAGTCCTCTTGAAATTCATATATCAGATGCTAATCAACAAAGCCTTCAGAAAACACAAAGAAATTTATATTCAGCTCAGCTACAGACACAGCCATGCTTCTGCAGTCCCAGTACACATTGTGCTGATTTCCATCAATATGTGTGAGGCCTCAGGCAAACACTCTGCCTTTTTATAAATAAGGAACAAAACCATTCCTAAATGTGATGATTAGGAAATATTTATAGACAAGAAGAAAGCACCACCATGAAAATGAACATTCAATGCCAATATCTAGTGCTCATCTCCATTCCAGCAAAAGCGGGGAGGCGAATAAGAATTTCCATTTAATTGCCTTTAACTGCACTCTAGACAGGGATTTCAATTTCGCAGCCTTGAGCATTCCCTCCAGGCACAGAAAACACAAGAAGGGGAAAGCTTGTAACAAAGAGCACCACTTATCTACAACAAAACAAATTAGTTTCATGCTGGTAATTTTAAAGCAGGTCTCTTCAAAATTCCTATGGCAAATAATAAAATTATTTCTATAAATAAAATAATTCATATCTTATTAATGAAACATAAGGTGGCTTACAATTTTGCACAAATTACTGTCAGACCAACATCCAGCTATTAAAACATTTCAATTAGAACCAATAGAAGTATTACCAGAACAAGCATGTAAGACTGTAAGAGATTTTTAATTTTTTTAAAACAAAATGTGCCTGAATTCAGAGATGAAATCAGCCTTCCACGGAGGCCCTATTACATTATCACTGAGCACCAAAATCCTATTTTTACAAAAACTTATTTTTTTTTCTTTTCTAACTGATTTTCTTCTTTTTTTCTAAATATGCAATGGCTGAAATAACTGCAAATCTATATCCTGTGCTTGCTTGAATAAGTCAGCAAAGAGTTAATGCCAAAATCCAGTTCTTTAAGAGCTGCCAGCCTGCTGGTACATTTTATTTATTTTACATTAGCTCATATGTAAACTCACATGCCATAGTCAGAGCATATTTACTGAGCATTTTAGGAGTGGTTTAAGCGAAGTCATGTCAGCAGTGAATAATAAAAACAATCCAGTTGCTTAGTGAATCACCTGAAAGCTTTAAGTTAGCAGGGCCTCATTTTATGAGGGCTTCTTTCCCATATTTGGAAAGAAATGGTATTCTGTTGCAGAACACTTAGTGGTATTTACATATATCCTGGAAGCCACAGAATATCTACTTTATTTAGACCCTTTTCTTTTAATATTTCTTATTGTTTTCTGCCAATTAAAAAGAAAATAAGGTCCCTTCCAAAGCAAACCATTTTGTAAGTCTATTAAAAAAACCCTAGATATCAAAATTGCATTCTGAGTATAGGGTAAGCAGTGGTATTTTTGCTAAGCAGCAAAATTAAGGACCTGTTTCTCAAAGAACAGGAAGCTCCTCTCATTGAATAAGAAAACAAATAATACAGTTACCACCTTGTCTTCAAAGCACTGTAAAATGTCAGTCTCAGGCAGAAGCTTATGCTCAGAAAAATTCTTTGTCATTCAAACAAAATAAATTAGAAGCTACAATGGGTATTTTCACTATCTACATTTTCATAGAGAAGGACAAAAAGCCCTATCTCCTTTAAGGTATTTTTGAAACCCACAGGAAAGTCCTTAGCCAATCAAAACAGCACTATATTATCCTTGAAGTGACATTTAGAGACAAGCACAAAGACTGTTCTGCTCTTCTTTGCATTTCCCAATCTTTTTCAAAACAGGCCCTTACAACTTGCCTGTCTCTGTGAGTCACCAAGCAGGTGGGAAAAGAGAACTGACTACAGTCATGAACACCTCAAGAGGCTGACCTCTACAGTTTTTGTAAAAGAAATCAGAGAACAGAGAGGGGGTACTTGTTAGGGCCCATTGTCATAATAAGCCAGTGAAACAAGTAGCCCTGGAAGAGGAGAAGTCAGGAAAGCAAAGTGAATTTCAAGGGTGTCTGAAAGGTTCCCTAGAGAAGAGAAAAAGGAACTGGGTGGGTTTTTTTGTTCAGCACAAGTAGAACAGATGAAGAAAAGGGAGACCTGCTTGCATTCTGTTCTTGACTGATGGGGCATGGAGAGTCAGACCCTTTTCAGCAGTGCACAGGAAAAGGACAAGATACAAGGTCACAATCTGAAACCAAGAAAATTCAAACAAAATAAAGGAAAATCCACCCTGAGAGTGGCATGACAACAAAATAAGTGCCCAGGGTGGCTGTCTACCCTCCATCCTTGGAGGCTTTCAAAACTCGTCTAGGACAAGACCCCAAACACCACTTAACTTTGAACTTTGGTCAGATGTAGGACAAGATCATCTTCAGGAGCCTCTTGCAAACTAAATTCCATTATGATTCTGCTGGAAGGACTGGTAGGCACTACACTTCTCATGGACCATGCAGCTGAAAGTCATGACTCATGGTTGGCCATTTTCTAAGGGACCTTCAACACCAGCCTAAAATTGAACATGACCAAAAGCAAGACCAGTGTGGTTTTACTGTAATAAACAAATCTGATTATTTAAATGGAGCATACAGAGACATGAAGTTTTAAATGCCAAGCGCACAAAGGGACCTGGAGTTTTACCTATTTGTGCCACTCTCAACCAGTTCTATTGCAGCAGTCATACAAATCTGACCCTGAAAGTAAGGCTCAGTCTAAGCAAAATTCATAATAACAAGGCAAGATGAGTCTTGGGCCTATAGCAGTCAGGGCAGAAAAATGTCTTCCAAAATAAGAATTTCATTAACAACTATACTAAAAGAATGTGTGTTTTCTGTATATCCTACTAAAGTAATCAGGCTCATTAAATTTAAAGCCTTAATTTGCCTGGCTACACATATATTTCTATTCTCTGCAGTTCTTTATGTAAATTGCCAGCACTGCAGTTCTGATTACACCATAAGTGACTAATAAGAATCAACTCTCTCCCTGTGATCACACATGACTCACTTAATGTCAGCATGTGGAAGCCAGAGTTGTGCTTAGCAAGTACCTTGAACAATGGAATGCAGGGAAAGCTCCATATTCCAGTTCCTGGAGATGGAGTATAAGCTGGCAGGAGGCACACATTAACTTTTAGAACGACAGTTTTTTAAACTAAACGTTTGAAAGGAGAAAGATTATCCAGAGATTTCTGCTGCTTCAGGCATTTAGAGAAACTCCTAAAAAGTCAAGTTGGAAAAATCTCTAAATAAAAGCATGCCCTTCAGAACAAGAGGCCAAAATTACAGACCTTGCACTTAGTTTCAAAGGAAGGTTTAATCAGAGTGCTGCCAGCCCCAGGCTTACCATGGGGAACCTTATGCTTTCATTGGCATTGATCAATTCTGTCCCACAGAATGCTCTTGCAGCTCACTGCAAGTGCTGGATAATCTCATGTCTCCAGAGCAAGTGAGATTTTAAGGTATATGGTGGTACTGATAATCACGTTACAGCAACATATCTTGCCTACTCAACACCCCCAAAAAGTGAGACTTGAAGAATGGGATTGCCATAAACTGTCCCACTCAGAACACCTGAATTCATTTCTCATGGGGTAAGAAGAAAAAAACCCACCAAACAGACAAAAAACACCCAATTCAAAACAACCCTGCTCATTTATCCAACCAAAGCAGAAACAGTGATGAAAGGAACTGGGCGCACACTACTGGCCAGAAGATCTATTCAGGAGGAGAGAGGGACGTGTCTGTCCCAGGAGGTTGTGTGAGAAGGAGGATGGCCTGGCACACCTCCAAGCACTGCTGCATCCACATGCGTCTGTCTCAAGCCAACCCAATGATAAATTGAAGAGGGCAGACCATGCCCCATGCTGTTCATTTGTATACCTACATGTCCAACTGCAGCAGGGCTCCACACTGATCCCATTTGTCATCCCAACAGAAGCAAAAGACAGTAGTCCAACAAGGATTTGGCTCTATAAGCAAGAAATCTGCAACCCAGGCCATGTGTCTAGCCACAGCTTTCCCAGTGCTTTTGCCCCAGGGCTCAGCTCTCCCTCCACTACTTGCCTTTTCCTGCATGGACACAGAGGAAGTCAGCTGCAGAGAGGATGGGATTTGAAAACCACACACAAAATAATGAGACCAGAGGCAACATCCAGGGTTGCAGGCATGCCTATAGGATGGACCTGTCTTAGCTCAATCAAAATCTTAAGTAGTTTCCAGCCTCGTTCCCCGACAGTATCAAATACATAATACAACCTGATGATGAAAACTCACATCTGTGAAATACATTGTCACCCAGCAAGCAATTTGCAAAGGATAAGTTTAAGAGGATAATATGCTTTTGCTTTGTCAGCAGCTTTGTCTCAGGGTGACCTAGCTTCCCAGCTGTAAGATAACTGCAGAAGCCTATGCAAATTGAGCATCCGTGACTTATCTAGTTCTACCAGAAGAGTAACCAGAGATTTCACTGGCTTCAGTGAAGCCCAGATTTACCCGTGGGTATTTATTTCTGGGTGATAATACTGTATTCTGGCTCCTGATTCACTATATTTGCTCATGTGGATGTTGCCAGCAAATTACAGACCATTTAAACAACAAATTTTGAAAAATCAGTGAAACCTGTCACTCTGAGCTCTTTCAGTAAATCATCTTATTTTCACAGAGGCTCTCAAACTGCTTCACCAGCATCACCAGGATCTTCCCTCTAGAATCCTGCTTTTCACAACAGCAGTTTTCATGAATGGGGAGCCTTTCCTCCCTTGACAGCCACCCACGGGAGTGTGGCCGGTGGCCCGCAGAGGAGAGGATCAGCAGCACAGACAGGAGAACACCTCAGTCAGCAGCCAGCAAGTGCTTAGCTGGCTGGCTAAATCTGTCCCGGCGCCGGATGCGGGAGCTGTGCCTTTCTTTTCCAGAAAGGAAGCTTTCACACGCCCCTGAACTCGATACTTAGCGAACTGTCAGGGGGCACATCGCAGCACGCGTTGATGGCCATTTGCACAATAGCAACGGGAGAATGCAAGTATCAACGCTCCCTGCAAATCAAGGTGCGTGATTTCCTGCTTTTCTAGAGAGTTTTAAAGCAAAACAATTAACATCGGGGCCAATGAAGTACAAAAAGACATTTATACGTGTGCTTGCATGCACACAAGAGGAAACAGCAGAACAGGGGTTCAAAGTCAGCAGTTATTTGCTACAGCATCATAGATGTGATTTGGTGTAAAAGAAAAGGAAGAACAAGCTGACTTATTTGCTACTGTATCATAGATGTGATTTCATGTAAAAGAAAAGGAAGAACAAGCTGACCCAAACATAAGGTGTTAAGATAATGAACAGGAGTGGAGCCATAAAATATCCAGATAAAGACAACTGTGAAATTCACTCTTCTGGAGGAATGAAATGAAATATGATGCACAATATCAAACCCACCATGCACTCCTAATGCACAAAAAACAGTTTGTCATAACCAGTAAGACACATGCTCAGACCTGATGTCCCCTGTCACACAAATACTCCTGATGTGACCACTTGTATATGCATGTCTTAGATCTTGAGAAAGGGAATGTATAAGTGTGAAAGAATGAAATCTCTAAAAAAAAGGAGTGCAGGTAGGTAGTATGTCAGACATCTGATTTGTTCTGCAATATTCGTATCACCTACATACTCCCTAAGTGCAGGATTTCTCTTTTAGAAACCCCCTAATTAGAGGTTTTTTCTTACAAAGTCTTGTATCAAGGTTTGAAATGAGTGGAACTTGAACTTCAGTTTTCAAAGATGTTTATTTAGTTTCTTATCTCAAGGTCTGGGTGCTGCCTTACATCAGGCTTAGTGCACTGAAAGACCACGCTGGCAAGAACCCTAGACAAGAAATTCTAGGTCTTTTATAGACCTCTAGCCCAATTAACTCTTAAAATGTACTATATTTACAATTTTATACCTACCTATGATCGCTACCTATTCTAGACACGCAATTCCTACATCAAATCCATTCTGCCAATGTCTATGTGCCAAGTCACAGCAGAAGATGGAGAACAACATGAGACACTGCCCATAATTCTCCATCTTGCTCTCATCTACCTCCATTCTAAAAACCCAAACCTACAAATTTTTACCCTGTGACAAACTAAACTATTATTTATTTTAAATCTCTGTTGTTTTTAATCAATCTCTAAGTGTTGGGAGTTTTTCCCATGGACTAAGGTCAAAGGCAATGCTTTCCTGGGGTCTCAGACCCCCCAGGGCAGCTCGAAGAATTTTCCCCATGCCCTGGACTCCAACATTCTGACTTCTTGGAAAAGCTGCAAACAATCGAGACAGCTCTACTGTCATAGCAGTACATTTGTTATAAAGCCAGTCCCAATGGGTGAAAAGGTTAAATGACTGAGCCACTGTGAGAATTACAGGAGGCAGGAAACAATTTCATCAGATCCCAAGATAATCATGTTTCATTGCTGACCCTGGCGATGCAGCACAGATTACAAATATTAGAATGACAGCACACAGCAACCCTCACCAACAAAGAATAGGTGTATTTGGAAAAAAACCAGGGATTTGAGCTTTTAACTTCAGTGAAATATAAGTGAGGACGGTCTGGGGTTTGGTCAAGGTCAGAGGAAGAAGACAACATACTTTGTGTAGAAACACTATGATGTCATTTATTGAACGCTCTGTTGGGCTGAGCTTCTCATAACAAAAAAACCCCACTGAAAATCACAGATTTCATCTTGTGATACCACCATAACATTTGCTTCTATTCAGACTAAGACTATGTGCTCAACAGAGAGCAAGGTTTTATATGCCCTGTGCTATGCAGAAGATTAGACCAAACTTTTGTAACAATTATTAAAAACTGAATTATTCTCAGTTGTAACCTACATTGCTGGAAGAATTTCCTACATAAAAGATTTCAAATGCTCACACACAGAAGTGCATTTCTAATGAAAAAGTAATTTATTACCTTTCTTTTAGAGGGGTCACAACGACACCAAGCCTGTCTAGCAACATTCATTCCTTGCTATGGAAGAAGGTAAATTAAATACCTGGGAACATGTTACTTGATCTCTCTAAGAAACAGCAGCACTGCATATGAATTACCAGCCTGTTCCAGCAGGGTCCTAGTCAAGTCCATTAAATGGACTGAAGTAGTCACTCAGGTCCTGTGACTGGTCACTTTCTTTGTCCGTCACACCTCTGAAAGAAACCCAGACTTTTCAACTGAATTGTGACTACCACTGCATGAAAGAGGGGATGGGAAAAAAAAACAACCAAAGAAATAAAGAAAGAAAAGCACTTTTTTCATTTCGGCTTTGATAGAAGTAACCAGTTATAAACTTTTGCTTTCACTCTTTCAAGGCAAGGTAGTTGGAAACAGTCAAGTAACCTACATGACTGAGTGCTACAAAATTACCCAGGGGCTGGTAACCTGACCAGCAATACCCTCAAAACACAGACTGAAAGGTCTCCCTCCTTTCTCTTGTCATTTCAGATAAAGTTTAGGCAAAGTCAATTCTCAGAATCATGGCCACAGAAGTTGAAGGAAATTCAAATAATTAGAACAGCAACACCTAATGTGCATCACATTTTGCAGGACTTTACAGCATACATGCTCTCCTCACACACCACTGGAACAAACAATCCAAATGCCAAACTTTGTGACAGAGAATATTACTAAATACAGAGATCCAGAGATCTTGAGCAAAGCAGAAATGAGCAAATTATTACTGAAATAAAAGTAGATGCCCATCAAGTTAGAACTGTACCAAATTTTGTTAAGCTTTTAAACAGGGAGACATGAGTGATTTGCAATCGAATGGTAAAATAGAGATCAAAGTCAATTTGCTCAAGGAATCAGATTAATAGATGATAGGGTTGGGCTTAATGCAGAAATGCAAGGTAATCTAATAACTAAAAATGAGCTAATAAGATGGACTTGATGAATCCTGCAGTGCTTTAAAGGCTTTGCTATGATATCAAGATTGCCTTAATGTTGTACATCCCTCAGAACTCACATTTTCTTACTGCTCTTCACAAAAAAGTAACTGCTGGGAACTGTAGCTGCATTTGTGCTTAAGAACAAGAGGGAACATAATTAAAATGAAGACACCTTCAAACTAAGTGTACAAAGGATGAAGTCACCTTTTACCCCAGCAGACATAAGGAGCTCTCTTGCGTGAACTTGCAGATAATTTCTGAAAGACTGAAACATTTTACAGGAAGACTGAGATGAACTTTTACACGCTTTTTTCAAAAGGATCACCTGTTCAAGCGATAATATTTATAATAGATAGAATAGACTCTGTGATTTACTCAAATTGGGCAATAATAGTGCCCAACCCAAAAGAGACAGAAAGGTGGGAGTGTCCAAGTGAATGTATTTATCACTGGTCAAGGCCCTCAGTGCCACTACAGATATCTAACAGAGCAGTTTATTACAGAAAGCAGCTCAGGCATCAGCTCTGCATTACACAGCTCTGCAGTCTGGTCAGTGCTGCAGCAAGCAGGAGATTGAATCCTAAATACACAGAATAGTCACAAATCCAATGGAACATGCCCCAAACCTTTCCATTTCACAAATAATTTCACTTGCAGCTAAATCACTGACTACATTAGCCAGACATAAGCTTTTATATTCAACAGAAAAAAATTACTATGAAATTTTATTGCCTGTATTTAAGTGCAAATTGAAAAAATTGATACAACAGTCTCTTCCAGCCTACAGATTGCTTCATCTGTAGCAGTCCTGGCCTTTTAAAAACATATCTGAATAAAGCTCATTATCCCTTCTCTTTTCATAAATTTAACACTGAATAACCTACAATAGTAGCTACTGAGTTGACTCCAGTTAACTGAAAGTAACAGTTTAATATCATAATTATTATGACACTGTCACAATCCTTAAAAGCCTATCTTTTAGCTGAGATATTAAGATAATTCAACAACAAAGAATGCTTTCCATGTAGAAATCAGTTATGAGTTTCAAAGATGAGAGTTAAAAGTTAGACAGGAATGACAAGTAAAAAAGAAATAAGAAACTATATTGTAAATGCAGGAAAACTTCCTCTGTAACCACACTCATTTTGCATCACCTCTCTGTGTGCATCAGCTCTCTCCACTACTCCACTAAGTTAATTATTCATTAACTAACAAAAATCCTTCTTCCTCCTCAGATAGCTGAACCTTACAGATACAACTTCAGTATGAATAAATGATAATATATTGACAGGAATAAGGTGTTCATACGGTCAGGAGGATGGTGGAGACAGACCAATGCCCAATTTATACACTAAGTAGGTACCACAGCAATCATGGCTTTATGCATCACCACACTGTTTTGATAATGGTTTTCAATACTGAAGGGAAGGAAATACCCAACATTTTCCAAAGAGCAGCAAGTATCTACTTTGTGCCTCAAAGGCATTTGAATTTTAAAAGCCAGGCAGTCAGTGCTTTCTAAATATCAAGTGTCCCAGAATCTAGTTTCAAACTGGGCACTCATAAGTAATTCATTGCTGTTGTTATTTTGGAAGCTTCCTGGAAAGGTTAATGCTAGTCAGTATTTCCCCTCAAAAAAATGGAGCAGAAACCTTGCTTTATCTAGGACACTTCATACTTTTAAATGCAAAAAAAATACAAGCCTTTCAATTTGAAAAGTCTGGGATCTGATAAAGATAAAAAAAATCAAAATCCTGCAATCATTTTGACAACCTGTGGCTGTGTAAACATTTCCTTAGTTCTCAAAAAAGGTGATACCATTATCCTACTTGGATTTTGTTATTCAAATTATCAAATAGGATATGGCAGGGTTATTAATTAAGCAACCTGGTTGCTTAATTTGTTTTGGAACTTCTGTTAAGGCCAGTCCCAAAACAGAAGTTTTTAGCCTGTTTTTAACTAGACACATGCTGTAAACATTAATGGCAGTGACAGCAAAGTACAAATCCTTGCACACTAAAGAGTTATGTGCTCTTAAGTGAGCTAGCAAAACCCATTTTGCTTAAAAATAAAATAAGTCAGAAACTTTGTGTTCTTTCTAATTACAAAAAATTTCATAAGTAGTTTGTGTGTGTACATCATCAGTTGATGCTGCAATTATGTATTATTATTGACTTTTCATAATGCTTCTGAAAACTCCACAAATCCTTGAGGGTAAATCACATATGAAGAAAGACAAAAATGCTATTGTGATTCTCTGTTGAAACAGTTTGGTCCCAATAGCCAAAAATGAAAGTAAAATTATACAGCCAATTTTTAATGCTGCTGAAATAGCCTCACAGTTTGCAGAAAATATTCCTGATTTTCCCCCAAAGTGCTACACATGTCACCTGTGACTATTACTCAAACCATAAGGGTTAGTGCATTTCTGTACACAGGACTTAAATTGCAAACCCCTACTACAGAGAGCAGTTCTGAGATAAACTAATTAGATTTTAAGCCGCTAAAACACTGACAGTGAGTGATGGCCAGGCTGTTTGCCCTATTATTTTTGCTGAACCAGAGACAAACCCTTATGTTAATAACAGCACATTACTAGAAGTCTTTTAAGATAAGACACTACCTGTAATAAGGAGGCCCCATTAGAGCAATCTCAAAGTGCTTTACAAAGGTCCCTGAAAGATCAGCAGATGACAGTTTGTGTTAAAAGCCAGCACTGGTGACAGTCACTCAGTTTATTGTGAAGGACAGCTCTAAAGTTACAAACTAGATAGAAACAGGTAGAATAAGCAGAAATCAACTTCCATCACTGATATTTGGACATTATTCTATAAAATAACACAGAGTCTCTTTTTCATTAAATTTCTCTTGCATTAGATTGCTTTATTTTCATTTCAAATAGTTCATCAAGAAGGCAATAGGTAATAGTCATGAGGAAAGCAGAATGGGGAAAAAATAAATTATATTTTGTACTTAAATGCTTCATCGTGAGTCTTTGCTGTATCTTCAGTAGTCACAAAATTAGAGTCTAAAAAACCTGTCATTAGTTTAAATACTAGATAATGCTGCTACAACATTGCATTTATATACACACACCCACAAAAGTGTATCTATAGAAGGAAAAAAATATGTTAATGCCAAAAGCCTGAACCCATCAACAGGACAGACTTCCAGGGGTGCCAGCCATAGACGTGCCTCATTTTCTTCAATGGGATTCCAAACAAATTATTTCTTTTTAAAAATAGAAACTAACAGTCAAAATGTATATATTCAGCCAAGTAGCCTATCTCTTTATGGACAAGGATCAACTGCATTGGCCCAAGTTTCTTCCCTGCATATGTGACCATGGCAAGAGAACCCAGAAACCATCTGTATCAGTTGTAAGGCAGCAGGAAGGATAACAGACAAATCAGCAGGAAACATTATGGGAGGTGGGAGGGATGAGAAGAAATGAACCTAAATACTGCAAGACAGATCCTTAACTTTCCCACTCCTGTGACAGATGCTCTGAGCAAGACTAACCCTAATTTTGGAGTTACACAAGATACACAGTGCTGTAAGAAGTCCAAATGAGCTTTGACTTCAAAAGAAAGGTTCACTGAATTTACAGAGGCCAGATATTTGCCTTCCTCATTTTCTCACTAAGAACACATTTAACACCCATTTTGTGAGAAGAGCCAACTGCTTTGTCCAGGATGCACAGACTACTCCTTGGCAATAGCAATTAATCTCCTGACACAGCAGAGACAGCAGCATATTTGTGCATCCTAACACCCTGATCAATTTTATTGAACAAAGCTGCTGCCCCCTCTAAAACTGCATCTGAAGGAACTACTCTGAACTGCTTCTTTACACCAGATCCCTCTTTAGCATAGGTTATTCACTGTTTTTGAGGCAAAATAAGGGATGAGGCTCAAGCATTCAAAGTCACATTTCTTCCTCCACAAAAGCATCCTCAACTCTTCAGAGAGATGGGGATCTAGGCAGCTTCTTTTACAAGCACACAAGGTGCTGATACAGACAGCTAAAGGAAATTCACTTTCAAGGCTGGATAGGTTTCAACTTTCATTTTAGCCTATTGAAAAGCACTGAAGAAACACATTTCTGAAAACATATAAGAAAAAAATAAGGAGAAAAACACTCAGTAATTCTAAGCACATTTCTGACAATTGCAGACCAATTTTCTGCTGTTACTGATGAAATGCCAATCAATTCCTGCATGCCAGAGACTTTGTATGAAGCTGAAACTTAAATATGGAATCTCACAGCACACAAGGTAAAATGAAAAAACTCCTACAAAGATAATCATTCCCCTACATTAAAATTGCACCTGATATCTGGGTCAGCTGGAAAATGATCACATACAGCATATGCCCACCATGTCAGCATGGTGGGCAAGTCAGCCTACAATCTGTCATTTTAACACTACAAATCAAAATATCTTAAGACAAAAAAAAAAACATTCAGGCATTTTGCTCTCCATTTATGTCCCTTCTTTCCATGCTAGGAGCCAATTAGAGACCCATCAATTATATTTTCAAGCTGCTTTGTGATAAGTGTACTTTCACACCTAATTACTCTGCTTACTCTATCAGCCAGAAAACATCTCATTTCCTTTTACAGGTACCCTCTGGGTTTATTCACAATATCTTCTGTAATGGTCTGGGACTGAATTTATCTTCCCTGACTAAACAAGCTGGTTTGAATCACCTATCCTTTTTTATCTATTATTTCAAAATGGCTTCCCTATTATTCCATGGAGGTTTCACTCCTGCACAGCCTGTGTTTTCTGAGCATCAAATTGACAGCATCAGATTCTTCAAGGCTTAGGGAATATTTTTTGTTTTCCTTGTATACATGAGCAGCATCCTAAAAAAGAAAAACAAGCTGAAATGCCATAAATAGTTGCTTTATGACAATGGTAAGGAACCCTTTTCAATATTCAGATAGTATTAGGCATGGATATGTATGCATATGTAGCAATCATAAATAGGGATCTTTACTGCAGTGAGAGCACACAAACACATTTCAAGTAGTTGGATCTCCCCCTTCATTGAGATGGGGGAGGGAAGCAGGGGAAGGGCTGCTTTTAAGAACTCCCTTCCCTGCTTGGATTTTGTCCAAGTTGACAGCCTGCAATTTAGAGTAGCCTAACAAAATACTAAAGATTATTTTCCATGCATACATTAAGCACGGATTGCTTTTAACTTCTTTTGGACAAGAAGAAAAAAAATCATATGGCTTATCTACAGAACAACCATACTTGGATATTATACCCTGCACATTGCAAGCTCATTTTATAGTTGGTGCTGCTCACTTCTAGTTATTTGCTTCGCTATTTTAGAGAATACATTTTTTCATTAAAGAAAAAAAAGCCACAACAAAGAAGAAGTGTTTTCCCTCCCACTCACTCCCCTACATAATTTATTCCTTCAGCAGTCCTGGAAATTCAGTGGGGAATTATCTGCCTTCTGTTCAGCTACAGACCAGCTTCAGGGACACAAGGAGGAGGATTAAAAAAAAAACCAAAAAAAGGCAGCAGTGATTTGTGGCTGCCATTAACACCAAACCTGACTGAATGACCTTTCTGATAAATTGCAGAAAAGAAGATAATATAGAAAGAAAATCATTTTCCCTACTGATAAATGCTAAAGAAATAAGATGACAAAAACAACCTGATGCTTCAGCAAATTAGACCGTTTAATAAAAATAAGCTCTGTATGACTTAAGAAATCAAAGCAATTGTTCTGAATTCAAAATACTACAAGTAACTACTGTACATATCTTTGTGCTAAAGGAAGAGAGGGCACAGCCTGACCTCCGCCAGGGGAGGAAGGCCAGCCTGTGATATTTTTCAGTCCCCTGCTTCTCCTCTGGTGCCCTGGCCATGGGTGGACTAGGGAGCACACAGACAGAGGAGGCTCAGCTGCTGAGATCTCCAACAAGAAGTGTTTCTAGGAAGGACAAGTCTCTGAACCTAAAGCAGCTCGGAGATGTGCCTCCTCAGGTGGCCAGAGGAGACCCATGGTCCAAGGAACAGACTGACCTACTGCACTGGCAGAAGCTGCAGCCTCCAAGAACATTCTCCAGGCTCCAAGGGAAAAGTGAGCATGAAGTGCCACCCACAGATAAAAATCTGGCACAACATCAATATGCTCAAAGTTTCTCAGCTAGAAGAAAGAAGTCTGGGCAAAGAACACTGGGTTGTTTTGTTTGCTGTTGGTTCTGAGATGTTATGGTTTGTTTGCATTATCTCAGAGATAAAAAAAGATAAAAGCTACCTTGTGAGTGACACAAAAGCCTTGCTTCCAGCTCAAAGAGACGGGCTGTCCTTATATCAGCCTCCACCAACAGGATGGGATCCATGAGGACATCACTGACAGCACACAGCAAAGTGAGATATAAAACACTGTCCAGTGCTATACAGAGGCACCCAGTTAGCTGGGAACGAGCTGGCTCAGTAACCAAACTGAGTGTGAGCTTTGCTTGNGCCCATATTCTGTCTTCATCGCTTATTCGAGACTAGTTTTACCATCCCTCTTACATTTTGCTATCTTGGAACAGAGATTTACCCACAGGGTTCTGAGATTGCAGAAATCTCCTGAATTTGTCTTCTTCCAGGTACCTGTAAGAACTTTCATCAAGACTATATTTAGGCTAGTTACTCACCTCTTAAAAAGAAGTAATTTCAAAGTTGTGAGGCATTCCTACTTCATGCACTCAGAGCCACTCACAAGCTCTCATTGAGGCAGTTGGATTATGTGAAACATTATTATACATAAATCTTTAAGAGTTACTGGTATCCACAGATTTTATCTTGCTATGTTTTTCTTTCAGTCATGAAATAAGTTTTGACTGTGAATAAATTGCTAAAGTCAGGTTAACACAACTTAAAGAATGATTAATTCTGTTCCAGGGGCAGCATCTCCCAGCAAGGAAACAGCACCTTTACTCACCCCTTCCAAAAAATCCCCAACCACAAACAAACACACCTTCCCATCATACAACTTTCCATTAAAGATGTTCCTTCTCTATTAGGAAACAGCTAACACTCTCTATTCTACAGATATGATTTACAGATACATTTTTTTTGTGATACAAAACCTCATTCCTAAAGCAAGCCAGATGCTGCAATTGCTATACTTGCTTAAATAAACACATTGATCAAAGTCTTCAGAGGGAGCTGGATTTGTCCCACTGCCTTAGGCCCAGCATTAACGACAGGTGAGGTCACATGTACCCTTCAGAAATCTTGACTAGTAACTCTACTTATGCTTTGAATTTGCACAGTGAAACAGCTGATCAACTCCCTAGCAGCTCAAGATGTAAGAATAAGGATATACACATTAATCTTGTAAAGTGTTGTCCTGAAGAAGCACATTAGAAAACTTAAACATTCTTTCTTGTCATCGGTCCCTGCTTTTCCTCTCCCCCAAAATACAACTAATGTTTCTGTCAAATGTGATTTTTACCTTAACCTGGACCTAGAGAATGACAACTACCCTGAAGCATCTCAGGACTAAAGTGGATTTTAGAAGTTTCAGCCCAATCAAATTCAAAAAGAAGCTCAAGACATCTCAGCTGATGTTTTAAGATGCAGATTTACTCTCCTACCTGATAAAATATACAAATTTAATGGCCATATCAAGTAGTAGTGATTTTATTCAGCATGTGAGATAAATGTAAACATCAAAAAAGTTCCCTGCACTGACATTGTCAACAATATCATTGTTCTTTAAGTGTAAGCAAAGCATTTCACCCTAAAAGGATCGACAAAAAACAATCAGGTTAACTTCAAGTCATGAAGAACAATAAAAGCAACACAAAAAAGATTCAGCATTAGCAGAGCAAAAGCAGCAACACTGCTGCTCCTGAGACCTGTTTTAGAGCCAAAATGGCAACGAGATTGATCCAGTTGTTTTTTAAGTGGATTTTCAATAAAGATGCAAAAGAATTCTCAATCCAGGAAAGCACTTAAGCACGTGATAACCTTAGCATGTAAATAGGCCTCCAGGTTTCCATGGCACTAATAACAAAGAAGATGTTTCATTGGATTAGGACAGAACTCCTTATTTTCTCCTTGCAGCCACTCAAGTAATTATTTCAGGCTGAAAAAGGTCTAGGTTATTCAAGACAGATGCACTATCACATAAAAAACAGATCAGTCAGATATATCAACCAATATATTATCCTGAGTGTTTATCACAATCCTAAAACTGAAAATTTCTTAGTTATTACAGGGAATAACTTAGTTTTCAGGGAAACTTGCATCACCTCTAAATACACCAGTAATACAGTATCGTCTCTAAACAACCTTTTTTTAAGGCATTTAAAAAAAGGTGATGTAACACACAGTTCCAGATACTTCTATTATATTTAGTCTACCCTAAGCAGCATTTTGGAAGAATCAGATAATGGTTAACTACTTTCAAAACAGCCAATCTTCCAACTAAGTTTTAGAGACAGAAATATGCAATAATGAATATTTTACAGAAGAAATGGGTTCTTAGTCTGTTTCCCCCAGTCAAGCTTAGTGTTCAGTTTAATACAGAGAGACAAATGGACACCTGCTTTGTAACAAAAGTCCATGCCATTAGCAAATTAGGGAATGATCTCAAAAGACTAAATTATCTTTTTTTGACTAATTGAGTTTTATTCACCATCTGCAGCAGTATCAAAAGCATAACTTAGCACAGCTCCAATGAAAGAAAAAGCTGAAACCATGTAAACATAAAATCTCAAAACAAGTTAATTTGTTTTCCTCCAGCAACAGCAGCAAATTTAGAAAATGTACAATCCTGAGCAAAACAGTCACTGAAGTCTCTACCCAGTCTGTCCTACTGTGCCATCACAGCCAAAGCCAAGCACTATTTCTCACTTGGCCTATCAGCTCCAAATAATTTCCCTCATGCAGTTCTCTCCCAAAAAACTAAGCAGGAGCAGATATGCTAGACAGAAATAAAAGTGAAACAGACTTTCTTTAAAAATTTTATCATTAACTATGTCTAATTAGTTAAGGAATATTTGACTCTTATTTTAGCTGATTTTGATTTAGATATTTGTTGGCTGAGCGTCAACAGAAAACACTGAGAAATTACCTCACTGCACCTGCAGAAAGGAAGTCCATGGACCCATACCCCTTAGAGAACTTAATAGCTGAAGAACAAAATTGAATAAAGAACTGTTTAATAGTTGTCATATAACTAGAGATGAATAAAAGATCATAGAACAAGAAAGGTATCTGGAGAGAGTTACAGAGTCAAAGTCCTATACACCCCAGAAAACTTGATTAATACACTACAGGTATAGCAAGGGAGCCACTTCATAGGCTTGCACACCCCAGAAAAATTAATCAATAGCCATTGTCTAACCAGGACTGTTAATTTAATAAAGCACTGTGTAGCCGCATAAAACTTGGGTTATCTATTAAACAAAGATAGATGAGATATTCTGGTAGTAATTAAAAGAAATGCCTATACCATAGTGCAATCAACTGGGAGTGTCTATTAAAAAACCTTGGGTGTTACAGCATATATAACTGTCTTAAAATTGTTGTTTCTTTGAACATGGCAAATGAATTCCCACTATGTTCCCAATTTCGTCTTGAAACTTTTATTAGGCATGTTCATCTGACAACTTTTTGCTGTTAGATTTATTCTAAACCAACTTATCTTCAAATGCACAAAAGGTTATTTTGAACTCTATCCTTTGCTCTCAATAGAGAAGAGAGCAGCATGAGAGTTCCTCTATGGTTTCTTCCAGGAAAAAAAAAAAAAAAAAAAAGTATTTTGAAGCACTGTATGTAACAGAAACAATTCTAACATTATCTTTAACATAATCTTTATTACATAACTTTAATGTGAATATTATGTATTTACTGAGGGGATCCGGAATAAAACCCTAGAATAAAGCTACATCAATATAGCCAATGAATATTTTATATTTCTAATGTAATCCAAGCTTCTTTATCTCAGTGAAGGTTCCTGTTTTCCTGCATAACCTGAAATCACTTCTGTAATGAGATACAGAACAAAATTCATCAAGTTTCTCATTTTGGTACAATTATCTATTTCCTCCTCCTACCGGCCAAATGACAGCAGATTTCAAGTGAGCAATGTGGAAAACATAATAGCTCTATGAATCAATAAGGGTGAGTATAAAGGACAGTCACTGCCTGGAGATCATGATCCAAGGATTCTTTCTGCTGCACCTCTCATTTATCTAACACCTACCTGTGATGAGAGCTTTTCCCTGGGCAAATTTATTCTTTGGTAATTTCTCTGGTGGTACAGTCAGCTAAGTTGCAGAACTTGAGGCTACAAGAGAGAACTGCATGAGAAATATATTTGCATTGATTTTACTAATACACATCCAGCGGGATCAGAGAAAGCCTCCAGTCAGCTGGCAGAACATTTCATTCAACTTGCATTCTTTTGGCACATTACCCTTCATCCTCCTTGATTAAAAATGCAACAAAACACACAAGTGAAAGCAAATTGTTTTGCAACTTCCTTCAGGAGAGAGGCGATATGTTTGACAGTTGCCTAATCTGAAAAGTTTTCTCTTCAGAAAACACTTTATGCATCACCATCCCTCAATACTTCCAAGGAGGCATATGCAGATTAATTTGCATCTGTAATCCAGGGGCGTAGAGCAAGTAACAGGAGATCTGTGGTTGCTGCCTATGTATCCATTTCTCTCATCTAGAAGTCACATGTTCTCCAAAAGCATCTATTACATTTCAAATGTTCTTGTATACTTCACCATTCCAATTCACAAGAGTCAGGTTAATCTGATTGCCAACATTTTATGCCGTTGCTAACATAACTAATACTCACAGTATTGCTGCTATAGCTCATGGAAGGGAATAAAAGTCTATACTGCCATTTTGAACCCACTTTTGAATTCTAACCGAAGGTTACAGCCAGCCAACTCCAGCAAAGGCACTGGGTTGGCCCCCAAGTGTGGCCACAGCCAACAGCTGTAGGATAACGTTATTGAGATGTGAGCAACTGGGATCCTACTATTTACTAGCACAGAGAACAGAAATTTGGAGGTTTTAGGGGGCAGAATTAAATTCAAAGTCAAGAAGACAAATTTTTTTATTAACTCACACATGTCACACATTTATATGGAACTAAAATCTTCTGTACTTCACAGTGAAACACATATGTATTAATAGCCAGTTTAAGAAGCAAAAGAAAATTATACACAGGTAATCTTTGGAGGAAGATGCTAGTAACATGAGGTTACAGAAAAGCACCACAAAATAGGCCCCTCAGTGCCTATAATCTGTTTGTGGAGATACCAAAACACAGAGTGTCTCTCTCATCACACTGAGTGACACTCAGTATGACACCTGGTGATTAGAAGGAAGAGAGATTCTTTTCCATAAGGACATACTTCAATTACAGCCAGAAAAACACATCAGCAAAGTGCCCTCTGCCTGTCAGCTTCTTTCTGTGAAAAGTCTAAGCACTAGACAAAAATAAGGATGAAAATATAATTCATTCCCTTGAAGAAAAATATTTGATTACAGCACCCAGAGCACTGTACCAGCTGTATGCATAAACCTTGATTTAATTGGCAGAAGTGAAAGATTTAAGAAGTCATAATGATAAGCACACAGACATGAAACAAGCAACTCCCAGGCAGTGCTTCTGTCTGGAAGAAAAATGAGATAATACACTGAATAATGAACTTCTCTGTTACCGAGGTTTTGATGGTGAGATTGCCAAGGTTATTGCTTAGTCAGGTATTTAGCAAACTTATGTGTCCAAACCCATAGATACCAAACAGGAGAGAAGCAGTACAGTAAGAGTTTTACAGCGCAGGTGAAGATCCCTGGGTTAGCCCGAGCTAGCACAAAACTGAGCATGCAAGGAAGAAGCCTTGCAGTCTGCCACAGCTGGTGGAATAGCTGATCAATATTCCCTTCTATAACTGGGATTCACATCTATAATAACAGCACTGATAGGCTCATGTCACACATACTGTCTTGCATAAACTCCTGCCTTAGGTGGGCTGCAGCCCAATCGGTCTTGAAGTTGAAAGACAGTCCTTAAACACTTAAGCTTGGAGTAATGTAGATGAAAAAATAAAATAAGCCATGACTTTCTTGCACAAACCCACCCAAGCTACTCTTATTTCAGTCAGTTTATGGATGAGGACCTGGGTTTGTCTTCCCTCTTCTTCTCCATGCTTCAGGGGGTCATGACAATGGAATACACCTGAAGTTACCCAGTCTGTTGTTTTCTTAAACTGATTCTTTCCATCGCAGTGTGAGCATGTTTGAAGATGGAACCCTCTGCCTTACCACTGTCCTCTTATGTCTAAACTCTTAGTTAATTTTTCTGAAAAAAATGCATAAACAGTATTAGCTGCAGCTCTAATAGCTCTGTTTTTGTCTCACCCAAAAGACAAAATTCATATTTCCTTTTTATCCTTAAGATCCTCTCAGAACTGGTATTTCCAGTACCCTGACTGAGACAAAGTAAAGGCTTTAGCAGAAGTTGCATGACTTTTTCCATCTTGTAAACACAAATGATAGAAATCACATTTATTCAGAGAAAGAGCCACAGCACATGGAACATATTGGATGGATAACTCCCAGCATGACTGGAGTTTTCAGTAAACACAGCAAATGACATACTAATAAAGCAGCTGACAGATTTGGCACTCAGAGGTTTGGGGGTTTTTTTTAAATCCATTCTTTCTTCTCCTCTTCTTATTCCACTGGCAATCTTTTCCTCTACAGCATATAGAAATCTGACTAAGAAATGATAAAATGCCCTGCCAAGGACTGTTCAATGACACAGGCAGGCTTCCACCTGGCTCGTCACTGATCCCCCAGCTCAAAACATTAATTAGTTACAAACACCATCATGGAAAACCATCTTGAAGCCCAACCTAAAATCCAGCCATTTTGTTCTTTAGAAAGTATTTTTATTTTTTCCTGAAGCATCCTCCACATCCCAAGTCCCAGCCATCTTCACATGCATAAGGACTGCAACCCTGCCATATCACTAAAGACAAAATGCCAATCCAATTTTAGCTCCTGAGGCTCTGCAGTGATGGCTTGTGACAAGGTAATCGAGGCATGGCATGATTTCAGGGCGTTACATCTGAGCTGGCAGCCCTGGGTAATATATTAGCTCTGCTGCTCCAAGCATCCCCAGACAGCAGCACACAAGCATCCCTTGGGTCCTTCCAGTCATACACTGCTCATGCCTTCCCTTGCTTTTACCCCTCCTGGAGCTGCCAATATCCATTGTTTGCTCTGTTTGCAAATCTGTATTTATCTCGTGCCCGAGTTTGAACCCTGCCCTGCAAGTTTACCAATCCTCAGGACTTCTTTTGTCACAAGTGTACCTTAAGTGCTTCTGCTGCTTCAGGGATTGCTCCCCATGACATTCTCAGCCCTTTGTCCTCAGCCTGACCCTTTTGCCCCTCCTTCTGAGTGTCTGTGACTCAACTCAGGCAACAATAATTTTGATATAAAAAAGCAGGAGAGATGAAAATCAGCTCTTGGTACTTGCTCATTTATGTTTCAGCCCATTATTGGATTTTGATGATAATCTGCTTGCTTCTCTTTAGATCAAGAGATTACTCTTTCCTTTTCAGACTATGGTAATGAAAACATTCTCTTTTAACCATTTAAAAACAGTACTAACACTTAAAATAGGGACTGAGCTATGGAACTTGCCTGTTCAATTTAATAGCATTTTTAACCTCACTCAGATTTTTCAGTTTAAACAGTACTGAGACATGCAACAGTATCTGTCCACATGCACACATAAACACACAACAATCAAATTTCAGCCATACAGAATAAGTGCACTCCAAAATGCCACTGGTATGACTGATTTCACCTAAGTCTACACATCATATATCACCACCACTTGCATATACCCTGATGAAGAGACTGTGGATGCCATTAGGAACTCCTTGATTTACTTTGGAGGATCATAACTCAGCCCTCAGTGTTGTCCTTGCAAATATCCTCATTTGCTGGCTCTGGCCAGCAGGTGACATGAAATGGAGACATCTGGATATCAAATGATAGATAAAAAACCCCATTTATTCAGAATACACAAAAAAAATTGGAATTTATCATGTTTAAAGAACAGACACATGCAAAATGTATATTCACCTACAGTTAGTCTCCTGTAACTCCCAGCTTCCCCTGAAAGAATAACTTCCATCTGCTTTAACAATGTCTGAGATCAGTGACTGGCTTGATGACATCTTTTCAGCATGAGGACATTGTCACACACATAAGTGAAAAAGTCAAATTTGTATTTTAAGCTCAAAATAACTGTCAAATCACAAAATACAGAAAGGCAGCCTTTACCTCAGTCATGTCACCTGAAGCTGTCCCCAGAGGCAGAGCAGTGAGAGTGGTGGGTGGATAAGTTCAGCCAAGCACTCCCACAGATACAGAGAACAGAGGCAGGATTTTTGTTTCCCTACTTGACCACCTCAAGCCTACTTGAAGGTATGGGATAGCATTGTTATTGACTGTCCCAAAAGATAAATCATTGCACCCTTGACAGAAGGAATGAATTGCCATTAATTTTATTATTTGCCTTTACAGTTTTAAATATAGGACTGTGTCATGATTAACCTCAGACAGCAAACAAAATTCCAAACTGCTGCTTTCTCACTCCCCTCCAGTGGGATGGGGGAGAGAATTTGAAGGGTAAAAAGGGAAAAGAAAACCTCTTGGGCTGAGATAAAAGACAGTTTAACAACTAAAGCAATATCCATACACACAAGCAAAGCAGAACAAGGAATTCATTCATCACTTCCCAGTGGTGGCAGGTGTTCAGCCATCCTCAGGACAGCAGGGCTCCATCACACATAACTGGCTTTGGAAGACAAATGTCATCACTCTGAACATCCTCCCCCTCACATTGCTGCTTCTGCCCCTAGTTTATACACTGAGCATGATGCCATATGGTCTGGAATACCCCTTGGGTCAGTTGGGATCTGTGTCCACTCCTAACTCCTTATGTAGCCCAGCCCACTCACTGGTGGGGTTGGGCAGGAGGCAAAAAAGGCTTTGACTGTCTGTCCATCCTGCTCAGCAATAACCAAAAGATCCCTGAGTTATCACCACTGTTTTGGTCACAAATCCAAACAACCCCAAAACAGCAACTCTGAAGAAAAAAAAAAACTATCCCAACCCAAACCAGGACATTCTGTTCCAGCTTAAAAGGGAATTAAGGGTATGCACTAAGCTTACTAATAACATGATTAATTTCCAAGAATAATGCTAATGAACTTGACTACAGATGAAAGAAGAGGAAAACACAGAAGATTAATATTTTAAACCTTATAATTGCAAGAAGAACAAATTCTCATGTTTAACTGAAGAGACAAGGTTTGAAGTAGCAGTAGAACATCCTCATGAAGTTTAAATAACAACCAGACCTCCTCCAACCACATGGTAAAGCACAGTGATTATATCATAGATGGCAGAGAACCAAGAAGCTGCACCTCACCAGCAAAAACTTATACAGACCCTTAAACAGACTAAATTTCTCATTCTACCTCTCCCATTAACTATACTGCTATGCCTCCCTATCCCATAGGGCTCAAGTCCTACTTTAAGAAATATATCAAACAGATCCTGTCATTAAGTTGTTCAAAACTTGCTTCTTGAATATGTCTGCCAAAATCAATTATCAATAAAAGTCAAGATACAAAAAGTCAAGACCGTGCAAACAGAAATTTGCTGTTTATGACATTAATTCTCCACTTGTTTTCGTGGATGCAGAACCAGCCCTTATTTCCAGGAATCCCTTGCATCATTATAGTGAACCAGTTACAGACATATAGTACTGAAAACCAGCTGAGCAATTTTTCTTAAATCATTTGCAGAACCATCTAGACGCATGCCAACATTCAAAGTGCTTCTTCCCAAGACTTATTAGAATGCTAAACCCAGATATTCAACAGATCTGCATCTGTTTTTCCTGACCTTGCAGCATATCACTTTTTTGCTGTTAGAAGATCAATAATAGAATTATTAGATTAACACTATATTTCCTACATAATTTCTCTTCTGTACTATTTCAACAGAGGAGGTGCTAGACAGCCTGGTAAATGGGAGACTACTCAACCACTGATACCTTGCCTCAGTCAACCTGTAGGACTGGCCACTAAGACAGTGTTATCCCTAAATGTATATCAAAAATCACCCCTCCCCCTCCATGGAGCTGTTCTTGCATACTGCAGTGCCCATGACACATCTGATGTCCTGCCAAGAAGAGAAGAATTACCACAAAGCCTGGAGAGCAATTCACCTAAGAGAAATAACACACTGAACAACAGGGCAAGGACAGATGTAGGGAACAGAGCACCAGCCTGCTCTGTACCTTTAATTAGGCAGGGGGGAGTTAAACACACCTTCTTCCTTTCCACAACTTCCTCTTGTTTTCTCAAGAAGTAGACTTCTTTTACAGACCTTAAACAGAATACACACCTTTTCTCCATCTCAAAGTCACCCATTCACACCACTGAGGCCTAAAAAGACGTGGCTAAAGAGAACCAGGAGAGTGCAAACAGGATCAACAGACAACAGGTTATGTTTCCTTTGACATGGCACTTGAGGCATTTAAGATCATTTTTAGAGAGACAGATCAAAGAGCAAGGAAAAGTCTGCAAAAGCACTTAACCTCCAAATTCATTAATTCTGAGCTATCACAATGTTTTTGAAGTCTTATGCAAATTCCCTTTTTTACTGCAGTAGAAGCAAATACAGTAAAAGGGAGAAAGGGATATTGGTATCTTCCACAAAACATTATTTTCAATATTCCAAGTAAAAGTTTATCCAGCTGCTGAACACAGCATTACATCCTCTGCATCAATGAACTCCAATTTAACTTTTATTCTATGTCTAACCAAGGAAGCAGAGCAAGACTGCAGCATCTTAGGTTCTTAGTTTAATGCATGCAGGGAGCTGTAATACCCACAATCATCTGAGAACTCAAGAGGGGAAACAGACTCCCACTAAGGCTGTCACTGAAGCACGATATATTAAGTGTTATCATGAATGGAGTGTACATCTAGAGAGTTTCATTTTATGTGACATGATAAACTTCCATCCTAGTGAATTAACATGGTGTTAAAGGTGTTACAGAGCTCCTGGATCTGAACCTTTCCACGCAAAATTCATTTACAAAACCATCTGAAGGTCATCCATACCTAAGAAGAATGAAAAAATATTCCAGCAAAGAAAGATGCAGGTTTGGCAAAAGAAAAAGTATGAAGCTTTATTAAAAGGAACCAATTTTCCTTTCTATTACTTACATTTCATCTGCTCCAATTCTGCATCTCAGAGAGCAATAAAAAGGAAACCAAGTATCTTCTTTTCACCTGCTATCCACTGTTACAGTAAGTGAAATGAAACTTTGTTAACATTAAAAATTGCCCTTAAATAAATATTATCTTAGAGATACCGATACAAAATGTACCTTCAAATTAATCATATAGTGGTACACTGGGGTGGAGTTAACTTCCTTCACAGCAGCCCAGATTCTGCTGAGTTTTATATCTGTGACTAGATAGAACAGTGAATAGTGTTGGTAATTCACCAGTGTTTTGGCAACTGCTGAACAGTGCTTGTACAGCATCAAGGTCACCTTTTTTTTCCCCAATTTCCCCCTCAGCGAGTGGGGAGAGTAAGAGGCTGGATGGAATACAGCTGGGACAGCTGACCCCAACTGCCCAAAGGAGTAACCCAGACCACAGAACACCAACCTGGGATTAAACTGGGGACAGTCTGCCTCAAGTAGCCATTGCTTATCTGATGTGGGAGGTACCCAGGTTTATTTTTCTCTTCCTAATCAGAATTCAGTAAATCAGCTTTCATTTCAATTTGTTTTCTGGTTTAGTTCTTGTGGCAGTCTACAAGAGGCCACAGAACTGTGTTGTGCCATGGAATGGAAGAAGCTCAAAGGGCAGCCAAACAGGAGCATCTCTCAACAACTCCTAGAGCCACCCAGGGAAGTCAGGAAACACAGTCTGTAATTTAAATTAGAGGAGCCAGCAGCTCATGTGCAGACAGAGTGAGTAGGGCTGCTGCAGTTCAGCAGTCACAGCACAAGCTCTGCTGGACACAAATCATGCTAAACACAATGAGAACTCGCCTTCAGACAAGGCTATCAAACAATTATTTCAATCAGAATCTGAGTCAGACTCAGCCCCCAACTATTTCTAGTCCTCATCAAGCTGAAGCTCCCTAAGTGAACGAGACTGAAAAGTCAGTTTCCATCCCAGCTCTGCCTCTGATCTGATCTAGACATAAATGAAAATCCATCAGACCATGACCAATTAGCAGAGTGAGTGTGCACTGCCACAGCCTCACTGCTGGGTTGCACCTCCAGCACTGCACCCCCTCCTCATGCAGGTGTGAAACTGCTTGGGCAGCCTTTAGGTCTCTGCTTGGTGACTAGCAGCTATCAGATCTGCAGGGCATGGTACAGCTCCCATTGATTTAATCTTTAAAGACAGAAGTAACACATACTGCTCTCCAAAACCACAACATCAGGGCTTTTTTCTTTACTGACAGGCAATTTAAAAAATAAACAAACATCCCTTTTACTACAACAGAATCTGTTAGTAAACAATTGTTATGCCATTTCAACATATCACTATGTTATATCATGATTTCAGCAACCTAATGCTTTTACCTATACTAATAAGTAGTTGTAAGCAAAGAACAGAGACTGGGTCTTCAGGTCTAGCTCTCCTCTGCCTTCAATTCACCTTGTTTATTCCATTTCTGTCTTGAAGAGATTACTATTTCATACAGCACCATAATGTTGCAAAGAGATTGCAGGATCCAATGAAAAATGCATTATTAATTATAAAATTATAACAGAGTCAGAAAAAGTCTTCATCTGAGCAGTTATTTAAATCTCTTCTGCACAGGATTAAAACCTGCTATTTGTATATATACATAGCATATGTATATACATATTTGCATAACTATATGTGTCTATAGAAATACTTGTATATACACACCCAATAGACATTTGATATATATAACCCACAACTTTTTAAATATTGCATATTAGAACTCATAAAATTTACACAGATATACATATGCTTCATATATATTCTAGCATATATAACGTGGCTGGTCACCTGCTTCCTCCAGACTGTTAAATCCATCTCTCTGTAGAGAAGCAACTCCTTTTTCCAAAGGAAAAAAACACTGAGGGTGGTGCCAAAAGCAGAAAGTGACAGAAAAGTCCAGAAGCTGAGCAGACAAACCACCACACACTTGCCAGCAGGAGGGCAGGAGCAGAGGCCCAGAGCTCTGGGAAGTCTGTGTGGATACCACCACTGGACCTGGGAGCCCACACACTCCCTGTGGAGGATGACAGCAGGGACTGGGAAGCCCATAGAGAACCAGACAAACAGAACAGCAGGAAAGAGTCCAAAATGGACTGTTCCGAACAGAAATTTTGCCTTAATAACTTTCCACCAGCCTTATTACCTCCCTTTTCAATTTGCTGCTTTATAAACCAAAGATGAGGCACTAAAATGGTGCATTTATGGACTTGGTGGTGCTGCATAAGCTTATAACTCAGTAGACTTTATGACTGCAAGTCATTTGTATTGATTTATTTACTTCATTAGTGAGGGGAAGATGTAATTCTGCATTGATGGAGAATCAAATTGAAGAACAAATAGCTGATTAGGCATTTAAAAATCACATTTCGTAGTCAAGTTTTATAATGCACATCCAAAATTAAATACTAAGAGCACAAACAATCTAAATCTAAAGTCAGAAACTTAAACCAATGATTTGATCTGTAGACAAAAGAATTATGCAGCTGTTTTACAAACTCTCACCTTACCTCCCCCTACTTGACCAAGTGTTTCAAGATGTGCTAATGTAATTATGAAAACTGCATGAACAACGCTGCAAGTTTTCACTCCTGGGCTTTGAAGGCACTGTCTTGATTGAGACCAACAGTTTCCTATAAACATAGCTGGATACTCAGGGAAGTCCCTTCCACCAGCCACTGTATAGAACACAGTAAAAAATATTGTGTCTTCGAATCCCAAACCATTTTGGCATTTTTCCTTGATGCATGTTAGAATAATTATCATTAAAGCAAAAAATTGGCAAGCACGAATCATCGTCTTTAAGTGGGAAATTATCTCCCCAGACAAGGAGATGTAAATATATAACTCTAAGGAGCAAAAATTAATACAAGAAGCTGAGAAAAAAAATGTGAGTCTGAATAACAATATCCACACCACCTTTCTTTTGGCTATCTCTAAGTAGCATTAAAGGATAAATAAACATTTTCTTGATTTACCTATGGGGAAAGTTGGGTGCAAACTGCTCAAGGCCACAGAGACAGACAGCTATAACTAAGGAGCAAAGCTAAGGCTCTTTAGTCCTGCTCCAGTACCCTGCTATTGCACCACACCTTAGCATGCAAGTCACAGAAGCAACAACAGAGAGATCCCCTGACCTGTTGGCCTCCCCAGCATCACCCTTCCTCTGCTGGCTCTCTACAGACCTTTTCCCACCTACCTTCCCCTTTTTGGATCACTCAGCCACCTGGCAAGGCCTGCCAGGAGCATCCCAGGCAGCACCAGGGCAGACAGCAGTGCCAGGACATCCCCAGGGCTGCAGCCTCCAGAGAGAGGCAGCAGCACCGCGGGAGGAGGATCTCCTGAGAGACTGAACTTCTCAGGAGGGCTGAGTCAGCTCCATCACTACCTCATGGAGATCCAGGAATGCACATAATGAAACATGATGTCAGCGCTCAGAGAAAATCTGTCATACCAACCTAATGCAGCCTGAATCTTTAATGCAATATTGATTTTGCTAATGTTCCTCCTCCATGCTGCCATCTGGAAGCAAAATGCTCCTTTGTTACACTGTAAACTACACTCAGGGTCATGCAGGACAGTAGCCAATATCATTATGAAGAAAGTTTTGTTTTGTTGCTGGTGTTTTTTGAGCTTTGTTGTTGCCTTTTTTTTAAGGAACAAAGATATTTAAAATTCTGCATTCAAAGGCAGTCACTAACATTACTGGCACTAAGAGAAAAGCTGGTCATGCCTAATTCCAGTCATTTGGTCTTCCATCATCCAAGGAAAAGATGCCTCCACATGGCAGGCATGTCCTAAGAAAGGGGGCAAGGAAGGCTGGCAGAGCTGCAGGAGTTACAGAACAAGGTGCTGCAACACTAAATCAACATTTCAGGTCTCGTTTCAAGGGCTCATGTGGTCAGAATATTTGTTCTTTTTTTTCCTCTCTTCTCACAATGCAAGTTAAATATGATTTTTTTAATCAAATAGCTAATCTTACATTTTAAGATTGCCCAATTTAAATATGCTGAACACAGACCATTTTCCACTGATCTGGGGAGAGGTGTGTTATTTCCTGTCACCACACTGCAGACACAGGAAGCTCAGAACTAATTGCAGAGATCCAGCAAATTCTGGTGACAAAAGGTTTTGCTACTAAACTCCTTCACCAAAACCCAAACCCTTTTCTTCCCAATCCCCTGTAGACAAGGACAAACTTTAGTACAATTGTTCTCCCTCCCTCAAATCACAGCCAGCTCTCAAACATCTTGGATCATCGTTATTAAACAGAATTACATTTCTAATAAGGAAAAGAGAGGTTAAACTTTTTGATGCAACCCTGTCAAGTGTCTAAAGAACTGTCTTTTGTCTAGGTCTTAAAGACAGGAGCATTTGTGGTTATTCATTATCTTTGCCTTTTATGCTGAAACTGCAGGCAAATAAGCTGATTATTCATTGTGTTTTCTGCTTAATCTCACACATCTCATTATGATGTATTTGGGGCTGTTCCCTGCTTCCTCCACCACTTGGATACATGGTACCTCCCTCTCACTGACCTTCTCAGCAAACAGCAGAGACCACAGCAGGCCTGGAGCAATAACAATGCATCTGTGGTCTACCTGCCTCTCTTTTTGAAATCCACAGCTGGCCCCAAAGCAGGATCCCACTTAAAGTGGGGCAACTATTTCTTTAAGTGCTGAGAAAAATCTTCATCTGGCAGACAGCTGTGATAACTCCTGTCAGTGAATAAATTATGAAATGCCTCCCAGAAACGTGTTATAACTATAGTTAGACTACACAAGATGATTCAGTGCTGAAAAATTATACCCCCATCTGTCAGACTCAAAAAGCCAGAAAACTTCATTTAGAAATCATACAACTTTGCTTCAACCTTCCTTTCCTGCCAAGTCTTTTCTAAAATTGTAACCTGCCTTGTTCTACAGCTCAGAACACCATTTTTGGATGATGCCTCACTACAAATTAGCAGTACATAGTTTTCTTTATGCTTTACCCAGCTGCAAACAGGTAAAGACCAGGGGGTTAAAAGTAATTATTAGTTGTCAGTAGAGGGACCTCTGCCAGATGGCCCAAATGAAAGATGCAGTGGGATAAACACATTTTACCTCTGAAGGAAGTTAACTGTGCTAATGTTCCTCTACTACTACTCCTGTGTACTTAAAAAACATGGCATTCATAAGCTGTCCTATTTTCTTCAGAAATGCAGGTAGAAAAATAATGATCACGTGCAGTCAAATTTTAATATGTTCTCACATAGGAGATGGATTTCTGGCTAATCACTGGGAAGTCTTAGGGGGGTTTTGACTTGTTTTTAAAGGTGGCAAATGCTGTTAAGCAAAGAAATCCTTATGGACAAAAAAGTTTCACTGCTTCCAGAGTTCCTGGTGTAAAAGTATTAATATTGATACAGTACACTTTAGGAAACACTTCAAAAAAATAGCTACTTTGCTGTTTAAATGCTATCCAAAGTTACATTATCACTGAATTGGCGCTGCAGAGAAGATGTATTTGAAAAAAGTTTATGCTGCAAGCATAAGAGCTGCAATCTTAGATGTGACAACCACAGATCTCATGATGTGGAGAAAAGGTGACTTTATTGAACCTCTTTTTCCTCAGAAAAAAAAATTAAATTCTCAAAAACATCCTAATATTTGTAAAGTACCATCTCTGCTTTCAGGATCTGTGGTGACCTAAAAATGATTTTGTGCTTTGATTTGGGCTGGGTTTTGTCACAGCTGTGCAGGGAAAACCATCAGTGAGTCCTCAGATGCCTCTACCTCTCCATTTTAGTCAGTCCCTCCAGTCAGATTTGGCCCTCCTATATATCACAACTGAAGTGTTTCAAAGAGTCCATCTCTTTTTCACTGAAGTAAGCACAGAAAAAGAAAAATGATTGGAATATTTTGTACAAAGGATTGTCTGGGTCATGACAGAGTCAGCACACCTAAAGGAAAATCAAGTCACTCATAAAACAAGAACCTTTATTCAAGAAGATTCTATAAACAAATTAAATCCTTTGATTTATGAAGCTGAGTCACAGTGTTTCTATAGTAAAGGAATTTAATTTAAAAATTAAAAAAAAAAGAATCCATTTACTACAGTACCAGCCTGCACTCCAGCTATTTAATTCCTCAGAACTTCCATTGTTTCCAACCATTCAAGGGATCAGGTAGTTCCTGCCACACAGTACTTAGATTTTTTTCCCCATTTTACTTGCAACCAGATTCATAATATTTTTTTTTTTAAATCACAATTTCAAGGGGAAGCAAAAAGCAAAGCCTCAAAACATTTCTAGTAGTTTCACAGGACAGCAAAAAAGGAGCAGGAGAGCTTGGATAGGCAGAAATGTCAGCAGTGAAATTCAATCAAGATGCACTTTGCAACACAAGTAATGGGTTTCAGGGCACCTTGCAGCAGTAAAGGAACCCATGAGTTTATGGAGAGGGAAAGGTCTCCCTCATATTCCAGCTCAACAATGTAAAGAGCTTCACAGACCTTTGCCATGGGTAGAGTTGATAAAAGAAATTGAATTAGTCACAGTAGCTCAATTAAATATACACAAAATTAGGCTAGGAGAATTAGTGAAAAACCACTACAAAGCTGATTATATGTTAAGCATTTGCTACTAAGAACATTAACACCATGAATTACTACAATGATTATTTTAAATCTGAACAATTAATATTTTCTTCTGTAGGTCTCCATTATTAGGACTACCTTTAAATAAATGCTATCATTTACTTAAATACTACATTACTAAGCAAACTCAGCTTTTGAAGAGATATTATTTTGAATTGTTTTCTTTTAAAGAAAAAAATGATGGTGATTGGATTAGTTCAAAAATAGGGTTTTTAACTTGCCCTGTAACAGGTCAGTTTCCAGCACCCTAAATTCCCATGTGCCACATGAACAGGAACAGACTTTTACCATGTGTTTGAGGGATGACAACATGCTTTTCAATGCTATACTGGAAAACACTTGCTATAGAAAACATGATTTCTTACATCACCATTCCTAATTAGCTGCTGGCAACATCTGCATTATTTAAAGCTGTTTCACTGCTAAGCACTATAAGGTTCAGTGAATCACGCAACTTTTCTTCAAGCTCACCACTGAACTTCCATTACTGCCCATCCTCAGATGAGCTGCTCTGCTTCCCAGCCACGTCACTCCCTGGCCCAAGAGGGAGATGCACATTTCACACCCCCATCCTCTCTGAAGATGAAATTCTGGGGCACCCCAACTTACCCAGGGGCAGTGGGGAGCATTGACCTATTTTGTATGAATTGAAGGGCCTGTCTCTTCCTGTATTTCCTGGTACCAGCCTTATTCTTCTGTTCTGCCAACACCAAAAATAGAAATCATTTAAGGAGTCCAGCTCTTCAAACAGTTGCTAGGTCACATTCTCAATGAAAGAGCATGAAAGATTTCTAAAGAAGCTTTCCTGAAGCTTCTGAGCCCTGTGGCAACACAGACACAAAGTATTTGCAACCTAACTGAAAAATCACTTATTTTAGAACTCCTGCTGTAAAACTGCTGCAAAATCCTCTTGTCACTAATTATAATTGAGTGGTTTTTATCCATGTTTTAGAGATATTATTTGCTCATGTAAGCTAAGCCAGCAGCCAACAGGCTCACGTAGGTTTATGAAACTTTGCTTGTTATGACAGTTTTTAAAAATCAGACCAATTTTGATTGAATAAATACAACTTTTGAGCAAAGATTGTGTGTTTGTACCTTCCACAAGGAAATTAAGGTGTGCAGCTTAACAGAATAAGCCAAGCTTCATCTGCTTCCACTAAGAGCCTTCCCTGGTCCTACTCCTCTTCCCCCAGCCTTCCACAGCCCCATCATCAGTGGGATGCATGGAACTGTCCTGCCAGATCAGGGATCCAAAAAAGCCAACCCAGTACACAACTCAAAAAAACACCCAAAGAAAGAAGCCTTAAATTCCCTTTTCAGTCCCCAATGACCCTGTCTGCTATTTGCTGAGATCAAATAAGCTTGATCTAGAACCCTATCCGCTTTACCTACAAAAAAGTAGAGCTCTCACCTGCTTCTTTCAAGGCAGCAGCTCTAAAAGTAGCCCTAGAATTGTAAGGGACGAAGAGAGGATTTGTTGGCAATTACTACTGCAAACCACAAAGCCTAGAGAACAGCAGTGTAATTCACAGGAATTTGTCATACACTCAGTTGTTTTCTGTTTTCAGTGAGGTATGAGAGGCTGTACAAGCCAGGCAAGAGCCCACTTTTGCTCTCCAACAGCCAGCAACAGCAGAGCCCCAGGGAATCTACTCAAGAATCAAGAAGCAAAGCATGCACCACCATGTCCTCAGAACATACTCTAGCTGGTGAGGCTGAGGCTTTGAGCCAGAAATACACTTTTCCTATTTAACAGCCTTCAGTAGATGTTCCTGAAACCTGTTCTGTCACTTTGTGACCCAATGCAGAGGGCCATGTGACAGCAACACGGCCTAACTACATTGTGCAGAAAAGCATTTCCTTCCTGTGCTTTAAACCTGCAGCCAGCCAGTCACTGGATGCTGCCAGCTCCTCTGCTGGAGAGCACAGCAACACCCATTCCACAGGCACCTCCTGACAGTCACAAACCTCCATCCTATCTGTCACTGCAGCTCCTTTCCAGCCTGAAAAACTATATTTTAGTTCATCATTCCACTTCAAGAAATCATTCTTTGCCTTTAATCACCCTTGTTTCTCTTGCCCACATCTCTTCCAGTTAGACTGTCATTTTAGAGACGACCACACCTCCTGATTTCAGGTTTGGGGTGGGCTTTTGGACCACTACTGAGGCTGCTTTCATAAGAAAGTCTCTTACAATCCTAAGGCATTAATTCTGAAGGTAAACTGGCAGTGCAAATCAATACATTGATTTCCCATGACCTTCTGCAGCCCAGTTGCTCAACCTCATAAAGCCTGTCTGCAATTTCTCAGTTAGGTCCCAGGCTGACTATCCTGAATACTTGAGTATCATCAGCAGCTCATTCACTTCACTGTTCCCTGTCTTTTCCAAGTTACCCATCAATATATTGAGCTGCACAGGCTCCAGCAGGGACCTCTGCAGTTCTTTACTGGTGGCTTCATTTCCACAACAAGATTTTTACTCATGCCTGCATTCTGTCGTTTTTCATCCATTATTAATTCATTTGAAGATTTACCTTGCTGGTCCATTGCAGTGCTGGGGGGGTTTCCAACCATTTTTTTAATTAAGTGTGGTTGATGATTTTGTCAAATACTATGAAAAATCCCAGTATATCACCTCACCTGGCAATCACCTTTGTTCACATGTTCACCATGTGCTGCAAAGAGCTCCAATAAATAAACAGGGCAAGCCTTGTTGTTGCAAAAGCCACACTGACTATTCTGCTATCTAGTACTTTCAGCCAAAGGTGAATTCTATTATTAAAAGTAAACTCAGTCTCCCACATAAGGACAAGGGGCTTTTTGGGCTTCCCTGGAAACTCTGCTTCCCCCTTGCCCTTTACCATCCTTTCAGTCTCCTGAAAGTGCAAAATCATATTAAATGAATCATATTAAAGTGAGCAGTTACATATCACAAGTAAGTTTTCTGTCCTTCAAGACACACCACACTATAGTGATAACATGTCAGTTTATTTTAGTTATGTTATTCCTCCAGCCACCTTTTCTACAGGCACCAAGACAAATCCTTTGCTACCTGCCTCCCTCATAGGGGAGATTTCAGGGCATTTAAAACTCCCACATTCTCCCCTGGGATGACAAACGTGATAAAATAATTTGATTTTATTATTGCAACTTCTTTGAATGTTTTTGAAAAAAGAACAGATATGCAAATCACAGAACAGGGTCTGTTAGAGAAACTCTTTTCCTTGGAGTCTCCTGCACTACATTTTTAAACTACCACAAAGATTTGACCCTTAACTACTCCTTTCAGTACTTGCTTAAAAAAAACCAAAACAACCAACCAAAAAAACAAACACCACCAAAACCTGACCCCACAGCAAATATCCTTTTCTGTTCTCTCAGAGTTATCTTCAACTTCTGGGACGGAATCTCCTCACTTTTGTTGCCCTTGCAGGGATGCTGAAATTGTGCACACTGTAGAATAACACAATCCTACCATCCTATAACACAATCCTATTACCATATTTTTTTCTTTTCTATGCCTAAACTCACCGGGATTTTTCTGTTATCTATAGCAGGCTGCTGATCTGACTTGACTTTAAACTTTTAAAATACAGCACAGTTTCTCTGCCAACTCAGCCTACTCCAGCTCTCTCTGTACTTTGGCACTGCATTATCCCAGCATTTGTCACCCATTTAAGATGCATGTTATGTCAGTATCCTCTTTTAAAGACAAGCATTTAGTTGCACATTTTAGTACTTTGGTTTGTGGGATTAATGCAAAAATACATATAAAATGCACCAAAGTACTTCAATTTTGTTTTCATCTGTGCATGTTTAAGGAGCACTTCATTGGGTTCCACCCTTCCCTTCTGTTTCCTACCTAGTTACTGATAAAGGACAACACAGGACCCACACAGAGCAGGGATGAGGAGTTACTGCCCAAGTTTTTTCTCCAGAATCTCTGGATTCACTGCACCAGGGATAGAGGTACAATGTCTTTGCCACTCTTCTTCCCTTCCTAGGAACCTGTCCGAACACCTTGTCATGCCCACCACCACCTCAGTGTCCAACAAGCAGCTCACCAGGCAGTCCTTATTTGAGTAACACAAGCTGGCTTTAACATTTTCCGCTTAATTTACTATTTTCTCCTACTTAAAAAGCCTGGGAATATATTTTCAGGGCAATGGCACATATGACAAGGAGAACAGCTCATGGTCACACTCAACTGCCTCACCACCAAGTCACCACCCTCCTGCAGCTGCTTTAGAGATAGGACTGGCATCACTCAGCCCTGACATGTTCCTAAATGAGCTTCCCTGCCTCCTTTCCCCTTCCCTCAGCAAAACCAGCACTGCTGACTCAAAAGCAACCCCACTCCCCAAAACAGCAGCATCACTGACCCCCTCCATTCCCCAGCTTTCCTTCACATCAGCCAGCCTTGACTTAGGAGAGCTTTGGCTCCAAGAGCCCTGAGCTGTTCTGAGAAGCAAAGATAAACCACGTTTTGCAAAGTCAGAGAAGGAAATGGAGAAGCACAAACAGGAAAGTGATTAAATATCCCTACCTCTGCCTGGCAGCAGATACTCCTAAATCCCCCATGACACCCTACACTGAACCTTTCAAAAAAATTACAGTGGCATTCCATCATTGTGAACAACATAAAACCACCATAGGCATATACAGCAACACGTCCTCCACGTGTCATTCAGGGTAGCAATGTACAGACAAGGTCAAGGTGTTGTGAGAGAAGCCACAGCTCTCCATTGCCATCAGGATTTGGAGGAATAAGGATGGCAGCAGACTTTACTTCACAATCACTGCACTTTTCTCCACAGCACTGGTGCCATCATAATAAAAGACATGACAAAAGACATTACCTCTGTGTAAGTAATTTTGGGGTGCAGGAGGGAAGCCCAGGTATCAAGAGTAGAAAGTTAATGTAAAGGAAGCTTTGAGAAAAGTTCTTATTGATATTAACAAAGAACTAAATTATTCATGCTACTGAGTGCAGAAAGAGGTGCTGACACAGATGATAGCTTGGATGAGAAGCTTTCCAGTCTCCACCAGCCACACTGAACCTCTGCTTTCAGATATATGTAAGAAGTCTTACCCTCGGATAGATGGCACATGAAGTGGTTACTTATCTACTCTATCTCTAAACTGCTTACATTTTCTTGACTCCTCCAAGACTCTTGTAGGCTTATCTGATAAAAACAGCAGATTCCCAGTTTTAGAGAGTTCTTTAGTTCATCTCTGATACTCAGTAACATCCCTCCAGGTACCAGCAGACACATGCATAGTAAAGGAGAAGCTTCCTTATTGATTTATCCCAGACCTCTGATCCTACAAGCCATTTATCACTGCCAAAAGGACAGGGACAAATAAATTTAACATGTGTTAAACACAAAGGCTATAAAATGATTGAACCTCATTTTCCAAGCGGCTTCTGCTCAGCCTAAGAAATGTGGAAGCATGAGCTGCACCTGCCTGTATGACTATGGCACAGTTGCACCTATTGCTTCTCCACACAGGAAGAACTTGCAGGCACAGTATCAGAAATTACTTTTGAAAAAAGGCCCCAAAACAATTGGGTTTTTGAAAAAAGCTCCAGTTGGGTTTAAGACTCTTGGAAATGTTCTTCTAGTGTTGACATAAAGCCATTTTCTTCTGAGGTACATGGGGTTTTTTTGCAGGTGGCTGTGATTCCCTTGGAAAACCGAACAGACCTAGTGACAGATTTGGAATTTCACAAGTTGTATGTATTTGCGATAGAAACCTGAACTACTGGAATTCTAAGACATCTCTTCTTGTCATCTCTAAAAGAAAAACAAAACAAAAAACCCACAAAATCCACCACACAAAAACCAGAAAATGGACTGTGCTTTGCTCTCTGCCCAGGCTTTACTACATACTTGTAAACAAGAATGTTTTTTCCTGGATCCTAGAAGCCCATTTTAAGTCATCCCTATTCAGGTCCATCACGGGGCTCCCCAATTAACTACATGTCTAAGCATAAGATATTATCCAATTCATATATAGACATAAGAAAAAGTGCAACAAGTCTAAACATACTCTGAAAAATTCCTCAGTATATTAGTATATTTAATTTTTAAAATAAATTAATGTAATTTAATAAATTCACATATTCTTAAAAGGAGAATATAACATGGATTTCAGCTAACATCAAATTCAAGGCAGTCTACAATAAAGAGTACAGCACAGGTCCTGATTTTGCCAGAGCACTACAAAATATTGCCAGATGAAACGAGCATCTTCCTTGCCTTGGAAAGCTTCTTTACTTTTCACCACTTGTTCTTCTACTCTAATAAGAGCTGTCACATTTCCTGCCTCGCCTCACTTCTTACAGCCTTACTAACATAACCATTACTTTGAAAACCTACTAAAAGTTCTAAACTCTTTTCTGCAGCTTCCAAATCCAATCACACTGCTGCATTCAGTATGGAGTGCACACATGGCTAATGCCAGAAGCATAAGCATCGCTCACTGTGGAATTACTTATTTTTTAATACTACTTATAAAGATTAGCTTCATAGTAGCATTTCTTTGCTCCACTTCCTGAAAATCAGAGGAATTCTATGAAGCTGCATTCAGCTTATTACAATTCTTAAATAAATAATTGAGTACATGTACAAACAGATTACTTCACCTGCTGTGAATCAACACTGCAGCAGGCTCCTCTGCAATTCTGATTAATATATTTTTGTCTAATCATTATCATAGTCAATTGAAATAATTTATACAAATGTATTTGATTTGCCATCCTTAATCCTGCAGAACAAAATTGTATGAAGGTTCAATTATACCCCATAACTCTTCAGATATAAACATTGACTCACAGTCTGGGGCTAGGATTGGATCCAGCTGCACCCAGACTCCTCTGTGAGGAGGTGTTGAGAAAGCAAGAGGGTCCTTCTGCACCTCATGACTCAGTGGGAGGCTCTCCCTGATGAGCTGCTGAAGCTTCCATTCTGCCTGCAGCACATACATCCCCCAAACAAGCATTTGGGGTTACCACACATAGCTGCATTGAATGCAAACCACCAAACCTCAGGCAGTTTGGACCAAGCCCTTCCTCACTGACACAACTACCCAATTCCATCTTAACTGGAAAAAAACCAACCACTTTCAAGAAAACAAGGAATAAGAAGCAGAGAATTTTGCCACAGAAGGGGTTTTTTGGCTGATGACGCAGAAGATAGGTCATTTGGGAAAGTCAGTGCACAACTAAAAATTTATTAGGTATGCCAAATCACAATATAAAGCTTTATTTATTGTTTCCAAAATATTTATTGCCCTTCAAATGCTGTAAAGGTCACTTCACAATAACCCAAACATGCACAATATGGATGGATTTAGTCACACCAGTATACTTCAGATTTAGCATTAATTAGATTCTCCCTCATAGTTCCTCATTATATTTTCTGTCTTTTAGTTTAAAACACCAGTGTATATCAAACCTTCAAATCCAAACTCCAAAATATTGCAGATATTACTATTTAGACAGCAAACTAAATCCCAGTATGCCACCATCCCTAAGGTTCCTGCCTTTCTTTTTTCTGATGGGCCGGTATTACACATTCCAGTACAGAAAAGCAAACTCACTTTTCCAGGACGAGCCAAGTGCAGATGAAACAAAATAGCCAGTTCAAGAATGGTTTCATCAGTTTATTGTGTAGCCACAACAACAATTTACTCATTGCAAAGGCACTTTAAGAATAATGGAAGAAGGAGCCATAAACTAGTTTTTAAAAGGCTCAGTGGCTCAGGGCATTGGGAAGATTAAGCTGGGAAGTGAAGTTTTATTAATTGTTACTAGCTGGATCTCTGTAACACAAAAGCTCTTGCTATGCTAGATACTCCTTAAAAATACTAAGCTACAAAGCATCCCATGTTTCATTATGAATTACCAAAAGCTAGATATAGGCTGACAGGAAGAATAAAGCAACAATATTACATCCAAGAAGGAAGATTAAGTCTTACTGTTTAAACCAAACAGTGTTTTCTGACCACTGAAGCCCACAAATCTCCTTACTGCATAGAACAATACCAAGTTTCAGACATGCTGATTCTTGCCTGAAATGACCATGAAAGTGCCTAAGAGCAAACCCACCCTGCAAGACCTTAGGTTTAACTATTAGAGTGGAAACCTTGGAAACGTCTTGAAGTGGCAATTCCTGGAGATTTCTGAGAGGTATTTCTAAAAGGCAGAGGTTTCACTGACAGGCAGCATTCTCAAAGATGCATTTTCTAAATTAATTCACTGCCTGAGCTGTATCTTCTCCCCTCTCTGTCCTGTCAGAGAGGTTTGCAGGCTAAGAGCACAAAGGCAGTAAAAGCACTAAGCAATCAAGAATCCTCTTTAGAGCTAACAAGCATTACAAGAGACCCTCAGAGCCTTTAAAACTGCAGGGTTCAGCTGGGTTTATTCTGGCACATCTGAGACTGCTAGGGAGCAGACTGAAGAGGGCTGCAGGAGCAGCTGCACAGCTCAAACCACACCCCAGCACCCTCTCTGCAGCACCAGGCTCATCTCATGTGCCACACACACACAAGGAAACCCCAGCTCAGGATGACATCATGCAATGCAAGGATCTGGAATTTTCCAGAGAACACAGGTGCTGTGCTGCCTGTGGGATTCTCTAACTCTTCTCTCCCTTTACAGGTATTATTATCAGCAGGTAGAGGATTCACCCTGCAGCCCTAGGACAGGACTTGGAAGCAGAGGACCAATTCTCATACAATCTTTTGCACTAGAGATTGTAAATTTACAGTTACAATCCTTGTAAACAACTCCAAGATTATTTAAAAATACACTGTGGATAAGGCTGGGCTCAAATTTTCAGCTCAGCCTTCAGCTACTAAGATCTGGTTTCCTTTTTCCAAAACCCCAATCAGAAAATTCCTGCAGCAATCAGGTGTTACTTCCAAACAGCTTGGATTTTCACCTCCAGATCAGCCTGGAAGATACAAGTACTAACAACTGTGGGTACAAACTATCATTATCTATCCCCCAGATCAGATACACAATAAACATCTTAGTTTGAATTCTAGTTAGGCTCTATCTAATATAACAGGCTTTTGTAGAGGATATAAATTAGAAGGGAGGATGAGCCATTAACTTATGATATTGCTTAAAATTCTCCTAAAATATCACACAGTTAAGAATTCCTTAATGCAATGGCTGATGTTGGAAACTTATCCAGCACTGTGGAAGAGCCAAAACTACGGAACAACAAGCTACAGAAAGCATCAGCTAATTAAGATACTTCGTCTTTACCCTGTACTTCCCACTCAATCCTCCCCAAACCATTGATCTGCAGAAATAGTATTTCCCATCAGTTCAAGGTGCATATTCTTCTGACTCCCTGTGCATCTGTCTCATTAAGTTTTGGCACATTTGTCCCTTGGCCTCCTATTTGGTAATGAGCAGTTAGTGCACACATCACCCACTCTGCCACAAGCATTCCCTTTTTGAAATGAAGTAAAAACCAGAAAGCAAGAAGCACTGCCTCTTCAGGTGGATTTAGTGCAGAGCCAGGCTGGGAAGCAATATTCAGCCTTTGCTCCCAGCAAAACTCCTCTAGGCTCATCAAGGCTCTGTCCCCAAACCCCATTTCTCCCTTCTGGGATCTGGATATCAGCAAATTCCAACAGACACTCCATCACATCTCCCTCTGCAAGGACAGAAAAGTTGGTTACAGCTGCAGCAACTGCTTTGAGGCATACTGGGATTTTACTCTCATCCTTTGTGAACAAACATTCTCCAGCATAACTACTTCTGGCAGAGTTTTAAAGCACTGACAGGTCAAACAGGGGCTGACCTTGAAATAATTGAGCCCTTAAGATATTTACAAGTGCCCAACTCTGTTGCTGCAAACAAATACTTGGCCAACTGATATCCTGGCTGTATCTTCAAAGCTCAGGCTAAAGAAGTTGTGTTTTGTCACTAAAATCCAGGTAAAGACTCTGTTTTAAAGTAATAAAGTTTTAAAGTAATAAAGGAAAAAACCTTCACTGTTGCAAAACGTGGAATATTTAAAAATTTTCTTAAGAAAGGATGTACCTTGACATTTGATCTTTGTATACTTACAAGCCCAATCAACAAGAATGGAGATCTAATCCACAAAACAGAAGCTAACAAGCAAGCTCTATGTGACATCCATGTGTTTTAAAAAAACAGATTACTTAGAAGAATTGCCTTGTTAAAGTTTAGGGCTTGATATGCTTCAGTGATGTCAGACCTAAGGGCAGGTTAACAAACCCTGGGAAGAAGGATGCCCACTGACAGTGGACACAAAGAATGCAGAATTTATGGGCCAGAAAGTCCTCAGGCAGAATTCTCAAGATAAGGAAGAAACTGATAAACCCAACAGAACAACTGTAAAAGGTAATCCCAGCATGAGGAGATTGGGACCACCAACCCAGGAGGACTGAAAGACTGATCATGCAGTCTAATTAGCATGAGAAGCAAGAGAATCATTAAGAGAAGACAGGAATTAGTGTTCACTGGCTACAAATAACACAGCTCTCCCAAAAATTATTATTCTTTCCTTGCTAAAAAGTATAAGTAGTAAAATATTTTGATAGCTGATGTGCTTGATTTGTGGAATTCCACAATTCTGAAATAAATCATCCATGTTTCTCTGGATACAATGTGTGTTATTGGCTTGTTCCACACCACAAAAAAAAAAAAATCAGGTTCTTGCAGACAGCACCATCACTTAAGACTCTAAGCACTTCTGGTAGTATCCATAATTTTAAACAAACAGGTTATTTTCCCACTTGTCAATCATAAGTCACATCCTAGTATACATTACCTAAGAACTAATTACAAGTTCCATAAAGTTTTCTATTCCTTCTTACGTGAAATTGTGAAGAGAAAATCATATATTTTGATAAACATGCACCAAAATCTCATTATTTCCCAAAATGACAGGTAAGAAATGATCCTTACACACAGATTTATACAAGGACTTATGAGCTTCAGAAGTCCTCTGACTCCTCATTGCATCTGCCTCATTGGTATTCCAGCAGAGCTGCTGAAGACAGAAATACTAACACTTCAAGACAGCAGCAGATAATAATGTTGGTATTTTAGTGTGGTAAACAAGTTTCAGCTGGACAATGTGGTTTGCATACATTAATCATCTTCCTTTAAGCAACTCATTCACCAGATTGAGTCTAAATGGTTTAACCAACTGGATACACAAATAGTTTTTGGTAAACTAGGAGCAAGGCCATTGTAGCTGAATTCTCTTTGCCCAAGCCAGCCTGTAAAAAAGCAGAAGGCACGTGCTTCATGGAACAAGCTGCTGCCATGAGACAGAAGCTGCTTTTTTCCCTTCATGTAACCCTGTGACTGGCTCAGCTGGCATCACAGACCAGAGTAACTGCACAATTCCAGACTAAACTTGGATCTGGTTTGCAGTGTTACAGAGCCATCCCTTTGTCTGGCAAAGCCCTGCTGCAAGTGTGGGAAGCAAGGAGCCATCACTGAGGACTCCAGTGCCAGCAGGAAGCCACCACCACCACTCTGGTTAATGCTAAAGTGCTTGCTTAAGGTAGGGCTCCTCTCCAGAAACATCTAAGCAAGAGAGCTCAAGGTGGCTGAAAGGAAACAGGAAGCATTTTCAGGAAATAAGCTGTTTGGATGATGAGCAGAGATCCAGACAGAGCTAGTTAATTATGCAGGAAACACAGAAATAGAAACCCTACAGACAGGGTAGGCTGCCATGACTGCTTTACCTTCCTCCATTTCTGTAGCCTCATGCAGATACACAGAACCACTGGCTCCAGCATCACACAACCATCTGCTGCTTGATTAAAGGAGTTGTAAGCAGATTTGTTCTCCCATCTCCCACAAATGCAGGCATTCCTCCTGACTTACCCCTCCAGTATTATTTGCATGGCTACAGATGGAAAGGAGGGCGTTTCCACAGAGGAGATGGGAGAGAGCAACAGTCTTAGGGAAGAAATGGAAGAGCACAGCTATGCTGGAGAAATAAACCATCCATTCAAAGGTGCTCAATGCAGAATAAACTACAATAAGAGATGAGATTTAACTGGCAGGGATTGATTCCACACACTTTTCTTCATCTTTCGCATCTTGCTGGAAAGAAAAATTATACTTCAAAGAACAGCTGTTACAGATTCTTTTCCATAAGAAATCTGAAGCACTCAATTCCCATTACGATCCATTAAGCCAGTGTCTGACTGGAGACATTCTTTAGAGCCCATTTCCTCTGCCTGGATGCATGAGGACTTCCAGTATAGAAATGATACATTATCACACACACAAAGGAGCATCTTTATCATCTGTCTTGATTAGACAAAAAAAACTATGAACTAGTTAAAGCATTTTTCACTCAGTTCTGTTATCTTCTATTCAACTTCATTCACAGCACCCCTTCAAAACGGAATCACTGCTCAGCCTCACAGACCTGAGTCTTTTCTGGTGCTGACAAAGACTCTCACCTAAATGATGATGGCACGGTCCTTATGGGCTAAAAAGCTTTGAGTTTGGCCAAAGCCTGAAGAAGGAAGGTCTGGAGTTACGTACAAACCTGCTAATTTATAGATGCTGCCATCTCCACCACACCCATGTGTGATCCCTTTTGTGATTCTCTCCTTTCTCAGTACCAAATTCTCCATTTGCCCTGCAGACTTTTTATTAACCTACAGTACACAATCTGGCATGCAGTTGCTTTAATACTTTATTTTCATAACAGTTCATATTCTGCCTCTAGTACATTCATCATGGATTTCAATAAAAGCCTACCTTTGAGCAGATAAACAGTCCCAACAGATCCTCCTACAAGAGCTTGCAGCTCTTCGCAGATGTTTTGGCAACGCTACTGAATTCATTTTGTCAAAGCAGGTAGCAAGAATAAGCTCACAGTAGTTTTCCCTTACAAGTATTTGTAACATCAGCCTTGCTGATGCAAACCTGAGAAATAATCAAGTTCTGTACTTAACTGCATAGGGGATTGCTTAATAAGCAACATATGTCTCCATAAAAGAAAATTGAAGGGAAAACCAATTATAAACAAAAACTGCAGAAGAAAAATATAAATTATAGTCATGTGGTCCAGTGTTATCACTCTTATAGACTGTGCAATGCTATTTATCATTGAAATAACCATGTTATTTCAAGAGCACTACACAAAGCTGCTTGATAGTACTGACAAACATTCCATCCCCAAAATCAAATTAAAATATTCTCAAGTCTTAAACCAGCCAACCCACTTCTGCTGCAGCTGAACCAAACCAGCAAATGTGCTATTTTCATTTGAGATCATCTCAGTTTAAGAAGCTAATGCACCTCTTGTTTGTCACAACAAAGGAGATACAAACATATCAGTATCTCCTATTTGCATGGCCAGTGAAATCCTTTGAAGCTTTGTTGTACATCAAACTGCTTCACCAAAACCCACACACAAGAGCTGTACATTCCCACTCAACATTAATTGTTTTTTTATGTATGCATGCAGCACTCACTTGCAAAAGATATTTTAGAAACAATGGACACATAAACTACTGGTGCACAGAGATGTACCCTGGGTCACCTACATTTAACCTCCAGGATGTCAGTGAGCAACCAAAATGCAGAGAAATAGCAGCACTTGGATTTCTAACTGATCAACAACATCACACCAGAAACTAGTTAATAATTAGATTCCAATTAGACTGTTTACATCTTTACTGAAGCAAAACAATTGCAATATTTCATCTTGTTTCAGCAAATAACCATTTACAGGCAGTGTTCTAGTTAACATGCTATGCTTAAATTAATGACAGATGTGAATGCTAAGTTTAAAAAAACAACCAAAAAAACCCCCATGAAAATACCCACAAGACAACAATATTTATCTGATTGAAATTATGGTCTGATTGCAAAGCTCATTAGCTACAGAGCTCAAAACATACCAGGGTTTCCACACTGTGTTAACAAATCAGGCAGTTATCTTTAGATTCACAGGCTAAATTGCACCTGCATATAAATCTAGTGGGTTGCACTGTCAAACATGAGCTATGTCAGTACAGAACTACCAGTACTCAAAGGGGTAAATAATCAGGGGTTCATAAAATGTACAGATTTGTTTCTGCTTCTACCCTCCTCTGCAGCTCAGGCAGGGAAGCAATTGCTCCTGTGCAAACACTCACTTAGAAAAGATTGTCCCAAAGGGCTCTTGGCACTTTCCAATTAATTTTTCCATGCCAAGCCTCTTACAGGAAAATTCCCCTGTTTATTATGCCTATCATTCCTTTCCAGCTGTGCAGTCCCTTGACAGAAAGCACAATGGAGTTATGCCTTCATTATATCCAAATGGGAATTCCATGAAGACTGAGCTGCTTGTCCCCTTCTCCAAGTACACTTACACCTTGACTACTGATGGCCACAAGCCTTTCACCCCAGAAAATTGTCTTCTAAATTTACAGAAGATTGTACCTCTCTCTCTTCCTTCTGCATCAGATTGTACAGCAGATTTTTTTTATTTGTAAGTTTTCTAAATATCAAAGCAGATAGCACAAACTTACACACCCCTCTGCAGACACACTTCCTTGAAATAGGACAGATGCCTCAACAAAATTCCTGTGATAACAAGAGAAACTACTTTCTGATGACCTGCAAGGACAAGTGATTTTCTGCAGCTCTCCATTCATTCTTGAGAGAAAATAGTATGACTAGGGATAGTGATGCTGGTGAGGGGTAAGCTGTAATATTGCAACTAAAGTATCGATCTGAAAAAGGTTTTTCAACAGAATTTCAACCCCAACACTTGTGTGCTTGCCTGTACAAATATAGTTTTCTGTTGCTAAAGTCAAATGTATACTTGAATTTGTTTCAAAGAGAAAAATGTGTTTTCACTTAAGTGAGATTCTTCTCAGCTTCCAGTTTATCCAACATTACAAAAACTACTTTTACAAAATTCAAGTGTTTTCATACAAAACCACCAGAGTCTTGTTAACTAACAGTTTCACCACTAAAACTGTTTCTTCACTAGCTATTTTTACATACCTAAAGGGGTATTTAAATAGTCTGAAGAGCCACCCTGGTGAGACCCCATGTGGGACACTGAATCCAGCTCTGAGGCCCCCTAAGATGGGGACCTGCTGGAGCAAATCCAGAAGAGATGCCAAAGATGCTCAGAGGGCTGGGGGACCTCTGCAATGGAGCCAGGCTAAGAGAGCTGGGCTTGCTCAGCCTGGAGGAGAAAAGGCTCTGGGGAGAGCTTAGGGCACTTTCCAGTGCCCAAAGGGGCTACAAGAGCCAGAGAGGGACTTTTTACAAGGGCATGGAGTGAAGGGATAAGGGGTTGACTGCTTTCAACTGAAGGTAGGTTTGGATTGGATGTTAGGAAGAAATTCTTTACTGTGAGAGTGGTGAGGCACTGGCACAGGTTGCCCAGGGAAGCTGTGGATGCCCCATACCTGGAAGCATACAAGGCCAGGTCATAAAGTGCTTTAAAAAACCTGATCCAGTCGAAGTTGGAACTGGGTGATCTTTAAAGTCCCAACACAAACCATTCCATGGTTTCAAGAACATGAATTATCTCCAAGTCCTGTGCCAAGTTTAGATCAGTGAGGTGCTACTCACACTCTGGTAGCATCCCAACAGCCACCTGAGTTACCATAAGCATTAATTTGAAGTACCCAAGCTGGCTGGGAGTAAAATTAAAGGAAACTGAAAAGTTATATTGCACTGAAGGAGTTCAGCGCAAACACAAGTCATGCTCCTGTTCATGTCTCCTCAGAAAAAGAAAAAATGGCTGCTTAAGAAAGATTAAGTCCTTGAAGATGATTCAATTATCATCATTTTTAACTTGATCTGAACCAGATATGGTGCCAATGAAAAATTCCTTTTGCATCTTAAGAGCACTGAGACATCTGCTGTTCACAAAGTTGCTCATTAAAAAGCTTCCAGAACTTTTCAACCTTCAGCCCATCTCTTCTCCTCCTCAGTAAGAGCTGATTGCCACCCCCAAAAAACCACAAAAACAATACAAAACAACAAACAAACAAGAAAAAGAGAAAACAAAAGAGGATAGCACTGGCACTTCCCTTAATTTCGACGTATAAGACTCCAGACCTTTCAGATCACCTGGGAGTGATGAAACCATGATGGCATTGGCTCATTTGACATTTTTCTCTCCCTGCTAAATAAACTTAACTGCTCAAAAAGCTCAGATTTGTTCTGATTTAAGCTTCAGCATTCCCAAAATGGAATTCTGTCCAAACAACCCCAGATAACATTATTTTAGATTGACATTCAAACACATTATATGAACACATAGATTTAGATACACACCACCACCCTCAACTTACAGGGGATTTGGTTAAGAAGTACATTATTACCCAAAAAGCTGTTTCCCCTCTTAGCTAATTAACTTAGTGTGATATATTTAGTGACATAGTGGTGTAGATAAATACACCACTATTTTCAGGAGGTTACAGGGTTGGGTTGTGTTTTTAAATTCATTGTGTGCCTTTACAAAAGAAACTCTGCAATCCTGGAATTCTCTACAACATACAACCTTTTTACAATACTATTAAAAATCATTATCTGCAGCTATAGAATGAGGAAGAATGAAGATATGAATCAGTATTTTTCATGCTACTCTTTGAAAGATATTACTACAAGATTCATCCCATTATATCACAAAGATATGAAGCAGTTATTTTCTTCATAATTCATTCCTTTGAAGAACAAGATAAATATCTTGGAAATTAGCTATCAAAAATCTTCATTTTCCCTCAATTTTACAGTATCATCCAGGGAAAATTGCATAACTGCAGGCAGATGATATGCAAGAGATGAAACACAGGGTCAAACATGCTTTTTCATTCAACTTTCACCACCATTTCCTATTCAAGACTACAGGCTGCAGAGACTATTTCTAATTAACAAAGCACAGGTCTGGTGCTATTCAGTATTTTTATGAATAATGTGAGCAGCTACAAAAGCTCTGAAGAGAAATGAGACATAGCAGAGGATGAGCAAGTCAGCACAAGTCTATATATGATTCTTTGTCAGGAAAGAGCAAATGTAATCCTGGGATGTATAGAAAGGAATTAGGAAGCAAGAATGCAATTTTTCTTCCCCAAGTAAGGTATTAGCTGCACGGATGTAGGATTAACCGAAAGTTCCAATAACTCACTTAAAAAGGACAGCAAAAAACAGGAGATGAGGCAGAGAATTACAATTCTGTCTCAAGGTTATATGAAAACTCAACTCAGCGTTGAGGGTAAGGCGCTCACTCTGTTTCAGAGATGAAAGCTGATAGCTGGGTGACACAACTACAACATCTAATAAAAAGAAAAAGGAAAGAAGAAAATCACCTCTGGCAGAAATTTAAATGTCCTTGAGGCTTTTTATTCAAGCAAAGAAAAGCATATAAAAACAAAAATTTCAGCTATAATTTAAATTTAAAACCAAACACATTGAAATCTGAGGTTAGGTACAGAGTTTTTAATCAGAGGGAATTAACTACTAATATCAATTGTCAAGGAAACAGTCAAGTCTGCCTTTCAGTTTCTTCATATGCAGACTTGATGCCTTTCCACAAGATGCCCACAAGACAAAAGCAACCCACGGGGCTCAGCACAAAGCTAAAGGAGAGTTATACTCCAGCCCTTACTCCCCAGGTGAATACATGAGCCCTAAGCACTTTTTGACCTTTGCACTCCATGAATTTGTTCATCCAGCCAAGAGCAAATCTGAATGGTGCAGCTGTAAGTTCTCCAGATGGGATTTACCTTCCCCAGCATAAAGTCATGTAAAGGTTTCCTGGCCCCTCTAAGCAAGCCAGGAGCTCCTCAGAACAGAAGCACTTCCAGAAGCCACCTCTTGCAGCCCAACCATCTGTCCCTCCCTCTACCTCCATTAGGAAAGGGGGCAGCCCCCAAGGCTACTCACTTAACATTTGGGTGGAAGAGGGTAAGCAAGATGAATAGAAGCTTTCATAACAGGATATAACACTATTAAAGTATATAAAAGCATCAATTGGTTACTCATTTCAGTAAGAGCTCAGGAAGACAAACACAAAAATTCAAATACCCCTTTATGTATGTAAAACCAGCTAGTGAAGAAACATTTCCTCCTCTAAAACAATCCCATTAATTTATTTGTCACTTAAATAGTCTCTGAATACAAGCCAAAGAAATATTTTCGAAAATCTAAACAGCTGTGCATGATGCAGTTTTCCAGAGATTTACTCCAGGCACTTCAGAGAGAAAATCCTAGTAATTGAAAAAAGAGGATAAAGCCACTATAGAACCAGAAATTAGAGAGACTAAAGTGGCACAGCAGGAAGAGAGGACAGATAACACACATGCATCAGCCATTATTTGATTTAAAACTATGCAAGAAGCATGGTCTATATGATCCTTAGAGATCATTTCAAAGGATAGATACAGGGCACTAGAAGTTTTTAAGAGAGCACGATAGAGGTCTCTCTTTGGTCAGAGAAAGTTGTTTGAAACATGCAAATTACAGTTATCCATTAAGCCCAGTTCTGTTAACAGCCCCCTGGTTTTGAGGGCACATTTCTGTACCCACGCAGGGAAGGCTCTTTAATTCCAGTCCCTGAGCTTCGGGATACAACTACAATTAAGGAAAAAAAAAAGGGGGGGGAAACCCAGACTATCTCACACCCACAAAAATCCAAACATTTCTTAGAGTCCGTGAAAATACATTTGTAGCTTGAAAAGAATGACAAGATGATAAGCTGACACTGAGCACACAAACTCTTCTCTCATCTTTTAAGAGGCAGCCAAAATTCAGACAATGCAGTAAACAACACACTGTCAAACCAGAGATTAGAAAAATTGCCTGCTAGCTGGTGTTTCAAAAAACCTGCTACAATAGAAATTAAACCAGTATGAATTTACATTTAATTCATACCTCCAGTATTAATGGCCTCCACAATGCACCCTGACATTTAAACCTAAACAATGACTTAGAACAACAACTACATTTCAGGTTTCTATTAGCAGTTTGAGCCATCCAGGCAAGTAGTAAGGACAAGACTAGAATTTCAAGCTTCCCTATAGACTCTTCTAAAACACAAGTCTAATCAATGGAAAATAAAACAAAACCATAACCTGGCAGTATAATTTCTACTAGGAATGCCCTATCTTATTAATAATTTTTTTAATTAAAAAAATGTGTTAACATCACTGCAGAAAATCATTTTTTCCGCACAATTCCCATTTAATCAGAACCACTAACACAGAGAATTGCTGCTGGGCAATAACCCAAAATATTTGTAAGCATTCAACCCTGTTTTATTTCACAGAAACCATCATAAACTTAACAGCCTGTGCTATCCTTAAGGCAATCCTTACATATTTAATATATACATGTAGGCAGAAACAAATGGAACACAGCATAAAAGGTTAAGGCCTAAAAACCTGACTACTTTATGTCTGTAACAAATTTTGCACTCTAGACTATCAGTTAAAATCTCTTTGAAGACCATCCATGATGAACTGAGAGCTGCATCCAGCAACTTCTTCAGGCAAGGGGAGGTACACAACACAAAACCATCAACACTCAAGTCAAGTCCTTTGAGCAACTCATGCAGCACCTTACAGGACAGAGAAATCAGATTAAGGCAGGAGAACGCAGCTAGGAAAAGGAAACACCATCAAAATATTTAGTTTCATACACTCACTCCGGTAGAGCAGGCTATGAATGTTCACATTTGTGCACTGCCTGACACCGAAACATCACTAAACTGTCAGCTAACAAGCAGGAAAGTCACTCTCTGTTTCAACTCTATCACATATCTGACACTTGGTTAGCCCAAGGGATCAACTCAGACTGCAGCCAAAACAAAAGCATAATTTTGTGCTGAAATGACCAAGCCTTCTCTTCCACTGTTGCCTCTCTTCCCTTCAGAAAAGAAGATAAATTTGACACTTTAGGAGTCTATGCTTAGAATTTTATGGAAGAGTTAACAAGAAAATAAGTAAGGCTTCTCTAAATACCATTCCCAACCACTTGCCAACAGATAAGAAAGTCACAGAGTTCACCCCTTCCCACACAGCCTCAGAAAAAAAAGGATTCCAGGAGCTCAGTTACCACCCCCAAGTTACAGTTCCACTGCTGAGCTACTAGGGCTGTAGAACAGAAGAAACAGCATTATTTAACACCTTACTTACCCCACCAGGGCTGAGACTACTCTGATGTCTTTCAGGAGACAGAAACAGCACATTTTACAGTCAAGACAAAACACACAGCACAGCAAAGAGAAGAGCTGTACATGACTAGGCAGCACAGTAATCCTGACCACATGGGAAAAAATGCAAAGCCAGGTAAGTATACACTGATAAAAACACAAAATTTCCTCCCAAGGTAAGCAGGACTCTTAGACCTAAAGAGACTCCCCAGCTATCCCAGCACAGCTCAACCCCACTGCTCTGGCACTCACCCAGCTGCAAGCCAAGCCCAGGCCAACCACTCTCCTTGGGTGCTCTGCCTTCTTCTCTGACAGGGAAATGAATCTCTAGAGTGCAGGCAGAGCCAACCAACACAACCTCCTCAAGAGCCCCAAAGAGCCCAGGACTAAAAAGCTGGCAGCCCCAAGAGCCCTCCCCTTGGACAGCAAAATTTACTGCCCCCTTCATTAATGTGAACCCATTTTCACCTGCAGCAAGAGCCCGTGCCCAGGAGTGCTGCTCCCTGCCATGGCAGCATCACTCCAGCACAGGGAGGTTGAAGTCAAGCACAGGAGCAGAGCAGGCAGCTGGGGAGATGGTCTGTCTCATTTCTTTACTGCAAACACAGCAGGGTTGTTTATTTATTTGTTTCAACCTCCCTGAAGCATCAAAAATATGATGTAATATTCTTCAGAATAAGCATAGCAGACCCTGAGCCAAAGCTTAATGACAGCTCCTGTGCTGTCAGCTGGCCCTTATTGAGCTGGCCCAGCCTTCAGGGACACACAGCTGAAGCAGACAGACTGCCTGAAGCTTTCAAACCCAGCTGCTCTCTACTTTGCATGGCACTGAAAACATACAGATCAAAGCAGTAGTTCCTAACTGTGGTGTGAAAACTAAGGCAGGGAAATAGTTCCTTGAATATTAGGATCAGTCTGCAGCTCTTTAATCAGAATCCCCATGATTTCTCTGTTGTAACCACAGGACATTTCTGCCCCTCAAGACCTACCTCCTTTCCCTTCTCCTTTATAGCCTATTTTACTTCACAGCTGATCCTGTTGCACAAAGAAAAAGAAAGAAAAAAATTTTTAAATCTCCTACATATCTCTTTTCCACACAATATTACTGAAAATTTTTAGTGAAGGACTGGAGACTTTCCTTTTCACATGATTTTTCCAGAATTGCATTAAAGAACAATCAGCAGTGAGCAATAAGGAAGACCTCCATAGGTAAGGGTCAGTAAGTAAAGGCAGTAATCCCTTATTTTGGTAAACAACAGCAGGAATAATGTGTATGACTGCAGGCTTAATTATTCCTGTGCTCTCATGGTGGGACTTCACGGAGAGCGAGACTACCTGGTCTCTTTGAATTGCTGTAAATTCATTCCTGTAAATGCCAAATGTGCAGAAAAACTGGGTCAGCCTGGTTTTCTTCAAACACTCCAAACCAGCCTCTTATCCTGAGGTGCTCTCCCTGGAAAAAAATGCTGTCAAAATTCAACATCTCTTTAGCTTTTCCTGCATGCAGAAGATGGGGGACCCAGCCCCAACAGCACACAAATGGCTTCACCTCCAAGAAGGCAGCCAGCAATGCAGCAGAAGCCACTAGCAGATTTCATGTACCATGTACACAAATTCTCCCATCTCATGGCATGTTTGGCACTAAAACTGTCACCTCGCTCAGTACTGAATCCCTGTGCATTCAAAATGAGCTTCTCCGTGCCTGTGTATAGCTCCAATCAAAGATGTTATCACTCAGGACTTGTGGGAATGTCGGTGTCATTCATAAATTATGAATAGACTTCTTTAAGCCGTGGTAATTACTGCAGGTATGCAGCACTACACACAAGTGCGATGTTTGCAGAGCAATGCTTCACTAAAATGTCAATATTATAAAGCCTGGAACTGATTAGATTATTCTGGAGGAGAACTTTAGCAGATATGAAACAAACCAGCTTTTTTTGATGCTGACAGAGGCAGCACAACTTACCAGCTGTAAATTACAGCTATTTTTCTGCTGCTTTCTTGTCCTCTGTCGCATCCATTACAGAGCATGATTACCTGCACATCTCACAAAGACTATCCTCGAAAATGGTTTTGCAATGAAATTCACTTTCATTCACATCTCTCTAAAAGTATTTAAAGACAGGAGAAATATTTTGGAAATGTGCTACATTATCATGGCCAAAACAAAACAAACAAATGAATAAAAACTGTTGCAGAAGATACAAATACTATTTTAATTTGAAATGAATACATACTTCAATCTCTTCCCCACACCATATTTTTTCCAAATTACTTTGTACTGCTATTATGAAGAAGGTAGAAACCCACTGAGTCTGAATGACATAGATATATGCACAGAATTGATATAGTCTGGGAAATAAAAAAGGCTTCCATTGGAATTGAAAGGCAATAACACAATTTATTTTAAATTGCTTTAAGCTTAATTTAGAAACTGTTTCATTTCAGTCAGTTACAGCTGCAAGCCTAACTTGTAAATTACAGCCAAAATTATTGTGACCACAAATACAACAGTGATTGCTGCAAACTAAGATTTCTGCATTTGTTTGAGATGCCATCTCATTCCAGTTCCTGCTGACATTTATACGCTTCCATAAATCAGTGTGCATAGAGACAGAGAGGATAGGAGAGTTGCTGTTTGTTTATTGTTGTTTGTTGAGGGAAGGAAAACCAACATTGTCCATTTTCTCTCTTGGTAGTTGTGGTTCACAGCCCCCACAGAACAACCCGAATTACAGCCATGGCAGACCCAGCCCTGTGTATCTCAGGGGGAAGGATGTACATTTTAGGGATCCTCTTGGTCCATGAGCATCTATCTGCCCTCTTAAATGCTGTTTGTTCCTGTAGGATAAGAAGCCTGCATACATCCAAGTTTCATATTTAGATTACACTTATTACTGCATAACAAGGAAAAACATGCCCAGCACTCTCCATCAAAGATGCAGTTAAATAAAACTTTAGCAGTGAGTACATAAAAACAAAACCAATTAATTTACTGTGTTCATCTAACACTAGTATCCCAGTTCCAGCTAGTTCAGGAGGTCTTCCACAGGTAGTAAGAGTTAGTTCTGCTGGGGACAATCCAGTGTGCAGCTTTGTCTGGCGAGATGCTCCTTTTACAAATCTGACCCCTTGTTCTATATTCCTTTATTCCACCTTTTTGGATGCGATGAGAGAATTCAAAAAGAGAAGCAAAGATCCTCCATGGATTTCACATGTAAACAGTGAGTTTTGAAGCCACTTCTAAGAAGTCCTTTACTTAGGCTCAGATTCACACCATAGTTGAAGAGGAAAGGACTTCTGGAGGTCATCTGCATTTCAGCATGGAAGGTGAGCCAAGTTCAGAAACACAATTTTAGGCCTAACTACCCAGGGCAAACAAGGAGCAATTCTTACCCTGTTTCCTATAGAGTAGCTTGAAACCTCTTGATGGCAAATCATGACCAAATTTGACTGAAGGATATAGACTGCAAAGGTGATTAATCTCTCCTACCAATTCTGTAAAAGCAGGCAGCCAACACTAGCTATCTTGATATTAAATTTTCCAAGAAAAAGGCAGCAAGAATATTAATTTTCCTTTTCAAAAAGTAACGTGCAATAATTTCATGAAAACAGAAGGGTTTACATCTCATAAAAACAACAAGAAAACCAAACTACAAACTGCACTGCCAGGACACCAGGCCATTTTTGAATCAGAAGGCAGAGCACTGTGCACTGAGTCACCAGTGCTTCCAGTCTGCTGCCAAGTCCTCCCATCAAAACACCTTATAGTTCTGGGAATGCCATAATGAAATCACTGTCAGAGTTGTGTGACTTGACACTATGAAGAACCAAGTTCTTTGCCAGCATAATTCTGTTGATTTCAAGAGAGGTGCTGCAGCAGAGAATTCAGATCATAATTCACAGTGTTGTCATGGAGTCCAATATTTTTATTGAAAAAAACAACCTGAAACAATATTCACTGGCTCTGCATACCTAGTGAGAACAGATAAAAATCACATTCTGTATTAGCACCAGTGCTTTTGGCTGCAGGCCACAACATGATCTTTATAAAAATAAACTGACCAGCAGAAGAGATCTGGGCATGAATATGTTAAAACACAAAATTCTAGTGTAATTACTATGGTTACCAGAGTAGAAATAGAACATAAATTTAAAAAATCAATTCAGGAACTAATACCCTCCTCGTTAGATATAACTTACCAAGGATACTTGCATTCTTGCATTGTTTAGTGGGACCCCAGTACTCTAAACCCCTGAATCACAATTGACACTGTGAGATTCGCAGTCAGTCATCTTTAGAATCATGGCACCAGCTGTCAGCTTCCTGAAAATGTCAGGTTTGTGCTCATTGAAGGAAGAAGGTTCTTTTTAGTCACAGTAAAAAACTTGGAGGAATAACCTACCCTTGGATACCTAAATTTAAATTTCAGAGTCATTGCCATCTTTGTTGGTAGAGATCCAGCAAAGGATTAAAAGAGAGTTGTGAAGGAAGTCTCCGAAGGCCTCTACAGTTCAGCTTCCTTGGCATCTGGAAAAGAAGATGGAGAGGAGGAGCCTTCACACCTCGATGAGCCATGTGGACAGGAGGATCCGTGTCACACTGTTCCTTGCTCTGTGCTCCCACCACTCCCATCTCCATGGCCAGATGCCACCCCTGCTGCCAAGGGGATGAGGAACAGCTGTTGAAGGACTGTGATGTGACAAAGCAACCAAATGCTTCATCCCACCTTTTGGCCCCAGATGGCACGTGGGTGAAGGCAGGGTTCAGCTCCACCCCCACTCATACACCACATCTGGAAACAAGAGCCTTGCAGCTGCAGCAGCTGGATCACCCTGATCCAGCACAGCACAGGTGATTCTCTGTGTGCCATACTTGAATTGGGTAAACAGCAACCAGGAGATCAGTAGTTTGCTTCGCTTCTTTTCACATTATTAAAAAACTGTACACTTGAAACCCACTTTTAGTGAGAAGAGTCTTTAATCAAAACAGGGGTCCATTGCATAAGAGCTTGATGTTACAACAAAAGATGCACAAACCAGTGAACCATCCCACAATTCAGTTTTGTGATTTTCCACCACTGCCTACACAAACAGAGCTAAAAGTTTGTGACAGCTGCTTGTGTTTCGATTATCTCTTTCAGGATCTCAAAGTTCAAAACCACATTCTAGAGAAGCAACTGGCAGAAGGAAATTATTTCTAACAGCCCATCCACAGAAGAGGCCCCATTTTGTTATTAATTACTCATATTGCCATAGAACTTAATTGTCCCAGCCAAGAATAGAGGCTCACTGTGTTCATTCAGTACAAACAGGAGGGCAAGGGCAGGCCTTGCCCCAAGGACCTCGCCCTCTACAAACTCCTGGTCCAAGCTCCACGTTAACCACTGCCAGCTCTGCAAGAAGCCTCATCTAGTGCCCAACACATCCCATGAGATTTTAATCAGCTTGAATTCCCAAAGAACTGCAAAAGTCACACCTCACAGATTCCAATGAAGATTTCCCACGTATTCCCATTGTAAAGATCATCCCACATGCTGGATCTCACTACAGTAAAGCCTGTCACTTTTCCCCATGCAGCAATAGGAACAAGGGGTACTTTGTGGGGTGAGGCTACCCACTGACAGCAGGCAAGGAGAGGCAAGATGCATTCCTTGCAAGGAGACGTGGCTGGAATTTGGTTTCTCCCACCAGCAATGAACAACTAGGTGTATGGAAAGAGCAAAGGAGAAGTGTTTCAACCAGCTGCAGGGATTAGTAAATGCTGATGTGAAAATCTCAGTCCCAGCAGAGAAGAGTTGTGGGTCAGGAAGAGGTAAGTGGGAAGGAGTAGGAAGACTGTAACAAATTGTGGGATGGCAGCCAGGAGCAGTCAGCTTCCAAAGGGGGAAAGAGCAAAGCAGAAAGGGCAGCTCAGGGTGAGAGATGGGGATGTATTTCAGGATCCCAGATACTTTCCACGTGCTCTGGGTCAGCAGAGTATGTGGGAGGGGGACCACAAATGGACGGTACAGCCCACAGGGGACAGGGTGCTCTGATGAGGGCTGATGATCTCTAAGGACAAGGACTTTTGCCACTGAAAGACTGCCAAACACTGAACTGAGAAACCAAAGAGTTTTACCTGAGTTTTTCATCCTCATTCTTCCTTTAGTTTTGATTGTGATAAAGTAGCAAAACTACCACAACACCATTCCTATAAATGGCCTTACTGGTCACCCTGGCACCAGTGGGAGACACTGCCAATGCACACACTGGTCAGTGAGCACAGGGCAGTTGACTGCTTTGGCTTTCTGGGTGACCGGCTTTTTTAAATGGAAGGATTTCGAAGACAAATGATTGGACTAAATCTGAGAAAAATCCATGTTTTCCTTGTGATTTAGTCACAGATTTCCTTTGAAGTCATGGCTGAACAACCTATCCCACCACAGATTCTGGACCTCTATTACTTATCTGTAAATTCCCCTTATTATTCCTTAATACCAAATCCCTGACAAAGTCCTATTTCCACAGTAAAATCTCTAATCTTCTATTTATACGCCTACAACTCATTGTGCCAGGCATTCCAGAATCCCCAGGTGTTACTGTCAGGCAATAAATAACAATTTATCCCATCCTGCTGAGACTCAGCATGCCAAACTGCAGCTCACAGAACCAGCAGCATTCTGAATTTTCAGGCTGTTTCCCGGAGTGCAGTCTGTGCTGTCACAGGGTAACAAAGAACTAGACCTGCTTACTAACAAAACTACCTTTTAGTAACTACAGCTGGCTTCAGCTAATGTTGCCACTACTCTGTGTGCAAGCGACACCTTTCAGACACAGACGAGTAGTGGTTAATTATTCCAGCAGGTTTTATTTCACCAGAGTCTCTTTCCACTGAAGACCCCAACCAATGTCAGTGCTCCTGGAGGGCTGGATGTGATACTCATCCCTCTGGCAGCAGCCAAGGTCATGCTGACTCACTCCCTCTGGCTTTTCCCTGCATCCATCCAGTGCCAGTGCTCTGGTAAGTGCTTTACTATTCATTACACTGTCACTTGCAAAGCTGAAATTCCTTTCTCCACAGACAGCACAAACCATTGGACTGCAGGCTCCTAAAAGTGTTGCTTATCAGATTTTGGATGCCTTTTCAAGGGGTAGATTACTTTCTGCTACAAAAATAACTGATGGCAGGAGAAGAATCTCTGCTGCAGGGTTTTGGAGCAGAATTCAGGATCCCCTTTCCCAAACCTGCTTCTTCAGACTGGAATATTTAACAAGGACATCTTTGACTAGGGGCAACAAAACGGCGGCTCTCAGCACCCAGCCCAGCATCAGCTGGGGGTACCTAATTCAAGATCTCACTGGTTAGGAAACCAGGGGCCACATTTCAAGAAGCATCTTAGAACTGAGAGACATTTATAGAATAAAAAGTGATCACAGCATGGTCTTCACCTGCAACTCTTCCTGTTATACCCAGGGGAAGGGTTATTTATACCCAAACAAGGCTCATTTTAGGTTTAAGTGTCTTGCCATCAGTCTAATCTGCTACAAAAGCAAATTCAACAACCATAAAAACACACACGACTCTGAGTGTCTCTAACATCAGCCCAGGGAACAGTGAGTAAAGTACTTTTCAAACACAAGTGCTAAAACTATAATCAAGGTATCACTGCATTTTCTGGTCTTAAATAAGTATCTCTCCACAAGCAAGTAGACAGATAATACTTTAAATTACAAATCATGATGCAGTATTAAGTAACTACAGCAAAAATATTTAAAGCCAGGAGCCTCAGTGTGTATCACAACAATCACTCAGGTATGTGATCTGTAATGTCAAAGTATGTGGGCAAAAAGAAGTCATATAGGTTTCAATGCAAAGTTGCTCAGCCTGCTTAATAAAGCAAACCTAATGTTTTCCAACAAAAATGAAATACAGATTTTGGGGACAAATTTGCAAATCTGATCTAAATCTGATAATTCAGTTCTGTTACTCTAATTTTATTTTGTGAACAGAAAGCATTTACGAATCTACAGCATCACTGTAACATTAAATTCAGCACATTTGGAAAAAATGTTGTCCCTCAACTGTGTTGTTCCAGATTTGCTACTATTTTTACACAGCTGAGCTTACAGCATCTTAAGTGAAAGTTTTGTTATGTTTGATGGCAACCATCAGCCCTTATCTGGCAGAGAAATGAAAAGCTTACCTAATGCCCAAGAAATGGAATTACCTAATGCCCAAAGTAATGTAGTCCTTACAATGCCACGAGACTCCATCTCTCTTATTGGTATACACAGACAATTATAGTCCATCTAAATTCTGTGTCTCTTCTCTAATGTTATATATCATATACTTTATTTCACAGAGGAGTCCTTGGTACCATATCCTTACAATTTACCCTAAAATTTGTCCCAAGGACCCAAATTTATGACCAAGATCTTATGGATTAGTAATTGATCTAGTGCACATTTTTAGCTTACTGCAGATGGAAGATCCATATCAGCTGAAAACTCTTTCCTTCAGATTTCTGCTGTGTTCTGTGTCTGGTTGTGGGGTTTTTTTCACCTTGCTCTTACACATTTAGGGCTGGTCAAGTGCATGTACATGAGCAGTCACAGAAGCTCAGCAGAGTTGTGACAACTCATTAAACTGCAAGAACAAGATCACATTCTTGAGACATAATAATTATAATTATGCCAGCCCTTCCTACTTTGGTGAGAAGAAATCTGAATTCTCAGTTTGTGACTTGCATCTTGATGACAGTGCTGTTTGCCAGCGGGTGGTAGGCAGAGATTCAACAATAAATCATTGCCCCCTTCTCTCTTTGACTTACCCATGGAGGCAGGACTTCAGCATTGGTCTTCGAGCCATACCTGCTATAAATGACCCTTAGGCACAACTCTGAATAGAGAGTATATTGTTAGAGATAGTATTCTTCACATGAGATGCTAATACAACCTTTCCTAACTGTTTGTAGGTGGGAATAACAAGCAGTTATCAAAGAAAGAAAGGACAATGTAAATGCTCCCTTCAACTAAACTCAGGTGAGCTCTGCATGTTTGCCATTGCTGTGCAGTCACCTGGAATTATCCAGAACCATGCAAACTTTTAATGCTTTGTAAAAGCTCTATGAGGTATTCAGGGTATGAGCAAAACTTTTCCTATTCGCCTAAAAAAAAAAGTCCCACAAGCTTGTCTTTATTAATACTATTTATTATAGGACCTACAAGCTCCTGAGAGCACACATTTAATTAAAAGAACCACAGATTCAAGCTGGACAATACAGTTGTTAAGTACCTTGGCTTAGGCATCAGATTGAGAACCAGGGGCAATGACTACATAGACACTTTAACCCAGTTGTGAAGTCTCCATCTGCCTCCAGACCAAATACTCCAGTTCTCTTAACACTCAAATGCCAAAAGGTTGAGAGTTCTATCTTTCTGGGCAGGGCCAGGATTTAGTGCAGTTTGGCATCCTGCACCTTGCCTTGTGGCTGTGAGTAGACAATGCTCCAGTCCTGAGAAGACAAAATCCAAATCACGCTGTGTTCATGTTTGGCCAACAGCCAAGCTTTTATAAATTAATTATTTCACCAAGCCACCTGTTCACTTTGCTTGACCCAAATTCCTATCTTTACCCTTAAAAGCTTTTGTCTTCTTATCTGAGCTTTAGGTCTACTAGGAGCTGGGTTTCCCCCTCTAAGTATCCAAAACAGAAGATGAAACTGCAGCTGTTAGCAGCTTCCAGCTTCCCTCTATGGGAATTAGTCATTGGACAGGGATGACAAACAGCACTTTGCAGTTCATTCTCAGTACACTGACATTTAAATCCATCCAGAGTGACTGAGGCACCCAAGGAAAGCCTGTTTGATGCTGACAGACCTCCCAAAGTACAAATCAAATGCACAGCACCACCCCTGCTGTCACCTGTCAGCTCTGAGAGATCACAGAATTCAAACAAATTCAAAAAAACACCCAAACCACCAGGAAGTGAAGATGAAGGTTTATAGTTATAATTTAGCTGGAATGTCCCCAGAGGTGACTGACTGAAGTGAAAGGTGACTGACTGGTAACTGAGGATGTCTTTCATGCTTCCTGGCTAAGCACAGCATTGTCTCTATCACTGCTACAGAACTACTCTCTGTGCAGAGGGGCTGAAGAGGTAACTTAGGTGTGATGCAGGGGAGCAAGGGTGATGGAGAAGGTACAGCTGCACCTTGTGGATAATGGGCCCCATTCCCAGTGCTGATCAAAAGGACTGAATGCATTATCTAACCTAACTGGGCATCAGTTGTCTTCTCTGGGCTTACACAAATAATTCCAGAAACCATACTATATATATATATATTTTTAAAAAGGGTGTTGAGTTCCCTAAAGCCTTATGGAAAGGTCTTCTTCCTATGCATCCACAGAGCCAATCCAATTTTAAAGCTGCCCTAAAAGTGATCTTTTCAAGGATGGTTTTAATGGTGAGGCTGCTACAAAGCAGAGCGAACAAATCCTTGGCTGTTTCATTTTCAGTCTGCGCTAAAACAACATTTCAAAGTATTTCTAGGAACCCCTCATGTCCTTACAGTATCTGAGCATAGTATGGAAGACCTAGTCTGCCAAAACTGGCCAGATTTCTTACATTCACACAATGACAAAGAGGCTCTTTAATATAAAAAATTCAGTTCCACATCTTGGAGAGCAGCAAATGAACACTAAGATATAGGGCAAAGATTGAAAAAAAATGTAGGAGTATATAAACCATCATGAACAGGAGACAAACACTGTACAAGAATGAGAATGAGGCTGCAGACAGAGAGGGAGGAGCCCCAAGAGAGATGAAGAAAATGGGATAGGACACATTTCAGTCTTAGTGAAAGCCTTTTGATGTCTCATATGTCTGTCCCAAAACCATAGATTTAGGACAGTGGCCTGCTCTTTCTTTTAACTACCAAGTTAATTAAACTTTGATAGTGAAAGAAATTTAGAAACACAAATATTATAATCTCAAAATTATTTTTAATACTACCCTCTGCAGAGAAGTAGAGACCTCACAAATAAAACACTAATCTGCAACCTAGCTAAATTTTTACCTGCCTTCTTCAGCTTGAGGCACCTGCCCTTGCTCAGGCATATTTTTCATCTTCTGACTAGTCCCAGCTACTTCCATCTGTAGCTGGTCCGTACTCACAGACTGCACTCACAGTACAGTACAAAAAACTGCTGCTTTCTCCTTATAATTATCTGCTGCGAATGATGCAAGTGATAAAGGGACAAAGGGAACACTCACGTCTCTACACACTATATCAATTCCTCTAAATTAGGAAAATACTCTCTCTCCTCCCACATAAAATGAGTGTTTTTGATTTCTCAAGGAAATGAGGAAAGAATAGGGCTATGACAGTCAGGGAACAAATGTAAGACAGTTCAGCAGAAATGAATGTATGCTTTTCAGTCTCTGCCGTTATAATTTAAAATCATCCCTCCCCCCTCTGCCAAAAAACAGTGCAGTACAGTACAGAATTGTACTGAATTATATATTACCCCCTCAGGTATCAGACAAAGAGGGAAGGAAAATCCATAACAGAGGCAAAGCTGTACAATGCAGCAGAGACGTGAGGGAAGCAGGAGCAAGCAGATTTTACTCTCACTGTCCATATGCAGAAAACACTGATGCAAAAACATGAGAATGAGTACTGAAGAAAAAACACAATCTCAAGAAGAAAGCTCTTCTTCTAGAAGCCCTCAATACAGCCAGAAAAACATATGATCTTGCATGTATTTTTTTCCAACTGCCAATTGCTTAAGTTATATAAAAGTTGCCCAGGCACAAATTCACTCTGACTTTGAGAATGATCCTCATTTTACCATGATGAATCCTCAAAAATTACTGTTTTATGTCAAATCTTGTTTCTCCACCATTATTTTGCCCCTCTTGCACTTTCAATAAAGCCAGGTGTTCGCCCTGAATGCTGTTGTGTACAGACTGCACACACATCCTGAGAAAGAAAATCCACTAGGCAACACAGAAGGGAAGCAAAAGTATTCCTGTAGGAAGATGGAAAGATGGTAGCAAATTATTTTTTTTCTAATTCACTATAAAAACGCCTAATTCCAAACAGATGTGGCCCTTCAGATTAAAATCTCTCCTGTGACCCCTAATTTTACATTTGTAAGCCTTACACATGAAGTAGTTCATAATAATAATGTCTGGCTCACCCATTAACACCTCAATCAGTGATATTAGATTTGGTACTAATCCAATATTTCCTAGGAAGTCTATGGAAAATTTGCTTTTCCATGACATAAAATCCAGTTGTAACTTCCATTTATCTCTGAGGAGCTCAAACCAGATGACTGATTCAATCAGAATCGCTCAGATTAGAAAAGAGATTTATTTGATGAAAGATTAAAAGGAAGAAAATAATTAACCTATTGGGAGAAAACAAACTGAGGTCTGTTTAGATTTATTTTGTGAATATGTGAGCCCCCATTGTTAAAAGCTGACCATCCCTGATAAAGGGGTGGCTATAAAGGAGGACTAATACTGCATGTTCATCTGTACTGGCTGCTAAGGATACAGCACAATTACCAAAAGCAACTGGGAACACAGGTCCCTGGAAAAAAAGCCAAAAGGTTCATCTACAGTTTTCTCTGCATGCTGCCAAAGCTCCAGTAGTCCTAATTTCCCCTAACATGAATCCAGCTGCTTATGTTTTCTGTAGGCTAATGCACAGGATTCATTTCTTCTTGGAGGAATCAATCCTGATGTAATTCGATGAGCATCTCTCGTAACATCAGTACCCGCTTTAGCAGCTCATCCCGTCCCCCTCTTCCCTCTGCATTCATTCCTCTCCTCGTGCTGACTTTTAGGCAAAGGCAAAGCAGTTCACTGGGAGGTACTGTGAATCAGATGGTGAGACCAATCTGGGTTACAGACAGCAACAACCCCTCCTCCGTTATTTTTAACTGAGGTTAGTTTCCTACCCTGCTGTGACAGTATGAACAGTTGCACAGCTGAGAGCCAGAACAGGGGCAGGAATGGCAGAAGGAGATGTAGGATTGTCTTGCTGAGAGATGAGCACATCAAACTCCGCCCTTAGTAACCCCAGGTCACTGCAGACTTAATAACAAGTAAGAGAAAATGAAATTCAAGCATGAAGTGAGGCTGTAGGCCTGCTGACAGTCACTGTTTCCAGGCAGGACATTACTGTGTATAGGGTAACTCACAGCAACCCGCCACTCGAATTTAACTATGCACAGTGGGCACCCATAAGAGACTTTGCACTGCTCAAGGCCATGGCTGTCAGCCCCCTTTCTCCCCTAGTGCAACCTCCTCTGACTGCAGGACCAGCTCTGCACTGATCAGACTGGGTTCCTGAGGCCTGTATCCAGCTGGGGCTTGAAAAGTTCCATGGAAAGAGACTGCACAACTTCTCTGGGCAACCCGTGGGACTGCCCATGCTCATGGGGAAACAGATCTACCGTAAATTCAGTCTGAAACTCTGTAGTTTCGGTTTATGTCAGTTATCTCTGGTCTTCCCACCCTTCACAGAATCACAGAATTGCTGCAGTTGGGACTGCTGGAGATCAGCTAGCCCAACCTCCCTTCCTCCAGGGAAGGAGATTCCACAACCATTCTGGGCAACCCTCTTCCAGGGCTTGGTCACCTGCATAGTAAAGAAGTTCTCCTTCATGTTCAGGTGGAACTTGCTGTGCAACAATTTCTGCCCATTGCCTCTTATCCTATTTCTCAGCACCACCAGGAAGAGCTTGGTCCATCCTCTTGACACCCTCCCTTTAGATATTGTTAACATTGATAAGATCCCCTCTCATTCATCTCTTCTTGAGGCTGAACAGACGCAGCTCCCTCAGCCTGTCCTTGTAGAAGAGACACTCCTGTCCCTTCATCTTTTTCACCCTCTGCTGCAGCTGCTCCAGGAGCTCTGTGTCTGTCTTGTCCTGAGGATCCCAGAGCTGGACACTGCACTCCAGATGTGCCTCACCAGAGCTGAGCAGAGGGGCAGGTTCTCCTTCCTCCACCTGCTGGCAATGCTCTTCCCAATGCAGCCCAGGACACCACTGGCCTTCTTTGCCACAAGGACACTTTTCTGGCTCATAGACAGCTTAGTGCCCAGCAGGACCCCCCAGCTCCTTCTCTACAAAGCTGCTTCCCAGCAGGTCAGCACCCAGCCAGGTGCACGGGGTTACCCCTCCTTACGTACATGATCCTTCACTTGCCTTTTCTGAATTTCAGAAGGTTCTTCTGAGCCCATCTTTCCCATCTCTGTCAAGGTCCTTCCAGAAGGGCTCACAGCTCTCTGGGGTATTGGCCACTCCTCACAGTTTTGTGTCAGCAGTGAACTTGCTGAGGAGGCATCTGCCCCTTCATCCAAGACACTGATTAATAAGTTAAAACAATACCGGACCCAGTTCTAATCCTTGGGGAACAACACTAGTGACAGGCCTCCAACTAGAGGTAGAAGGCACTTCTGCAAAAAGCCTGGCTCTGGCATCTCAATACGCTTTGTGTGTATGGACAGGCTGATGCTGGGTACCTCACAGCCCTCTCTTTTCCAGGCTGAACAAGCTCAGCCCCCTCAGCCTCTCCTCACAGGACAAGTGCTTCAGCTCTTGATCATCTTGGTGGTCCTTTGCTGGATGCAGTCCAGCTTATCCATGCCTTTCTCATATCAAGGGAGCCCAAACTGGATGCTGTTTTCTACATGTGGTTTAACAACTGCCAGTTTGAAAGTGATAATTACATCCTTCTCTCAATTTACCAGCTCCTCTGCTACTAAAGGTCCAGGATGCCGTTAGAATTCTCAGTGTCGGGACACACCACTGTCCAACATTCTGCTTATTCTCCTCAAGGATTCCCAAATCCTTTGCCACAGACCTGACCCCCAGTCAGTCAGTCCCCAGCCCATAATAACTGCATGTCCTCATCTCTGAGCTGGGTGCTGGGCAGCACAGCCTTTCTGAGTGACACAACACAAGCAGGCGCCAAGGACAAAGTGGTGAGATCAGGGTGAGATGCCAAAAATGCTTCTCCTCATCTGACATAAGCCCACAGATGCTGTCACTGGAAGGAGGTGTAAAGATATACTAGGATGGCTTCCCAAGCTCCACATTTGGAACACATTCAGCTTTGGGGAGAATTTAGAACATCTCAGTGGGATTTATGAGCCACTTCATACTTTCCTAAGCATCCTGCGATGTAAACAGGTGGGTATAAGAATCTATATTTAAGAGGGCTGTATTTGGGATGCTTTTTGGGATAAGACTCCCCCTCTTCCAGCCTTTTTGGATCCAGAGAAGTCCCACCAAATGTACACTTCAAAGATGGAAGAGGCAGAGGTGATTTAAGTAGTAGGAGGGCGAGAGGTTTTGGAGAACAGTGGGGGAGCTGGAGAGGCAGCATCACTTCACAAGATAGGAGAGATGGAGATTGAGCAACCTGTGCTGAAATAGTGCAAGAAAGAGTAGAAGAGAAAACAAGCTGCCAGAGAGACCTTCACCTCTACTCCCCAAAAAACCCTTTAAGACAAAGACCAACAATTCTGGGACCCCAATTAGTTAACCGAGTAAGTACTTCATAATCATTGATACAACATTTCTGTGAGGTAAAGAAAACAACCAAGGACAGGGCTACTCACCAATAGCCTGGTTTCCAATTATTTACCAGGGATAACTTGCTTTTAAGTAAAGCAAGCACCAAACTGCCCGGAAATCAGACAGCCAGTGCCATGTGCAACCCAGCAGAAGAGCTTGTCTCCACAGAATGAAATACATAAAAGCCAAGAAACCAAGTGAGATATTGCCTAAATTAGTCAGAAAGGGAGCCAAGGAGAAGAACAGCTGCCATATTCATGATTTGATTCCCAAAGAGAAATCTCTGCTAGGATTTCCCAGGCCTAGCTCTTGCAGAGTTGGACATCAAAGCCTTCCATCTCCATTTAATCATGAGCAGATGTGACTGATATTTCTCTGCTTTAAAAACTTTACAGACCATCAGTGCCCAGTAGCTAATCAGAGAACCATGGAATGGCTGAGGTTGGGAGGGAACCCCACACCAAAGCAGGGACAGCTACTGCAAACAGGCAAGAATATCAATATGGAGCCATTTTACACGTCCATTAAAAGAAACAGAACTAACAACACACATTATTCTTACAGCAAATGCAATGTGAACATGTAAGACCAGACATAATAAAACCATGGAAGATGTTTTACATAAAATAGGATGGTAATTAAATTCCCAACTCAGCAAGACAATGAAAATAAGCTACCTTCAATCCCATGGCTAATAGCAACAAGTCCTAGTCTTTGAATTTTTATTAAAATTAAAAGGCACGTCAGCTAAATGGCATTCTGAACACGGGCCCTAAAACTATAGTGTTTCACGAAAGATCCAAAATTCTACTAGATTGAGATGTAATTGACTGGAGAAACATCATTTTCAGACTGAAAAAAAAACCAACAAAAACCCCAAACCCTATGAAAATTAATAAAGTTTTAAATAATAATAGTGGGTTTGCAACATCTCATGGCCCAAAACATCAAAATCCTGGACCAAAGCAGAGACCTCTGAACCCAGCAGAAGAAACATCAGAAGTTACTAAAACAATTCATATTGCAGGGTGATGCCATATACAAGTATTAATATTTAATGTCATATATTGTAATCTGCTATTACTTCAACATCCTATAATGGCCTTAGGTTCCCATTTCACTCTCCAGTGATGGAAATTATTGTATAGCTGAGGTATTACCATTTATATGGAAAAGGACTGCTGAAATCCACTGGAGTTCTGGATTGCCAAGGAGGATGGGAGAAGCCTTCAGATCCCAGCCTGCCAAACTATGGCTGAGCAGTTAGAGATAGGCAGCTCTTCAACTGAGCAATAAATACAATGAGGTCCTAACAACAGAACAATAATAAAACTGTTAAAAAATTAAGACTTGCCTCAAAAAAAGTTGACTCCAGTAACTGAATCTGTTCAGAGGTGGTCTGAAGAAGAAGAGGTAATTGTCCTAACACAATCCTGTGGCCACTCTCTTGCACCTACTTTTCCTTGGGAATGGACAAACTACTTATTCTAGCACAAACCTGAGGCCTAATTTCTATGCCCCAATATGGCTTCAAAGAGGATGCAAATGCAGTGAAGAGCAAAGCACAGATTCCTGTTAGTCAGTCAGTCAGTCTTGGCATTTGACGTCCTACCATTGAGCAGCACATTCTTGAAAGGGCCTGATGGAGAAAGGACACAAAACCCCTCCACACAGTCTGGATGGTGCTTTATTAAAACAAAAATGTGTCTTTGGACTTCTCTGCCCCCTTAAGACCTTTTGGACAGAACCCTACAGGTTCCATGTCTACAGTCCACAGGACAATTTGACTGAACTACCTGAATTCTGCCTCACTGGTGTTGTCTGAGGCACCATCTGCTTGTGTCTCACTGTTATAGGTCTGACTTGTGCTGAGGGAACTGCCATAATGGAGGTGCTAACACAGAAGTAGAAAACAGATTTCAGCAACAGGAAGGGCTAAGAGAAAATTCTCCTTTGCAGGGTGCACATGCAGTAAGAATCAGTGTGGTCTCTGCTATGAAGCTTAAAAGCAAGAAAAAAATTGCTTGCAGCCTAGGTAGGGGATGGAAATGTCCTACCCACTGCTAAGGAGAACTCTGGAATTGAGAGCCCTGGGTCTGGAATGGGAACTGGAGAAGCTCCACTCTTGCCTGGCATCAAACAAGCTACGGGATTTCTCCTGTTCCTCCCTCTGTGAATATCCCCCCAGTATCCGTGCTGTGGCTGGCACAGCATGAAGGCATGACCCCACGGGAGATATTCTGGGCTGCAGAGCATGCAATCCCACTGATTTCAAGGGGAGGTAAACAGGAAGAGAGTTTGTGCCCATCGTTGATTTCAATTAATTGCATTAACTAATCCCCCTAGTTTCATAATTTCAATTCAATTCCTTGCACTTTCTCTTCTATCTGTGGCCACACACCCCCATGTGTTATCCTGGCTTCAGTCTTTTTTTGTACATGACTATGGTGGGATAACAGCTAGCTGTAGCTTTGCTTATCTCCTCCTTCATCTTCTTCGTCGTCGTCTTCTTTTTTTTCCCTAGAAACTGAATTGCACTTTCCCCTTTTAATTCTGTTCCTCTGTTACTGTCAAGTCATTTCAAACAGCACTGCCTTCATGCCAGTGCAAAGTTATGTATCTCTACCCCTCACTCTGTGATTACTGGTTTCAAAAGTCCTGAGCCTACTCCATAGCCTCAGGGGGGGCAGGGAAGCAGAGATTAAGTTAAGGAGATCAATAGGTTTTTCTGAAAAACACTTTTATTCTTCATATTGAAAAGATAATGTTCTCAACTCTTCTGGACACTGAACCAAGTCTGTAGCATAACTCATTTACCTGCAAGTAAAATGAAACCTTTATTTTATTAAAAATACTTCTAAAAGGGCATCAGTTAGTATGCTAAATAATAAAAACATACATAATCTAAAATTTTTAAGTGGATTCGCTCCAGGAATATGTTCATGGTTTCTAACAGAAATGTCATTAATTCTAAGAGAAATGTCATTAATTCTAAGAGAATTTCTGCACATTCTATATAGCAAGGGTTTTTTCTGTTTTGTTTTGGGTTTTTTTGTAGAACAAAAAGATACATTCTAAATTTGGGAGAATATCTGTTTGATGCTTTACCTTCTGTTTACAACACCTAGTCAGTTACATTCTAAAACAGCATAAAGTGCAGAGCTGCGAGTGCTGCATAGCTGGGCACACACCCCCTTCCATAGCCCCCAGGTAAGTGCACTGTTATCGGTCTCACGTTACTTCCCTTACGGATGAACACAGGGAGGGTGATGATTTTTCGGAGTCAGGTTTAGCAGAGCTGAAAGGTAAGGTGTAATATCCAGCTACTTCATACTTTGAGTGTTACAAAAGCACATTGAAAGATAACCCCAAACCACCCCTCCAATCAAATACTTCACCCTTTCAGCATGACGCAGAAGTTTAATTTCCACTGATGGGTGACCTCGAGACTGTTGTATACCCCCCCCCACCAATGGCAGCGATTCCCCTCACTGGCAGAATAAAGCAAATCTATAAATAACTTCAAAAGGAATTGTCTCTCTGCTCACGCACTGCAGACAGCTGTTTACAGAGATCCCGACTCCTTATGCACTGCGTTGGCCCAGCTCTCATCCTACTGTTTCCTGTGCTCTTCCTAAAAAAGCCTGGGGCGATGCGGCGCAGGTGAGATCGGGGGGACCCTCCACTGCCGCAAACGCCTGTTCCCGCAAGTTGAGGCTGCCGGCGGCAGGAGCCGGAGCGCGACCCCGGGGAAATTTCTTAGGGCAAGGGGGTTGCGATCTCATGTAATCCGTCCTTAAGCTCCACGGTCCCGGCTGATCCTCGGCCCCGGGAAACCCCTCCTCCTCCCCACGCCCGCTCCGGGGCCCGCGCATCGCATCCCGGCTCTCCCACCTGCAGGGGCCGGGCACGGACGCGCGGGGGGCGCCCCGCACCTGCCCGCAGCCCCCGGCGGCGGGGCCAGACAAAAGCCCGGGCTGCCTCACCTCCTTCAGCTGCTCCATCTCGGTGCGGATGGTCTCGTACTCCAGCTCCAGCTCCTCATACTGCTGTTTCAACTGCTGCTTCTCCTCCAGCACTGCCAGCCCGTACTCCGCCGCCTGGATCTTCTCCCGGGTGGTCTCGCCCAGCTCCTGGAAGAGACGCTTGATCTCGCTCCGCAGCCACTCGGGCTCCGACTCCATCACCAGCCGGGCGTACTCCTCCTCCTCCATGGCCATCGACATGTCGGCGGAGGGGCCGCCCACCGCCGAGACGGATGAGCGAACGCGCAGCCCGTCTGCCACTCCTAACAGCGGCAGGGCCCGCGGGCGGCCACGGCTGGGCCCGCTTGGGCCGCCATCGACGGCATCGACGGGCCAGGCGCGCGCTGCTCCC
>VYXD01009484.1:104705-117938 GCA_013397195.1 Hylia prasina
CGCGCTCGCCGCAAGCGCCGAGCGCAGTGAAATCATTCAAAAGGCATGGCCAGGCCAGGCCATGCCCCACGGGATGCTGGGAGCGGGAGTCCTCGGCACTCGCCGCGCCGTGCGCCACGCAGCTCGCTGGACTACAGTTCCCGGCAAGCACCGCGACGAGCGAGGGTGGTGGCGGGCGGGGAGGAAAAGGACCTCTGTCGGGCGGCACAGGTAGCGCGGCGGCGAGAGCGCAGGGCTGGCAGTGCCCGGGAGTGGCCTGGCCCGACGGCGAGCACACCCCAGGACCCCCAGTGACCCCGGACAAAAATTCGGGNCGGGCACATACCCCGTGCACACAGCTCCTGTACACACCCTGGCGGCCCGGACAACGCTCAGGAGGCCTTTCGGGGCGGGTTTGAGAAAGCGCTGGGATCGGCTGGGTATGAAAGATAGGGCCCGTGCACCAGAGTGTGTGTGAGGGGAGACGTCCCCGCTGCGGCAGGCGGTGCCACAGCAGCACGGAGAGAACAGAGGGTCACAGGAGAACGCTGGCACCAGCCCCACGCCATACCGAGAGCTGCCAGCATCTCACTGTTCCCGGTGTTCTGCATCTAGAGGTGGAATTCCTGCTACAAGGCGTTCTCCGCCCACCGACAAGGACCAAACCGTGTCCCCCGAGTCATCGTGAGGATAACCACGGCCACGGGACAAGGTGTTCCCCTATGGCTGAGCTACCTGATGAAAGGAGGGATAGGTCGCATCAAGACCCAGTGCCGTGACCAGCCGTGGGACAGTGACACTTGGACAGCTGTACTGTGCTGCCTGAAAAGGATTTGCCAGCTTGTGAGGAAAATGCCCTCAGCCTTTGCCCTAGGTTACACCCCTTGGGCACGTTTGGTGGCAAAGGCACAGGGATTGGGACACTCATTGGGGCACCACGGGCAGAACTAATTTCTGAAGCATAGTGAAGATTGGACAGACAAGCCTCTACTAGTTAGACCGTTGCAATTCTTAAGCAGCCCCATAAAGGTGTGTCCCTGTGGGGTGGGGAGATGCTTCACTCCCATCATCAGGAGAGCCCTGCACCTTTACCGTCCCTTCATACAGCAAATGCAGTTTGTATTTCTTCCAGAGTCAAAAACAATCGGTAACGAACTGGTGAGCAGATAGCAAGCATAATAAAAACAATTACATGTTTGAGCACTCCAGAAGGTCTCAAACATAAAGCAACATATTTGCTCACAGCTGCAGGGTTTTTTCAAGCTACTTTGAACTTCTGCCTGTGCACATATCCCTTTAATAAGCTGTGTCACAGCTGAATGCTGCCTGTTATTCATGAAGCTGCCTCACTCAATTTTTCTTCAGGGCCCTGACACTACCTGGAGCTCCCTGTGCATCAAGTGCAGGTATGTGCTTGTCCTGTGAGCACTGACGTGACAGTCACCCAGACCTCAGAAGTAGCAAATCTATGGCCTCAGCCTAGAGTGTGCATGTGAAATTCCTTAAGTTTTTTATTTTCAGAATTCTCAGTAAAAGGCATTTTCACTCTCGTGCCCCTCTGTACCATCATGACTGTCACAGAATGTTTTTAGGGGGTTTAAACATTCTGATTCTTTTATTAAGCTAAGTGAGGAAAATAGCAGTGTTATCTCTCCTCTACACTTTGTTTTTCACTATTAGGATTTCTTCACTGCCTTTTATGTTTTTCTTTTGTCTGCCCAAGTAGGTAGCATTGCTAGTCCCACCCATTCACAACTGATTCATCATTAAGAAATATTTAATAATAAATACTGGCTTGTTTCCTTTCACCTCATACTTTCTGAGCCAGGTTTTCTCTGCAACTCTGGGCTCAAGAACATTAGCGACGCTTTGGTGCTCCTCCCTCTCCTAAACTGAAACCTGCATGTAATGAGTTACTCTCAGGACACAGAGCTTCAGTTCACATCGTGAATATTTCTGGGATTACAAGTGAATTGTGAGATCTGACTAGTTTGGAGGGTTAATAGAGATGAGCTGATCAACTCATAGCTCAAGGGACTTCACTGGGTAATTTGTTTTCTAGGTCATATCTAGAACTATTGCTTGTTTCTAGGTTTCAAACTTTGTTATTATATAAACTGCCCAAGATGCAAAGGCAGAAATTATAAATACTGCAATAGCTAATATGAAAGCATTCCTGCCCAGTTTCAGAAAACTGGAGTAACTTGTCAAAGTTAAGGATCCCATCATCCTTCAAGGTAATGATGCAGGATAATAAAAGCTTGTATAATGAGTGGAGGAGTACAGCCTGGCGAGTGCCCATCATCTGCTCCTGAGCACACCCAGAGACCCCTGCTCATTTCCCCAGGTCACTGTCCCCAAACTTCATCAGTGCAAAGGCTTAGCTGCCACCCCACTGATTCAAGTGGCCAAGTGTATTTTGGTGATACAGACTTACACAACAGCTGGAGATTGCTGCTCTTCTTTTTACTGTTGAGATTTTAAAGCTATCCACTGAGAACAAAATGATAGAATTATAGAGGAACCATGTTGAATGCTAAAATAAATTTGGGTAATGTTTCTTCTTGTGGAAATTAACTCACAGAAAATTTTTTCCCTAGTGAAAAACTCATAGCAAAGGCCAAGCCCTTCAGTGCTAGTTTCATTTAACCTGAGTCCAAATCCCAAAGCAAGCAGCCACTATAATCCAAAGCTGCAAAACATTCAGGTATCTGAATGTGTAAACCAACCTAACCTGTGTTTAAAATTGGGGTCACTGCAGACAGGAAACTCCTTCTAGATGTCTTTGTTTTCATACACTACTTTGGTTAAGTTCAACTGTACCATAGTTAGGGTGGTACAGCACATCATAATTTCAGTCTCCTTTTATCCGCTGCATTTGTGTACAGCTCAGCTATAGCAAACACCAGAACAAGAAAGTCTTTAAATTGGTCCTGAAACAGTCGTAAGAAACGCTAGCAAGCTCTTCCATATTTCTCCTCTTATTTTCTACTTGAAAAAAAAGAAAAAAAAATCAGGCATAAGAGCACTTTGGGGCTGCTTAGATGTTTGGTAAAGGTATGGTAATGGTCCTAGGTGAAAATGAACTTAAAAGTCCTCTAGACTGTTCAGTATATGTAGCCTATGTCAGAGAAAAAACTCATTATTTTTCAAAGTATTAAAACTCATTCTGGAGGAAAAAAAGGAACTGCATGATCACCTTGGAAATACCCAAGGGGAGTTTTAGGAGAAGAAAAGTATTTTCCTTCTCTTTTACATAACAAATAAATTCCAGAGAAATAGTCTGTCAGCACTAATATACTTAATGAAGATTACTATAATGACTTGAATGCTCTTTCCCTGTTTATCACAGCTATAAGGATTAAAATTTAACATACTGTTGTTCAGTACAGTATGTATTTCTCTTTGGTTGAAGTCTTTATACACACATTGTCAAAAGAAATGTTTTAAAACCCCAAAACCCAACTTCCCCCCCCCACCCCGAAAATAAAAATCCACCCCACCAAAAAACAAATAGCATGAAGGAAACCAGATCCCAGTACTGAAAGGGAGCTGATATCTCCATCCTCAGGCTATTATCTCAGGGACTCTGACTGTTGACTTAAAGTGACCTCTGTCATCTGCAACAAAATTTCCAAGCAAATCTGAATCAGCTGATGAATTAGCACAAGTGCTCAGATCACTCTGGCCGGCGGGAGAGGGAGAAAGGAGAGAGGAAAAAGTGAGAGAAAGAGAGATCTTCAGATTTTAGCTTCACACTGGTATTCAAGTCCATCTGTGTTGCCCTCAAAATTACAGTTGCTAGCCTTCTACTGCCTTCAATTTTGCTCACTGCCAGTTGAAATGCTTCCCTTCACAGACAGCTGTTGCTCTTGCCAGCAGCAGGAGAAAGATAGGCAAAGGAGAAGCAACTTCCAGGTGGCAAACTGTCACCTCCAGGGGCAAGAGCCCTTGGTCCCAGGCTTCCATGGCAGAACTGCTGTCCTCCATCTCTCTTCCATTCCATGCAATGCTGCCTTTAGGTCTGGGGAAAAAAAGTCTTTAAAACATCAGACACAACTCATTTGCACAAGCACAGATTCACAGGAATAGCAGTCCCGGTATAGACCATTGTGAGTGGGTAGCAAAAGTGAAGCTGAAATAAGCTATAGTCAGGGGGTCTGCACTGGTGTAAGGTGATGGGGCTGAGTGAGTCTAGCTGCCAGGTAAAATAAGCATGCTACAGGTTCAGACACATGGGCTGAAGAGGAAAAAAAAAAATCCAAAGCAATACAAACAAAATCACCAGGAAAAGGGCTAAACTGAGGTAAATAGTAATGACAAAGAATTAATAGAATCCACATGGATTCCTAGCCCTTCTTTCTCTGGTATGTGTGATGATTGTCTGGTAAGTTGCTGTCACCTTGAACACAGATTTTAAGAGCTTCTTATTTTACCTTCAGGAAAGCCAAAGGGGGCAATTAGAGCAATTAGGGATCCAGTTGGCTGGAATAATTTGCTGGATGTTTTTAGCATGTATACCCCAATTTCTATACCAGAGGGAGAAATAGGAAGAGTGTCTATTTAGTCTCTGTCTTCAAGAGAGAAATTATCTCTTGTCCAGTTTTGAAATGATTATTAAAATTTGAGGCATGTTTACAAAAGCAAAAATCTGGAACGAGTAACTTTGTAGCATGACTGAAACTGTTGGTGCATCCTTTCCCAGTCACTCAGTTCTGGGATCACGCTGCAGGCAACAAGCATCAGCCCTGCAGCTCTGAGAGAGATTTCAAGAGGACAAGAAATAACAAGATATGTTATATGTTATAAAGAGATATGTAATTAGCCAAGGATGGATGAGCTTCCGAAATTCAAGCCAGTATTAACTAACTTCAGATTATTTATAGGAAACAAATAACAGAGATGGCTCTCCCTCTTGCCTAAATATGTTTGCTTCAAAAAGGAAGTATCTTGGAAAGAAAAATTTAGGTTTCTCTGTCGTAAATTGTGGATGCAAATGCACTTTCCACTCTGCTGAACTACTGTGGAAAGCATAGAAGGGAAGGTGGTAATTCATTTTTGCAGACCAGTAAGAAGGTAGGCATTGCTGAAGAAGGTGATGGAGAAACTGCCAAAGACAGAAAAGCTTAACAAGCAGGTCTGGAGGAACTGGCATCAGGTGAAAAGCTTAACACCTTGCTGGCAGAGATACACGTGGTGTCTCTCTCATATGAGTAGTGGGGGGGTCAACTACATCCTTCCATGTGCTCTAAAAAACCATATCAGGTTATTTGACCAGAGTGTGCAAAATGAGGGAGGATTAACCCCTCCCCCTTGGCTTTAGCTCCTTTTCTCTAAAATGGGGCTCCAAATATCCCCTCCCTCCACAGGGCTGAACAAGATGCTGTGAAACCTGTGCTGGGTGCCATAACCAGAAGGATTTGGTAATTTTTAACACTTACCATGAATGCAAGAGGTAAGACATGAGTTGCCCACTACAAGTGAAAAGAAAGAACCACTTAGTCATGTTTGCTCTTTGCTGCTCGGCTTGGTTGAGCTGAAGGAAGTCCTGAGAAAACATTTTTTCCAAGAAAGGCTACCAAAGCTGACAGTCTTCGTCTGCATTGTAACTTCCACTGGAACATTGAGAGAGTGATCTGGAATACGTATGCAGTCCTGGGATCAGCAGGTTTCTAATGGCTTATGCATTTTCCGCAGATGTACAAAGTGTCATCTGACATGTATTCTCCACATGGATCTTAAGAGTGTAACTGATGGGCTGCTGTGCCTCTTGGAAAGTACGTGCAGTGATTGGAAAGTTTTGGGGTCTTCAATGCCTTTAAGGGGGAATAGAATACTTGTATCTGTGGCAGAGATATAACCATTGAGGGGTTAATTAGGCATTAACAACTTAGGTGGGAAAGCATTTTCTGGGGAGTAGTAACCATCTGGGAGAAACCAATGGCCTAAGAAACCCTGATTATTAGTGTATAGGCCTTGTTCTTACTCAAGATCATTAGTAGGGCTGTAGAGTATGGCTGGATGAGAGTCCAAATATCCGTTCAAAGGTGCCCTCCAACACCTGAGGAGTTTGTGCCTGGTTTGCAGCCAGCTGTGAATAAACTGGTACTGGTGAGGTTTTGAAAGCATTCAGAGACCATGTTTGAATGAGGGATAAAAGGTTCACAGATCAGGTAAGCTTTAATCTTTTCAGTTTATAATGTCCATAAATTGATTTATTTTACAATAAAGGCTTTACCCTGGAGCTGATTAGCAGCAGTTTTGCTGGTGTCAGTCCCCAAACATGATAGTACCTTGGCATGTCAGATTTCTGCTTGGCATACCCACTAGCAAGAGATGTTTCTCAAAAGAAGTGGGAATTGCAGGATAACCCACCCAAACAGGGAGATTTTATTGCTTTGGTATGAAATTTGAAAGTTTAAATTTTCAGTAGTTTTATACACACACTTTGTGTACATGCACATAGGTATGTGCATACAGAAAGAGAAAAAGAGAAACAATGCGATGAGAAAGAGGGAAACAATGCAATGACAATAAGGTCCACAGACTCTAATCATTCTAGACCAAATGGCTGGATTATTTCACCATGTCTCTCTGGCTCCCCCAGACAGGTGATGCAGCATGGCTTTGGATTTTTAAGCAGGCCTGACAAGTGCAAACACCTTCCTCTTTTTTTTTTTTTTTTTTTTTTTTTTTTTTTTTTTTTTTTTTTGCCTTTATCTTGAAATGTGGGGCTGAGGCGGGAAATGCCTTGAGCTCATCCCCGGCTCTTCAGTGATGGGGGGACACTGAGGGCTGGACCCGGGGACACGCGGAATCGGCGGAAAGCCACAGTGAGTACTTGGAAGGACAGCCCCGGATCTGCATGGGGGGTCCGGGTCAGCCCCACCACCCCGCCGTGCTTGCCCCAGGCCCGCCCGGTGACCGGTGACGTAGGAGGAGAGCGAATGGCATTGGCGAACGGGCCGTGGCATAGCCAATGGAAGCGTGAGGCGGGCGAGGCAGCGGCGCCGGGGATCTACCGGGCACCAGGTGACGTCGGGTGCAGTGCGGGTCACCATTGGCAGCTCGCTCGGGCGCGGTCAGGCTGGGACCCTGCCGGCTCCAGGCCTCCGAGCAGAGATGGTCCCAAGCAGCCTGTGGTGAAGACCGTGGAGAAGCAGCTGTCCTGTAGCAGCCCATGAAGGTCCACACCTGCAGAAATCCACCTGCAGCCTTTGAAGAACTCCAATGCCGTAGAAGGTGGTTGTGCCTGAGAGAGACTGTAACCCTATGGAGACATTGTGCTGGAGCAGGTTCCTGGCAGAACTTGTGACCCTGAGGGAAATCCACACTGGAGCAGCCCATTCCTGAAGGAGTGACCCCATAGAAACGACCCATGCTGGAGCAGTTTGTGAAGAACTGCAGCCCATGGAAAGGACCCATGCTGGAGACATTTGTGGAAGACTGTCTCCTGTGGGTGGGACTCCACACTGGAGCAGGGTGAGGAGGAAGGAGCAATGGACAATACATAATGAACTGATGACAATCCTCATTCCACATCCTGCTGTGGAGTGTGTTGCTCAGAGTCTCCCAGAGCCTCAGCATGGCTCTTTCATGGCTGTCAGGCATAGTGCAAGGGTGACAATCCCCCATCCTTCCAGCTTTTACAGAGACAGGAGGCAGGCATGGGGGCAGAAGTCAGAAGTGGAGGAGATCCTGATCTAAAACCATTCTGAACTGAGGGTGAAATCAGCTCTGGAGATGGAGCTGCTCAATGTGCTCAAAATGTGTCAGGGATGTCAGGGGTGTCACTTGGGTCCTCCCTTCCCCTTCTCTCCTCAGTGAAAGAGCTCACATCTCTCCATCTCTCTCTGTGGGATGGGCCTGTTCCATCCCACATCTCACTCAGCAGCCCCCCAGTGGTCTGGTCTCGGGTTGTAACTACCCTATCAGGAACAGACACTGGCCATGGAGAGATGTGGGAGATGTTGTCAGAGGACTGGCTTCTCCTGACATGCCAGGTGGAGACCAACCAGAGTCCAGGAAAAGGAAGAGTCTCTGGCTGCAATATGCAGTGTCTGTAGTGTGCTGAGTGGTTTCCCGAGAAAAGCTCCTGAGGGGGAAGAAGGGTGAGAGACACAGGAGACACATGCATCAGGGGAAGTTTGTAGCTGTTTAATGCGGTGGTTTTCCAGAAGAAAACCCTGTTGGTGCTGATGGGTCAGGGGTGGGACATGAAGTAAGAAGGTAGAGCAAGCAGTTGTTGCTGTGTCTCAAATGATGAATTCCTGGGTCTCCCATGCAGCCTCATTACCCTTCCTGCAAAGGGTATGTGTGAGCTGTGATGACAGTCAGGGAGTTCACCCCTACACAGCTGCTGCTGCTGCAACCCCTGGACCAACCTACGTGTCCTTAAATATTACAGCAGGTGACGGGAGGGGGAGCTCATCTGTGCTTCCACCACCAAAATCCCCCAGCAGAGGCTGTGGCCACAAGAAGCAGCACCACAATGGTGATGCTGATGGTTGGAGCTGCACTGTGGTTTTCTGAGACAGGGAGGGAAGAGGGCGACTGTGTGAAGGTGGCAGTGCCAGTCAGGAGCTGCCCTCACAGGGCCAGCGGCTGCTATCTGCAGCCTGCACCCCATCCCCAAGGGTGGCACCTACCCCATGGGATGAGAAGGCTGCGGGTGCCCAGGCTGTGGTGGCGCACACGGCAGGCATAGCTGTGCCCGTCACGGGGGGCCACGGCCAGGACGCTGCGGAGCTGGTAGGTGAGGTCAGCGTTGGGCAGGATGGTGCTGGTGCTGAGCGCCGGGCCCGGAGGCACCTCCTGGCCATCCCGCAGCCAGGCCACACTGATGGGACGGGGGTAGAAGCCGGTGACGTGGCAAACGAGCAGCAGCTGGTCTAGGCTGGGAGTGCGGGCAAACACCGTGGCCACAGGCAGCTCTGGGGAATGAGAGCAAAGGGGTGGGGCAAGCCCTGGTGGGGCACGGCTGGGCCCCAGTGTGGGGGTGGCTGTTGCAGGGTCAGGGTGGTCTCACCTTGTCTCTCTAGAGCTACCCTCCCATACCTCACCTTCAGCATGAGGAAGTTGCTCTGGCATACGCAGATGGAGAGAAGGTACTCCAGGAGAGTACACTCTGAGAGACTTCTGCTTGTTGAGGCTCTTGCTGACCAGCTCTGCCACATGGGATGGCTGCCGCGCCTCCCAGTGCTGTGTATCTACCTCAAAAGCTACAAGGTCTCTGCCACCCCAGCTGACACTCAGGAAGCCCTGGCTTGTTATATTGGGATACAGCACACAGCCTGCACGGAAGTGGACCACCAATGGGTCTGCCAAGGGCAAAGCCAGTGGAGAGGTCCCATTAGTGTGTGGGAAGTGGGCGGCATGAGCTGGGGTGTGGCTGAGGGCACATACAGGGATGCAGTGGAAAGCAGGGTGCAATAGGCAGCAGGGGGTAAGGTCATGCTTCAGGAGACCCCAGAAACCCCGCAAGCTCTCAGGCCTCCTGGAAGAATGGAGTGGATACTGGTATGGGAAGCTTGTGTAAAAAGAATTCTGTCCCCCAGATATTTGCCCCAAGTTTTCTCTTTCATGATCTTTGCTGTGTCAGTCCTGCAGTTCCAGTAAATTTGGTGGCAGCTCTCTGACACACAGAGGGGTTCCGTGTGCCAGATGGCAGAAGCCCTGAGTGGTATTTTTGGTCTGCTGCCCTACCCACTCCTGCTAGTCATATACTAGTCGTATGCTAGTCAGCTGCAGGGTTTCAGGAGCTGTTGCACCCTGTGAGACCCTCCCAGAGGCCATCCTGGTGGGGAGGAGGCAACAGCCAGAACCTGGGGAGAAGGACTAGGGCTCTGGCAGGGCTTATTCCAGTGCTCACAGTGCTGTTCTGTCTGCTGAACTGTGTCGTGCACAAATTGGATCATATTGCGCAGAACAATTTTGTACTGGGACATTATCTTTTCCCCGTTGCCTTCAGCTGCAGCCTGGCTGACCCAGGGCCAGTGGAAGTGGACGCTCCAGTTGGCCGGATGCAGCATTAAGATGGGTATGTCCCCTATGAGTGCCACGCATGACACCTCAGCAGAGCTGATGTTGGCAAAGAGGCTAGTCAGGAGGTACTGGATAACCTGTGGCTCTGCTAGGAGAGAGGATGGAGACAGGAAAGGGTGCAGGAAGGAGGAAGTGGAGGTGCTGGAGGGGGAAGAGGGGATTCGGACTAGATAATAAGAAATAATTTTTTAATGTGAGGGGTAGTGAGACACTGGCATATGTTAACCACATGTATGGTGGATGCCCCATCCCTGGAAACATTCAAGGCCAGGTTGTCTGGGGCTCTGAGCAGGGAAGGTGTCCCTGCCCGTGGCAGAGGGGTTGGACTGAATGGCCTTTAAAGGTCCTTTTCACCCCAAATCATTCTGCGCTTCTATGATTCTATGCTCTTCATCCTGCTCAGGATTGCCTTCCTGTCTGAACTTCCTCTGAGTTCACTGCCCTTTTCCTTCTCTATTTTACTTTCAACAAAGTGGTTGTCCACTGCAGAAGATTTTAGGCATTTTATCCCTTCCCTTCCACGCCTCCCTCTCGGCTAGAGCTGCTGTCTGACTGTGCAGAGCAGATGAAGGGGCACCTTGCTGCTCATCTGGGGTGATCATTCCCCCCCAGGAGACGCACCTGTGCCAAAGACCTGGACATGGTACAGAGAATACAGAGGATGGTTGATAGGAAAGGGCATTTTGTCCAGGCTTGGGGCTCCCTGATAGGGCCAGAACACCAGCCCAGCCCAGAGATCAATCCTGCCTTTCTGAGTCTGATGCTGCCTGCCCTGGAAGCATAAGGTCTCACGGGGTTGTGATAAAGCTCTGTGTGACAGCAGTGCCCCAAACACCCTCTGGCAGGTGCAGCTCCCTAATGAACGAGGGGCTGCTGTAAGGCACCCTCGGCACCGTGTGGAGGTGAGATCTGCCTGGCACCCATGGGCTCCCTGCAGGGGGAGGACATCTTGCAGGGAAACTCGACTCCCACTGTTTTGGGACCACTGTTGTTTCTTCTGCTTGTGTGCCCAAGGCTCTGTGTTGGAGCTGGTGGGGCAGAAGTCCTGAGCTGGAGGCAGGAAGAGAGAGGGTGGGCAGGGACAAAGCATGTTTGGGCGGTGCACGGTGGGAGGTGGCCCTCTGATGCTGGGAATCATCCGCCCCCCCGTACGGCACAGTGGCCTGGCCATGCCTCCCCTGGGCAGAACTTGTGGGGTCTTCTGACAGGGTGGGGGGTGAGAACGGTTGAGGTGAGCCAGGCCTCCCACTTACCCTCTGGGTCTGCCCGCATCCCAGGGAGGAGGATCGGGAGAAAGAGGAAGAGGAGGAGGTGAGGGGGCTCCATGGTGCATGCGGCAAAGCTGAAGAAGCAGCAGCAGTGACTGTGGGATCCCAAGCTTCAACCCAGCCCAGCAGTCACTGCGGTGGCTCTCCACCAATTGGAGGATCAATGTGTCAGGGAGGGGCCCAGAGGTCCCAAGCTGAAGGCCTGGGACGTGTGGGAGGGACAAAAGCTGAAATAAGGCCTTGAGCACGAAGTACCGTGACAGGCTGGGGCTGGGAAAAACCCAGCCAGAAGGAGAAGGCAAGGAAAAAGAGTCCCAGGAAACAGCACTAGGAATAAAGATATTCAAGCTGGGTTTTCCTGACTTCCCCCTCCCCACCACCATTACACTGTCCTATCCCTGTTCTTGTGAGATGCATCAGTACCAATTCACGTGACATGACCTGACTGGAGACAGATGGTTTCTGTCCTCTCAACCACTACACAAGGAGAAGGGAGACTTTGGGTCACCCCCCTCCCACTCCTGTCACCTCCAGCTCAGGCTGCTCCTGCATCACTTACCTAATTCTGGGGATGGGGCTCCTGGGGAGGCGACAAGCTGTTCTACCTAGTCCCAAGCTGTAGGACACTGCTGGGGAGCCCCAGCAGTGGGGCTCTGAACACTCTGAACACCTGGGGGTGGGCCTGGCAACTCCCCTTCCCACTAGCTTTGGTGAGGAATCCAGTGCCCCTCCCCAAGAGCCCTCTGTGCATGGGAACAGAAATGGTGGCAGCCACCCCCCTGCTCTGTCCCCAGTGTCCTGTGCTGGAGGGATCGTGGGGTGACCAGAGTCACCCCCTCCCCCACAATGTCCCAAATCGGGTGCTCCTCCCTGGCTCCTCCCCTCAACCTGCAGTTTGTCTTCCTGCACTGGGTGTGAAGGCAGAACCAAAACCACAACCAAGGGCGACTCAGGGGTGCACTCGGCAGCATCCAAATATTGAGTATTTTTGCTTCCATGGAGCTGTCCCCAAGAGAAGTAGGGATGCTGTGGCTGCCTGGTAGGCCCAGAAATGGCACCAACTTCCCCAGCAGCATGACGCAGGGGATGTCCAGCTATGCCACCACAAGGTCCACATCCCTCCCACTAGTCCTAGACCCAGGGGAGAGTGTTTGGCTGTCAGGATGGCAGAGCGCAGCCATGGGAGCAGGGAGGCGGGACAAGGGGGCTTTTGTCCCTGCAGTCCTGTGAGGTGATCACTTATCCCCATGGTTTCCCCTGAGATGACTGCTGGTCACTTTGTGCGGAGCAGCTGAGAGGCCATTTCCAGCCCTCTGTCCTGTGAAGGTGCATGTGACACTACCGGTGTCTGAGTTACTCATAGGACAGGACCAGGCACCTTGGCTTGTGCGAGTGGTCACAATGTGTTCAGCCCCCTCGGAAATTCCTCCAGATGTCTCCCACTGATACAGTGGATCTGCTTTAAAGTTCTGCTTTAGCCCTTCCACTTCTCTATTGAATGTACTTTTCATGTTTGGAGTTTTTTTCACTTCCCTTTTTTGCTCACAACTTCTTCCTCCTTCATATTGTTAGTTCTCTGGTCTGAAAATGACCCAGGGGGTCAGGGGGCTGTTGGTCCACACAGACCATTGGTCCTCAGAGTCCTCTCAAGTGACCATGGTCCTCAGAGTCACCCCCAGATTGCCACTGGTCCCCACAGTTCCCTCCGATGACATTGGTCCTTACAGTCCTCTCAAGTGATTACTGATCCTCACTTTCCCCCTGCCCTAGAGGACTATAGGACTTTGAAATTCTCATGTGGCCACTGGTCCTCCTTGATCCCACAGGTGACATTGGTCCTTGCAGTCTCCCCTGAGGTGAAGGCTGCAACCCCCCCAGCCGTGCCTGGGTGAGTTGGGGTGGACAGGGATGCAGTGCCTCTGGGTGCCATACTGGGTGCCAT
>VYXD01009486.1:18633-30206 GCA_013397195.1 Hylia prasina
CCCCCCGTGCCCCCCTCAACCTTCCTGTCCAAAGTCCTCCGTGAATTTCTTCACTTTGAGGAGATCCTCGACATTGACGGTGGGGCGGGTGGTGGCCAGCGAGCGCAGCATGTCTGCCTGCAATACGGGTGGGTGGGCACGTGGCTCAGACCAGGCGAGGGCACGGGATAGGGACTCCCTTGGCAGTGGGGCACCTTTGCCCCATGGCAGCAGCACTGACCACAGGTGGGAGCTGCCTGGCAGACCCAAGGCTCTTTCCTGTCACCCAGCCATCTGGGGGGCTCAGGACTCCAGGAGGGTAGACTGGGCGTTTGTGTCCACTCCCAGGAGCCACAGCCCTGCCTGGCCCTTGGCCTGGAGGATGAAGTGGTCGGGCCAAAGCTGTGGAGGGGACACTTACCTTGCAGACAATGGGCTCCATCAGCTTGTCACTGGGCACTTCCATCCAGGTCATCTCGGTGGCCCCAGGGTCGCCGGGCGAGCACGGCGTCAGGAGATCATCCACGAGGGCACCGGGGGTGGTGCGGGAGGGGCCGCGGACCTGTACAGAGCCAGTGGCGTGTGGCACAGAGCTCAGGGTGGGCGACAGCAGCTGCAGTGCCCACCCAGGACCGCCCTGGGCTGTGGCAGCCCCCACTCACCTTCTTGAAGTGCGTGGCCGACTGCACCTTGCGCACAGGCTGCATCAGGGCGTCCCGCACGATGATGCTGATGTCGGCCCCCGAGTAGCCCTCGGTCTTGCGGGCGAGCTCCTGGATGTCGGCGTCCGTCAGGGAGTGCGGGGTGTTCCCCAGGTGCAGCCGGAACATCTGGGCCCGCGCCATCTCCTCGGGCAAGGGGATGTAGATCCTCTTCTCGAACCTGGGGGCATGAGGGGTGAGCCCCGATTCCAGCCCTGCTGGGGGGCTGGCACAGGGGGCTGCATGTGCGGCTCACCTTCTCCTGATGGCTGAGTCCAGCACCCAGGGGATGTTGGTGGCACCCAGCACCAGGATCCCGTCGCTGCTGTTTCCTACACCTGCAGGCAAATGGCTCAGAACAATCTCCAGGGATTCTCTGAATCCCCAGGTTCTGCCTGCCTCGTCCTGCTCCCACCCATCCCTGGGACAGGACCCCTCCCACCTTGCATCTGCACCAGGAACTCGGTCTTGATGCGCCGGGCCGCCTCACTCTCGTTCTCATTGCGGGAGCCACACAATGAATCCACCTCATCGATGAAGATGATGGAGGGCTTGTGCTGCCTCGCCAGCTCAAACAGGTTCTTCACCAGCCTGGGAACAAAGCAGGGGATGGGGTCCTCACTCAGAGACCCTCCCCAGCACCACCATGGCAGCCCCACATTCCTCCCATCCAGGGAACCCCACGCTGGCAGCAAGGGAAGTGCCACACCAGGGACTGTGGGGTCCCTTAAAGGGCTGTGCTTTTCCTTGGGACCCTGTTGGGGATTAAAGTAAGTCTAATTATAGGGTACTAGAAATTAATAATGTAGAGTTAAGTTTAATTAGGACTTGGTCACAGCTTGACAGGGGTGGCCCTTCTCGAAGCTCACTGTAAGTGAGCTGTAAATGAATTCTGAGCATGGACATATGGGAAACCTTCAGGTAAGAGCTGCAACTCTGGAGAGCCCCAAAGCTGCAACAAGCATGAGAGTAGTTAATTAAGACAAGGAGACAGAATCCAGTGTTAGAAGACCCAATTTAAAGTTGTTGGACTGAGAGGTCTGTAAAGATGTGAGGGCACAGGCTGTGAGGGAAAAGGCCCAGGCATTGCTTTGCTCAGACTCCCTCTCTGAAGGCCCCAGCTCCCAATTCTTTAACAGCCCAGTTACTGGGGTTCCCTGATGCTGGTGGCCTCTGCCCCAGCCTGGACAGCCGGAGCACCAGGAACCAGGCTGTGGCCATGTCCCTGCTGCCAACTTACTTCTCACTCTCCCCCAGCCACTTCGACGTCAGGTCAGAGGATGACACAGAGAAGAAGGTGGAGTTGTTGGCCTCGGTGGCCACGGCCTTGGCCAGGTAGGACTTGCCTGTGCCAGGTGGCCCAAAGAGCAGGATCCCGCGCCAAGGAGTGCGCTTCCCTGCAGCAGAGACCGGGGTCAGGCTCCCCATCCCTGTGCCCGGATCCGTGCTGGGATCACCCTGAGAGGGGTCATCTCCTGCACAGTCCCCTCCCACTACCAAGGCCTCACCTGTGAACAGGTGTGGGAACTTGATGGGCAGGATCACGGCCTCCTTCAGGGCTTCCTTGGCTCCCTCCAGCCCAGCCACGTCACTCCACCGTACGTTGGGCTTCTCCATCATGATGGCACCTGTGAGGGTGTCACTCTGCTCACGTGGCCCCGCAGAGATGGGCACGGAGAGCAGTGAGAGCCAGAGTCCCTACCCACACCCACAATCCCACCTCCCCTCAGCACAGCAGGTGTTTGGGGTGAACAGCACCCCTGGGCCCCAGTCCCACAGCCTGTTCCCCTGCCCACAGCCACCCCTCAACAGGGGTGAATCCCTCCTCAACCCCAGAGGGTCAAAACCACCACAGCCTCTCTCACCCATCAGCTGCTCCTGCAGCTTCTTCTTCTCAGGGTTCTCGCCCTCGCTGTCACTGTCACTCCTGGGGACAGGGGATAGGGTTCAGAAGAGGGACTGGCACTGGTGTGGCAAGAAGGGTCCTGCCAGCTCCACAGCCAGACAGCGATCCCCCGCCACCCCCATCCCCCACGCACCCCTTGTTGTCATTCTGTGCTTCTCTGACAGGCCTCTTGCCGTGTCTGTCCTTGCTCCGCAGGTACTCCTTCAGCTTCTCCGCCCGGTCCAGGTACTGCACGCATTTGGCTCGGATGCTCTCCTTGGCCTTGTCGCTGTGAGCCTCATCTGCAGGGACCGCCAGGCGTCACCCGCAGCCCCGCGGGCACCGGAGCCCCCCAGGCCCCCGGCCGGACTCACATTTGATGGCGTGCAGGAAGTACTCCACGGCGTGCTGGTACAGCCGCAGCGCCTCTTCGTAGTTCTTGGCCTTGTCCTCCTCAGTGGCTTTGGTGACCAGGTCGATGGCTTTCTGCGCGGGGGGGAGCACCGTGAGCACCGGGCACCCTGTGAGCCCCTCCCCACCGCCAGGGGCCGGGCCGGGCCCGCTCATACCGGGGCTATTCCGCGGCGCCCACCTCCCTCCCCACGGCGCCGGCACCGGGGCTCGGCAGGGCTCGGCGGCCTCGGCGGAGCCCTGCACCGGGGCCGGGTGAGGCCTTTCCCCGGCCGGCACGGCGCTGGGGCCCGGTGAGGCCTGTCCGCTGGGCCGTGCGGAGGCCTTGCGGGAAGGGGGCGCAGTGTCGGCGCTGCCGGAGCCTCAGCCCCGTCCCGGTGCCCGCGGTCGGTACCTGCAGGGTGGACGTTGTCATCGCATCGCCCGGTGCGGCCGCTCCGGCGGCCCCGGGACGGCGGCGNGCTCCGCCGGAACCGCGCCGAGGGGCGGGGCCGCGCTCCCGCCCAGAGCACGTGGGAGCCCCGCCTATAAATGGGCGTGGTACATAGAGCCACGCCCCTCGTGGATAAGTTTGCACAGGGGGCGTGGTCCCGCGTGGACACGCCCATTAAGTGACGCGGTGTTACGGGGCGTTTCTCATAGCCTCACCCACTGAGGCCCCGCCCCGCGAGCCCCGAGTGCGCGCGAACACCCCCAAAACACGTGACATTTGTGTGTGTGTTCATGTGTTTAGATGTTCGTGTGTGTGTGTTCATGTTCATATGTGTTTACATGTTTGTGTGTGCATGTTCGCGTCTGTGTTCATGTGTCTACACGTTTGTGTGCATGTTCATGTGTGTGTGTTCATGAGTGTGAACGTGTGTGTATGTGTATGTGTGTGTGTTCGTGTGTCTGTGTTCATTTGTTACGTGTTCATTTGTGTTTGTGTGTGTGTGTGTGCATGCCCACGTACACACCCCTATGTGCACACACTGTGCACGTGTACGGTATTTACCTGTGCACACCCACCCCCAAACACCTGCAAGTACCTGTGCTCACTGCTGTACCCACCTGTCCCACAGCTGAACTGGCCCCATTGTAAAAGTTGCCCCATCCCCCTCAGAAATCCCCACAGAGACCCTGCCCCAGCTTCCCCAGAGACCCCCTAGGCCCCAGCTTCCCCAGAGACCCCCCAGTCCCTCCCTCATCCCCAGAGACCCCCCACTCCTTCCAGAGACCCTCATTCCTCCCACCATCCCCGTGCCAAACTCAGTGAGACCCAGAGCCCCTGGAAAAGGCAATCTGATATAAATAGCGATTTACAAAGAATACAAAAATAGAAGGAGGGGAGCAGCACCCCGAGCCAGCACCCCACAGGACCCCACAGCACCCCTGGCCAGCAGAGCCCCCCAGAAGCAGAGAACCATGCAGGAGTTTGGCTGGGGGGTGCTGGGGTCCCAGCAGGAGGGGGGAGCCCTGGAGGTCCATCCCATTGTGGCCCTACCGGGGGCCCCCAGCCCCGCAGGGTGTGGGAGCTGCCCCCAAAGGGAGGGAAAGTACAAAAAGCGAAAAGTGCATCAATCTACATGTCCTGCCCTGGGGGACCCCCCCGATGGAGGGGCACAGGCAGCAGCGGCTGGGGAGGGGCAGCCCCAGGAGGGTCCCCTGCAGCCCCAGCCCCGGCTCAGGGCAGAGACACGGCGTTTGTTCAGCCTTTGGGAGATTTGGGGGTCACTGCTGGAGGGCAGTGGGGTACGGGGGGGAGGCTAAGCCCCAGGGACCATGACCCTGGGCCAGAGCACCCCCTTTGCACCCAAGTGCCCCCTGTAAGACAAATGTGTCCCCCCACTCTGAGCAGGATGTGGAGACCCTACCGTGCAGCAATGAGGGGTCCCACAGCCCCAGCCCTGTCCCACGTGGGGACAATGTGACCTCTTTGGGGGAAGCCCCAAGGCAGGGGGACATTGGCTCCCCTAGACATGAGCTGGGGACACCAGGGGTCCCCCAGGCTGGGGGCCCGAGCTGGCCCCACTCCAAGGCACAGGTGGTGAGATCAGTGATGGCTTCAGCCCCAGGGGGATTAAAGCTGGTGAGTGTTCCCCGGCCCCTGGGGCACTGGGGGGGCCGGGAGCGCTGGTGTGGGGCAGGAGGGGCTCACCCCCCGCAGCCGTGCTGCCGCATTCCCGGCGGGTCTCAGGGCAGCAATCCCAGCCCCAGCAAGGCACCGATGGGGCAGGAGAGGTTGGGGGCCCTCTGTGACCCCCAGCTGGTTCGTAACAGGGCGAGGGGACTGGGGCACCTATGCCAGCAGCCCCATGCGGGTGACTTTGGCCGAGAGGAAGGTGTGCAGGACGAAGACGATGGGCTTGGGGCAGGAGTGCAGGTCCAGCGCCTGGGGGGAGATGGAGAGTGGTGTCAGCTCCCCCCATGTCCCACAGGGGCACCGGGGATTGCAGGGCTGGGCGTTCCAATCCACCAAACCCAGTGAGTCTGGGCAGCCAAGACGCTGCAGGGGTGGGGGAAAGCAGGAGGAAGACCCCCCAAACCAGGGTGTGATGCCCCTCCTCACCAGCTCCCCCTCAGGGCCCCCGAAATCCAGGTAGAGGGTCCTGATGCCGTCATCCGCAGACATCTTCAGCCGCTCGTAGGGGTAGCGGAACAGGACGCTGGAGCCCGGCTCGTCCCGGGAGATGGTGAACCCTCCCTCGTAGTGGATGGAGAGCTGGACCTCCTGCCCGCCCAGCGTGCAGCCTGCAGGCACAGCTGCTGTCAGCCCCCGCAGCCCTGGAGGGGAGTGCAGGGGGAGCCGGAGGTCCCAGCACCGCGGCACTCACCCACAGTCACCTCCTTGATCAGCTCGGCGGCGGCGTGGCAGCCCTGCACCAGGACGCGCGTCCAGGCGGACAGGTCCCGGTGGGTCTCCACGCGGAACACGTGCATCTCCACGCCCTGGCGAGAGCCCGTCCGTGTGGCGAACGTCAGCTCCGAGCCCAGCGCGGGCGAGCGGCGCCCGGAGCCCGAGTGCACCAGCCTGGAGGGAAAGGGGATGGATGGGGGTCAGGGGTGCGATGGCAGTGCTGGCACCATGCCACCCCATCGGCGTTTTGGTGTTTTTGGCTCCGAGGCAGAGCCACGGCCCGAGGGGGCCCAGCCCCAGCTCACCTGGTGGCCACCAGAGGGTAGCTGTGGCAGGGCGAGGCCCAGGCATCCCTGGTCCAGGGCATCCCATCGTACAGCAGCAGGTCCTTCTCTGTCACTGCCATGAGCACCGGCCGCCACTGCTGCCGCCCGCCGTCCAGGCGTGCCTGCCGGGCACCGGGGCACCATGAGGGCTGCCAGGGGCTGCAGGCACCCGCCACAGCCCAGGAACCCAACCCCTGAGCCCATGGGCAGATGGACCCCAACCCCAACCCAGTGGTTCCTCATTGCCGGGCAGCATCCACAGCGCTGCCATTCTGGGAAACGAAGCTGGGAGCGGCCCCCAGGAGTCCTGCTCAGCACACTGCCAGGGCTGGCTGCAGCTCTCAGACAGTGAATTCATTGAATAGGGAGGGTGTGATGAGGGGTTCCATCTGGAAAATCCCAGTGGGAGAAGAGGCTGAGGGCACGGGAAATTCTGCCATCACCAAGGCACAGCTGGATGGGAGAGCAGCAGAGCCAGTGCCCAGGGTGGGCTCTCTGGTTGCACCCACAGCCCCAGTGGCATCCTCGGCACATCCCATTGGCACTGCTGCCCTGGGAGCACCACCCTGGCACATCCCACCAGTGCGTACCTGCTCGGCCAGCCAGGCGATGTGCTTCACCTCCCGGCCGCCAGCCGTGGGGCTGCCAGAGCCCAGCGTGGCATTGAGCTCGGCCAGGACCTGGGGCAGCAGCGCGGTGATGTTGGCGTGCAGGGCACTGAACCAGGCGTGGGCCGTGGCCGTGTCCCGGCACCGCAGCACCAGCGTGTTCCGGCTGTCCGGCGAGTGCAGCTCAATCAGCCTGTGAGGGGACAGGGACACGGCCCGGGCTGGGACAGCAGCACCGGCCCAGTGAGCCCCTGCCTGTGCCCAGCACAGCAAACTGGCTGCACTGGTTTGGGGCTTCCACTGTGCATTTCCACCTGCCAGGGCTTTTACCCCTCATTTTAAGGCAGAGGGGCTGCCAGGGGTCTGGGAGGGAACATGGCATAGCCCTGGCCCTGGCCAAACCCTCTGGAGTGTCCTTCCACAGCTCAGTGGGCAAAGCAGGGGGTCATGGCCTCGGTGAAGGGCTGCACCCAGGGTGTCCACTGGGTGCTGGGTCCCTCACACTGGCACTGGTGGGCAGACCCAGTCCTGTCATGGGGGTCTCTGGGGAGCAGGATCTCCCACCCTGGCACCACCGGCAGCCCCTGCCCTCACCTGTTCTCCAGGTCGGGCATGCTGAGGTTCCGGGCAGCAAAGCACATCTTGAGGGGGATCACCTTGCGGTCACGGGGGCCCTGGTGCTGGGGAGACCCCGAGTCCTCGCTGCCACTCAGGCTGGGGGACTGAGGGGCCGCCCCCTCCCACGGCAGGTCTGACACCAGCGACGGCTTCTTGATGTAGGGGGTCACCTCCCGCATGAACTTCACTGGGGGGAATGGGGGCACAGTCAGGCCTGGGGAGGNGAGGGTCCTGCACCCCCCCCGCCACAGCCCTGTGCCCCAGGGTTGATCTGATAGGGTGACGTGACCCTCACACACCAAGGCTTGGAGGGTCTTGGGGGAGGGTGTCCCACCCTGTCCGGGTCAGGGATGTCCCGAGTGAAGGACGGTGCTGGCAGCCCATCCTGCTGCCGGCGCGGGTGTAGGAAGGGGAAGGCGCCACAGGACAATGGTGCTGGGCGGGAGGTCAGGCTGCAGCCCATCCTGGTCCCATCCTGCCCTGCCGCTGCTGAAGCAGCCACGACTGTGCCCGCCAAGTTTCCAGCACTGCCGGCGCTGCTGAGCCGGCACTGCCGCTCACGCCCCGACGGCAGCCAGCAGCCACAGGGCGAGGAGGAGGGTGTGCAGCCAAGACATCCCGGCTCCACGCGCCTCTCCAGGCCGGGAAGGAAGGAAGGAGGCACCAGCTGCAGCTCCTGCTCCCCCTGGACTGTCCCAGCCCAGCACCACCCCGCTGACAGCAGCCCTGGACCCCCGCCCGGACACGGCTCTCAGCCGGCCCACGCCAAGCCCCGGCAGCTCAGGCCAAGGGAGGGACGTGCTGGGGACAGAGATGGGGCAGTGAGAGGGAAAACCAAACCAAAACAGCAAATAGGCTGCACTGCACTGGGAAGCAAGTGGTGAAAGGATCCTGGAGCCGGCACAGTGCCACAGCCAGGCCCTCTGGAGGGGGAGCAACACTGGTGGTGGGGCCCAGGCTGTGCTGCTGCCAATCCTTCAGTGCGGGGCTGCCGAGCGGGAAGGGGGAGCAAGGATGGGACAGCAGGGGTGGGGAGCGGGCAGGAGACACCAGCCCCCCACCTTCCCAGCAGTTCTGCTGAGCCACAGTGCTGACACGAGGTGGCTGCCCTTGCTGTGGGCAGCACAGGAGTTAATATTAGCTGCCGCCGCGCTGATCCCGGGATTACCGCTGTCCCCGCACCCCTAATCCCGCTGCCGGGCCGGGCAGGGCAGGGCAGGGAACGCCGCGGGCAGCAGCACAGCCAGCAGCTCCCGCTGCGGGGCCGCTCGGCAGATGTTTGCCAGATGTGGGCAGCTGCCTCCAGCACTGGGAGGGAGCTCAGCCTGTGGGGGCTCCAGCTCACAGCGCTGCGACCCTGCAGTGCAGGCACTGACCCCGATGGAGTGAGGAGGGTGAGAGGCCCAGCTGGGCAGCCAGCAGCACTGGGGCCTGAATGGTGTGCCAGGGCGCTGCCAGAGGAGTGGGGGTGCCCCGTGGTGACTGGGAATGGTGGTGCCCAGGACTGTGTCTGCCCATTGTGGGGGCAGCAGAACTGGCTCCCAGTTTTCAGCGGGATGCATCCATGGTGCAGGGGCATTGAGCACCTCGTGCCAGCAGGCACGTGGGTGGGGGCACCTGCAACCACCCCTTCTGCTTCTGGCAAGCTGGTGACCAGCACACAGCTGCACCAGCACTGCCACTGCCGCCCCACCCACGCGTTCACCACAGAGGAAACCCAGCAGTCGCCTGCGCCCCTCGCCCGTCCTGCCGCAGGAAGGCGGCAGCGGCGGCTGCACGGCAATGCTGGCTGCACACCGGCCTCACCGGGGCCCAGCCCCCGGCACCCAGCAGGGAGAACCCACCAGGTCTCCCCAGGCTTGTGCCCGACCGCGCCCCGGGCAGTGCCCACGGCCGCACCGCGCTTCCCGCAGGGGCGGAAGGGCTCCCTTCCCCAGATGGGGCCTGTGGCACCCGGGGGAGGCGCTTGGCATGGGCCGTGAGGCCAAACCCAGCCCCAGCACGGGTGACAGCAGCCCCGTGGAGATGCTGGTGTGGGGCTGATGGCTCCGTCTCCACCGCTGGCACAGAGCCCGGGAGAAGCTCTGGCACCTGCCGAGGTGGTCACAGCTCCAGGGCTGGTGAGGAGGGATGGGGCTGGATGCCAAGGCCAGTGTCCTCCACCAGCTCCTCTCTGGGGCCCACTGATACCGGCTGACCACCAGATGGTCCCACCACAGCCACTGGACAGCAGTGCCCAGCCACAGTGAGGGAAGGGGAAGATGGAAAGGGGGAAGATGAAAGAAAAAAAGGAAAGGAAAGGAAAGGAAAGGAAAGGAAAGGAGAAAGTTAAATTAGGTATGTACCTCTATATATCAAAAAGGAGTTACTGNGAGGGGAAAAGGGGAAAGGGAAAGGGAAAGGGAAAGGGAAAGGGAAAGGGAAAGGAAAGGGGAAAGGCATTTTCCGCGGCGCCTGTGCCCGCAGCGGAAACGATGGACAAACACACGCCGGGCTGGAGCTCCTGTGGGACAGGATCAAACGGCCAGGCAGCACGAGGAAGGACGTGCTGAATCAGGCACGGGGTCCTGTGGGGACTCTTGCTGTGTCCAACAGCAGACCCAACCAAAGCAGCGAGCCCAGTGCTGCTGCTCCACCTCGGCCCCTGCAGCGCCCCAGCCGGGGCCAAGCACCTCATGCCAGGTGTGCCCGCACCAGGGAGCCCAGCCGTGTCCCCTCATGCCAGTGCAGCGTGCCAGGAGCACATGGCAAAGAGCAGCACCCATTCCTGTACCCTGTGCCCAACAGGCACTGTATCCATAGAACAGCCTCATGCAGCGGAGGACAGACAGACGTGCCAGGACACCAGGACAGTGTGTGTGGCACCAGAGCACCGTACGGCCCACCCTGACCCCAGCACAGGTGGCTCGTGCCCTTGCAGTGCCCCATGGCACAAGCCCCGTGCGGTGCCGCCGGGCTGGGCAGGTCCTGCCCGAGCTTGTCAGGCTGCCGGGAACAGGTCGGGCAGGAGCCGGTGGCTCCGTCAGGCCAGTCCCGAGCCAGCTGCGCTGTGGGCACAGGGCCCACGGGGACACTGAGCCTGTGGGGAGGCTGAGCCCACAGGGACACAGGCAGACCCTGCACCAACACCTGGGGTCACAGCCCTCCGTGGGGACAACTGCCAGCCTGGGGATTCTGTCACCAAGGACAGGGGACAACCTGTTCAGGGCGACGCCACAGCCAGGGGACACCAAGTTTATCCTGGGGGACCCCAGGTCTGTCCCTGGGAACCCCAGATCTGTCTCTGAGGGACCCAAGTCTGTTCTGGCAGGACACAGTCAGTGGAGATGTCCTGTCCTTGTCCCCAACTGTCAGGGGTCCCCATCCTGCCACAGAGGGAACAGCCCGACCGGGGGGGACACCCCAGTCCCTGTACCCCACCGTGGGTTGGGTCTGGGGGTACACACACACGTGCCAGGACTGGCGTGGGGGGAGTGGCGTCCCACACCCGGAAAAGGGACCCAAAAGGGGTCCGGGAGTCCGGTGACAGTGGCAGGGAGGTGTGGTGGGAGCCGGTAACGGCGGGGGAGCACCAGGGCGGGGGACAGGAGAGCAGCAGGGGCCCGTACCGGGGATTCGGAGGGAGAGGAAGGGGTTTAGGCGTTACCTTCAAGGATGACCTCCCTCCCGGCTCTCTTCAGCGCCTGCACAGCTTGATCGTGGGTGGCATCGCGGAGATCGACGCCGTTAACAGCGAGGATGGCGTCGCCTAAACGGAGCGCCCCGCTCCTTTCCGCCGCCAATCCCGGGAAGATCCGTGAGATCAGCACCGGCATCCGATTCTCCCGACCTCCCTTAATGCTGATCCCGAGCCCTCCCGCCTCCGCTTTCACCACCCGCACCCTCCTCACGCCACCGGGTGCCGCCGCCTCCGCGTTGCCGTTCACCACGCCGTTCACCACGGACGGATCGCCGGTTCCCGGTTCCGCCGTTAAGCTCAGAGTTTCCCCGGTCAGTTCCGCCGACACGCGGACCCAGCGCTCCCGCAGGAGCAGCTCCAGCAGCCCCGTTTTACAAGCCCGGGTCCACACGGCCATGCCGCCGCCGCCGCCGCCGCCGCCGGTCACCGGGGAAGGGGCGTGGCCTGGCGGAGAGGGCGCGGTCTGTGGCCACGCCCCCGCCCGCATGGCGCGCTGCGGTAGGCTCCGGGGCACGGGGGGGCGGGGTGGG
>VYXD01009486.1:35716-61676 GCA_013397195.1 Hylia prasina
GCTGGAGGGTCTGGGGGTATGGATCTCGGGATCTGTGGGCCCAGAACAGGGTCTGTGCAGGGGGGGTCTTGTGGGGCCCGGGGGCTCCTGCTCCCCTACCCACTCCCCCTGCCATGTCCGTGTCTCTGCAGCTCCCGGCAGGGCCCGGCATGGTGCAGATCGTCATCTCCAGGTGAGCCCCATGGGCCCTGTCCCGTGGCCCCTGTGCCTGCTGGCACCTGGGTGACCGTCCCCATGTCTCCCACAGCGGTGGCACGGGGGCCCTGGCACAGTGGGTGCTGGTGGAGCTGCAGGGCGAGGTGGAGCCCCGGCAGAGCGGGGACCTGGCCGGGAGCCTGCTGGGAGACCTGCACTACACCTGTGAGGTGAGGCCGGACCCCGCCGGGACCTGCCGGGCACGGTCCAGCCCAGCCTCACCCTCCGCTCTCCCCAGGGTGTCCCGGTGCTCATCGTGGGCCACCACATCCTCTATGGGAAGGTGGTGCAGCTGGAGAAGCCGTTTGCTGTGCTGGTGAAGCAGGGAGGAGCCCCCCAGCCCAGCCCCACAGAGCCCCACGGCCACTACACCGTTACTGCCCTGATCAAAACCAAACTGCTCTTCAAAACCCGCCCCAAGCCCATCATCACCCACGTGCCCAAGAAGGTGTGAGGGGAAGGATGTGGGCTACGAACTGTGAGCTGCTGCTGGAAGGAGCAGCAGGGACTTGGGGAGATCCAGGACCTCATCCCTATCCTGCACACGGGGACTCTGCTGGATCCTGTGTCTGGACCTGGAGCTCTTCCTGGGTCACTTGTCCCACCCAGAATGACTCTTTTCAGAGAGCAGCCAAGCTCTTGGGCACAGAACCTGTGGATCACCCCAGGGGACATGGCTCCTGCTAGGTAGGGACTTCCTGTGAGCCTGGGCAGGGCAGTCCCACGCCAGTGTCCAGCAGGTCCCAGGGATCCATGGAGGTGTCTCCATGTCTGGAGATGTCTCCTACCCCCTCCCTGCAGCTCTAGGGACACCAGTGCCACACAGGGACTCAGGACTGACCTCCCTCAAATTGGGCAGGGCGACCAGGGACCCTCCCCAAAACACACCATGTGTCCTCACTTCAAGTCTTTATTTCCACAACTCCATCAGGATATAAAAACCAGCTTTTTCCACCCGAAATAAGGAAAAAAATTCCCCTGGCAGGTTCAAAAATAAATAGATTTACAAACCATTTGCGACAATACCAAAGAGCTACAAAAGTCTTCTAAAAAACCTTGTATTAAATTAAACAAAAACCAGCTAAAAGCTCCGTCATAGAAAGGGGGTTTTATCCAAGTCCTGAAAAAAGGACCCACAGGTGAATTCCCCGGGGAGGGGAAAGTTGGGAAGCACCTTGCCTAAATCCCCATCTTCCCACTGTTGGGAAGGCAGTGACGTGGGAGTGGTGGGGCCATGGCTTGGCCAGGGCACGACGTGGCCCCAAAGGGTCTCCAGCCAACACACAGCCCCCCCAGTTTTCCCAGTTTCTCCATGCCAGGATTCCCCCTTGGCTCTTTGGCAAAGCTGAAGGAACCTGCTGCCCTCCTGGAGCAGCTGGACCCCCGAGAGGCCTGGGGGGCTCCCCGGGGGGCTCCCCGTGGGTACGTGCCCGCACGCAGCCGTGGGGCAGAGGCAGCACCAGCCAGCAGTGCAGGCACCATGCTGGACGGAGACTCTGTGTCCTGGGGGTGGGATGTGCTGTAGCACCGTGGAGGTGGGACTGAAATCCCTGTAAAAAGCACCAAAGGGTGGAAAGTTCTGGAGTGGGGTGTGGGGAGCGCAGCCAGCAGCGCTCCACACCAGGATGCTCCATAGGGCACAGCTGGGATGTAGCTGGCAGCACCCGGCTGGGTGATGGGCAGCCCTGGCTCGGCTTCTCTGTGGCCAGCCTGGGACGGAAAAATGAAAGTATAGGAAGAATGTACGTCTTAATAAAGAAAAAAAGCAAGATTACAAGGTCTGATAAGAAATGCCAAGGGTTGGGAGCGCACAGCACTGCCCAGCAGCTCCGGGATTGGGAAAAAGGGAACTAGGGGTGCTCACTCCAGCACGTGGGATCACCCCAATACCTGGTGGTTCTGGGATGGGGAAGAGGGGATGGGAGGTGGTTACCCTGACCCATTGGATCACCATGGCACATGGGATGACCCTGGCACGGGACCACCCCACGGTCAGACCTCCTGGAAGACCAGCCCGCACTGCTCCTGCCTCTTGCCGCAGCGGCGGGCAACGATGGCCAGGTAGAGGGTGAGCAGGGCCACCCAGTAGCAGGCATAGAGGATGGCACCTGAGATGAGGAAGGCCACCTCAGTCTCACTGAAGAGGTCCTGGCTGTAGGCGGTGTAGGCCAGCCCGCCCAGCAGCACCGCCACCCACACCGACACTGGCAGCAGCCCCACGAAGGTCACCACAATGGTGCGGCGCCCTGAGGTGCCCCAGCCTGACTTGTTGATGGTGGCAATGGCGAAGATTTTGGCAGGCAGCAGGCTGGACATGTAAAGGAGGGCATAGAGGGACATGAAGATCATCTCGGCATTGCCACGCAGGAAGCAGGCGTAGGTGGCCTTGATGACACCCACCAGCTGCACCGTCAGCAGGAACAGGAGGATGTTCCAGATGCGGCCACGGTAGAAGAGCTGGATGACGGTGGCAATGAGGAAGAAGGGGAAGAAGCCGGTGACCACAGACTCGTATGTCATCCAGAGGTGATGCTTGTGGAACCAGAGCGCGTTGTAGAGCCACTCACGGAAGTAGGATTTACTCCAGCGGGTCTGCTGGTTGAGCCAGCGCAGGTACCGCGTGGGCGTCTCCGTCAGGCACTTGGAGCGAGCCGTGTACTTGGTCCGGTAGCCCAGGCTGAGCACGCGGTTGGTGAGGTGCCGGTCGTCCCCGAAGCTGCACTTGCTGCCCAGGAAGGTCTGGTGGTACCAGTCCTCGAGGAACTGCTGCAGCAGCGCGTTGCGGTACATGCCCAGGGGGCCGCTGATGCACTGCACGCACCCGAAGTACGACTGGCACGCGCGCTCCACGTTGAAGGCCATCCAGTACCGCACGCTGCTCAGGAAGGAGAGCCACGAGTCGTACTTGTTCAGGATCTGGGGAGGGGAAGGATGTGAGCCCCGGCCGTGCTGCAGCCCCCTGGGACCCCCAGCCCTGCCCTCGCCTCGCCACCCCGGGGTGCCCCCCATCATGCCAGGGTACCTGGACATCACCGCCGACGCCACCGACATGGGGGTCGGCCTCCAGGATGCGGAGCATCTCGGCGGTGCAGGCGGGGTCCAGCACCGTGTCTGAGTCACACACCTGGGGGCAGAGGGAATGTCGAGCCCCGCTCGGGCCGCCCACGCGCGCCCGGCAGACAGCCCAGCCCACAGCCAGGCAAGCCCAAGCCACGGATGGCGAGACCAGGCAGAGCCCCAGAGACCGGCAGGCGATGGCAGGGAGCAGAGCACCCAGTGGTACGGGGGCACCGCTGCCCAGGACACCCATCTCTGGCTGCTGGCACTGAGGGAGGACTGTCCCATTCACCACATGTGACCACAGACCTGGGATCCCGTGCCACGGTGTCCCAGGGGATGACACCATAGCAGGCCGTGTGCTGAGGGGGTGATGGGACACCCATGGGCAGCAGTGTGGGCAGGGCTCAACCCCTCAGCCACCCCAGCGCCAGTCGCCCCCAGCCCTGCTGGCTCATGGCCAGTGCATGGGGCCAGATCCAGTGCCAGGCACCCAGGTGCTACTGAGGATTCCCAGGGCTGCTCCCGTTCCACCCGCAGCCCCTCTGCCTGGCTGAGTGGGCAGGATGCTCACTGCCCACAGCCCCCCAGCCCATGCATGCACCTGGATATAGTCCACGGAGTCTCCGAGCGCCCGGAAGGCCGTGTACATCACCTCCCGCTTCCCGCCCCACTTCTGGAGGATGCAGGAGTAGGTGTTGCTGCGGACCAGTGACTGAACACGGGCCAGCCCTTCCCGCAGCCCGGCCTCTGTCTCCCCCTCGCCCTGCGCGTGGAAGTTGCTCCTCCAGATGTAGCTGCCAGAGCACTCGGAGCCCATCACGTCGTGGAAGATGTCCAGCATGTAGGTGTCGTCGGGGCCGTTGCCGTCCACCACCATCACCACTTTGAGGTCAGGGAAGGCGATGCGCTTGACGGAGCGTAGGCACTTCGTCAGGTAGTCGGGATCCTCCTGGAAGGCGGCGATGCACAGGGCCACCGAGCGCCCCGGCCGCACCGGCTGCCCCTCGCCCCGCATGCGCCGGTGCTCCAGGAAGGCAAAGAGGCTCTGGATGAAGAGGTGCAGTCCCAGGATAGCCCCGTAGAGCCCGAAGGAGAGGTAGTGCTTCTCCGTGTGGATGAACTGGTACCCTGTGACGTAGGCGGCCAGGATTCCCCCCAGCACCGCCACGGCGAAGAGGCTGGTCCCCACGACACGCAGGGCCGTGGAGAGGCTCCCTGGCATCTGGGTGGACATGGGACTCCATCAGGGCAGGGAGACATGCTCCCCATCCGGTCATCCAGGACACAAAAGCAGGGTGACCCCGCTCCTCCGCTGCCCCGCGCCCACCCTGTCCCCCACCCACCACTGGTTTGGGGGTGACACCTTCCCAGTGCCTCCACAGGGCCAGAGGAGGTGCGGGGGTCCCACACACCCCACTGCGTGTGGTGCCAGGTGAGCTGAGGGGTTCCAAGCACCCCACCGTGTACGGTGCCAGCACCCCCCATCCACCCAAGCAGGAGCACGGCTGCTCGCAGGCGATGGCTGGGCTGGAGGACAGGGAAGGGCACGGGGANACAAAAGCAGGGTGACCCCGCTCCTCCGCTGCCCCGCGCCCACCCTGTCCCCCACCCACCACTGGTTTGGGGGTGACACCTTCCCAGTGCCTCCACAGGGCCAGAGGAGGTGCGGGGGTCCCACACACCCCACTGCGTGTGGTGCCAGGTGAGCTGAGGGGTCCCAAGCACCCCACCGTGTACGGTGCCAGCACCCCCCATCCACCCAAGCAGGAGCACGGCTGCTCGCAGGCGATGGCTGGGCTGGAGGACAGGGAAGGGCACGGGGATGTCAGGGACCAGGGGAAATCACGGCCGCCCAGAGCCCTCCTGCGCCCCGAGCGCGTGCGGCGGGACCCCCGGCTGCGGGGATGGCAGCGGCCAGACCCCCACCCCGCTGCGGGATGGGACGAGCAGCGCGGGCAGGACGGGACTGCGGAGGCGCACCGGGAAGCGGGCAGGGGGTGCGGGCGGGTCGGGGGTGCACAAGCACGTGCGGGGGTGCGGGCAGGGCTCAGAGCCAGCCCCGGGGACCCCCGGCGGCGCCTCCCGGGCAGCCCCCTCCGGCTTCTCCCCGCTCCCACCGCCCCCGGCGCTCCCGGCTCCTCCCGGTCCNCCGGCTCCAGCTCCGCCCGCAACCCCCGGGAACCCGCCTCGCACCGGCAGTACCTGGCACCGGCCCCAGCCCCGCACTGCGGGAGTGATGACCGGCACCGGCGGCACCGGCGGCACCGGCATCAGCGGCACCAGTGCCGCACCGGCACTGGCACCATCACAGGCATCACGGCACAGCCGCTATACCGGGAGCACCGGCGGCGGCTCCGGTGTTGCACCGGAACCGGCATCACCATCACCCGGCACCGGCACAGCGCCACGGGCACCGGCACAGCGCCACGGGCAGGGACCGGCCCCCGCCCCGCTCTCGGGGCCCCCTCTCACGACACCCACGTGTCACCTTCCTCTGTCGCCGTGTCCCCCAGCGGCAGAAGCCACCCGTGTCACCCCGTTCCCTTGGCCGGTGGGTGCTGGACCAGGGTCATCTCGGGGACAGCAGCACTTTGTCCCTGTGCTGGCCGGATGGCAGGGGACAGCCCGCTCCTGGAGGGGCCATTCTGAGTCTGTAGGAGGCACAGCCTCGACTCGGAGCTCAAATTCAGAACTTTTGGGTTTCTCACCCCAATCGAGTCCTGCTGGGCTGGGAGCTGGGTGCGAGGTAATGCCGGGATTGTGCTGGGAGACCCCAAGCACCAGGAGCTGGGAAAGGGGATCCCTGCAGCAGGAGCACCCCGTGCAGGCAGATCCCCCTCACTGACACCCCTGGCACTGTGGGGGTGTTGTCTGGGAGCTTCCTCAGCGCCTGGAGTGAGGCGTGAGGAACCGGTGAGCCCACGGATGGGACAGGGACATGCCGGACCCTCGGCACCCCCAGCGGGGCTCCCACACAGCCAGGGTGGGGTGCAGGGGGTGAAGCCCGACAGAGTGGGGCCAGACTGGTACGGTCGTGCCTGCACCACCACCACGGTGCTGGGACAGGAGACAGGGGCAGTGTGTCTGCAGCCCTCCCTGTGCCCTCATCAGGGACCCCTCACTTTTTCCTGTGCCCTTGACTGCTCCAGGTGGAATCCAAACTCTCTCCACCTCTGGCACAGCTGCTGCCTTGCTCCCAGTGGCAGGACAGCCAGACATATTCTTGCTCCTGGAGGCAGGACGGCTGGACAGTGCCCAGCCAGGGCATCAAATCAGGAGAATTTTCATTCCAAATTCCTCCTCTGGCATTCACAGCAGGCCCTGGACAGGCACAGCTGGTACAGCAGCATCCTGGTGCGTGCCTGTGGTCCGACACCAGCGCCAGGAGTGATGAGGAATGCTTTGGCCATCCACTCTCGGGTGAGGAGAATGGGCTCTCACTGCTTGTGCACTCACAGCAGCACACGGCACTGAGGGGAGACATGGCCAAGACTCCGACCTTGCAGGGAAGGGGGGTGCCAGAGTTCCCCAATTTGGCAGGACACAGGACAGCTGGGAAATGGGCCCCTGGGACTGTGCATGGTGGGGCTGGGCTACTCGGTGCCAGGGGAGCAAGGGGGCCACCAAGCTGGGTCCCTGAGGACTCTGCTCCCCCCACACTGCAGGTGTGCAGGAATGGGCCCAGGGTGCTGCAGCACTCATGGTGCTGCAGACTGCCCTGCCTGGAGAGAGGAGGTGACTCTGATGTTGGGGTATCCCTGAGCACGTGGCGGTGAGTGGTGGTCCCAGCCAGGTACCCTGTAGGGTCTCTTAGCCCCTCCTTAGCAGGGAGGGGCTCTTGGTACCACACCAGAGGGGCCCATCCTCAGACCCTACGGTGAGGGAGCCCCCCGACCCTTCAGTATCCTTGTGGTGTGAGTACAGTGGAGGGGCCATGGAATTCCACTCTGGGGGTGCAGACAGCAGAGCCCCCCTCCCTCCTGACTCCCCTTTGGGACAGCCACACATTTGGTGCTGCCTAGCCAAAGGGAGCGTGAAACACTGGCCCTGCCAGCTGCTTGCCCAACTCATGGCTCACCCTGGGGCTGATGCCCACCCTTCCACAGGACACAGGGGCTGGGACACGGCCACGATGGCACCCATGAGCTTTGCGTGGCCCCACAGACATCACAGACACAGGGCTGAGCACGTCTCTGTTTAATCCCACACCTCGTCCCAGCGAGGCTCCCTCCCCATGGGACACCGCCAGCGGCATTCCAAAGGCCACAGCAAGCCCTTCCCTCGCGGAGCCCTGACCCCAGAGCAGGTACAGTTCATTTCCACGGGCTCAGCCCCACTAGGGCAGCACCACGATCTTCTTCTCCAGCGTCTGCGGGGGGAACAGGACCCTCCTCATGGCGGTGTCCAGCTCCTCCAGCGCCAGCTGCGCGTGCAGCACCGTCGCGGCGTCGCGCTCGGCCGTCGCCACGTGCTTCAGCAGGCGGTACAGGTCCCGCAGCACGTCCCGCAGCACCTGCGCACGGCGGGCAGGGGCGGCAGCAGCGTCAGCACCCGCCGGCACCGCCCCTCGGCGAGTCCCGGCAGGAGCGGGGCTGCCCCTTCCCCCGGCGCTGCCGCTGCCAGGACACCGCGGCACCAACCACCGCCGCAGCCCCGGCCCCCCGTGACTCGGTTTCCCCACGTGCCGGCAGCACACTGTGGTGATCCTTCGGCACAGGGGCAGCAGGGCATGCCGGGATCCTGGCTGCGGGGATTCCCGCGGGGAACTGGCTGTTTCCTCCACGGGAGCTGAGTCCCAACACGCTTGTTACTGGGAACTGCGGAGGGAGGCCGCAGTGGTGGAAAAACTGGGCATTTCCAAGTCAAATCAGCGATGAACAATTCCCACAGCTCCCAAGAGCTGGCACTGCCCATAGCACAGCCCAGCAGCTCGGAGGGACACCCCACAAAGCTGCCCTTTCCCAGGATCTGTTGAGGGAACCTTTTAGCGGGGGATGCCCAAACTGAACATCTCTGTCCTTTGGGACTTTCCCTGGAAGCTGCTTGGGAACAAGCCCTGCAGCCCCTATAGAGCAGGGACCCTCCCCAAGGGATGCCCAGGAGCCCCGTGGCAGGTGCCCCTGCCCCAGGGACAAGCAGGGTGACCCACCTCAGTGACCTTCTCACTCAGCCCCCGGAGCAGCAGCACCACCACGTGCACAGCAGCTCTTCGCACTTCAGCCTCGGGGTCTGTCCGGGCTATGGCTGTCACACAGCAGGTGACCTGTGGGGACAGGACAGGGGGGCATCACCAAGGACTGAGAGACACAGGAGATCCCATCAGAGCAGCCACTGAGGTGCTGGCGATGTCCCAAGAATGAGGATGGGACTCCCATGCCCTGTGGGGTGCAGGCTCTGAGCAGCTCCCACCAGGGCCAGGTGGCACATGGATGCCTCAGGAAGCTGTGTAACAGTCTGTATAAAAATCAGGCAGAGCCAAAGGAATCTAATTAAACCCCAGCAGTGACAGCCGGGAGAATTAGCAGAGCTCACACCTTCCCAAAATAGCAGCGTGTGGCTCACTGGCATCACATCAACTGCTGGGATCCACCGGCGCCAGGCGGGAACCGAGGGGAGCAGCCCCAGTGCCAAATCCACGATGTCTCACTCCAGGAGCACCGGGGGGGAAGCTCTGGCTCCCGTGGGGCACAGACCCATCAGCTCCAGGGCTGCTGGGCCCTGGGAGTCGGGCTCACCCCACTGGGACCTCCCAGAAGCTCCTGAAGCTATATCTCACCCACAGCCTGCAGCCAGGGCAGGTGAGGGCCAGCTTGGTGATACTGATGATACTGATAATGGTAATTAAGATAACGGGAGGGTAACAAGGTGTCATTAAGCAGGAAGTGTCTCTGGCAGGCACCACTTCGTGCCCCCAGGTCTCCTCTGGCAGTGGCTGCCATGGGTGGAGCAGGCACCTAAAAATCAGGGCTAGAACCTCCCTAGTGCTTGCTTCAGGCCCCATGACTTTTACACTCCACAATATCAGCAATTATCACTCATGTCCTTTATGGAAATGTCCCGTTTCCATATGGAAATGTCTCATTTCCACGTCCTCAGCAGCCCAACAATGTGCTAACAAATGCACTCATAAAGGAGAGCCCCCCTCCCCCCCGTGCTCCCGGGCAGGGTCAGGGGAGGATGGAGCCAGTACCTCCTGCACGATGGATCCCAGCTGGAAGCCGAGGTGCTGGCAGAGCTCGCCCAGGTTGGAGAGGCTGCTGGCCCTCAGGGCACTGTCGGGATCCCGGGCACCCCGCAGGAAGGCCCGAATCAGCGGCTCCCGGTGCTGGAACACCATGTCCCCTGCAAGGGAGAGCAGAGCTGTGTGTCACCAGCATGGAAAGGCCCACGCTTCCTGCCAAAGCCCTGGCTCCCTTGGGAATAGATGGGTTGAGCATCTGCCTTGCAACACCACTGAAGAGCTGGATGCAACATCTGGAATGTGGCTTGTGGCCCTCAGCACACAGCCCATGGCACAGACCTTGGGGCTCTTTGACACCTTCCAGTCCTCCCATGGGGTCACTCACAGTCCAGCAAACACACCAAGTGTGAATCTCAAATTCCCATGTCATCCAGACCCAATCCCCTGCCCCAATTAGCACACAGAGGTGCTGTGGACGTGTGAGCTGCTAATGAGAGCTCAGGCTCATGCTCAGCATCCATAACCATCTGAGGAGTGTGGTCACCCCACAGGAGCTGAGTGCCCCACGGTGTGGACACGCTTTCTACCGGGCAGGGCCTTGAGGGGTGGAAAGAAAGGCCAGCTGGCCTGTGAGTTCTGTGTTTTTCCAGCTCTCTCAAGCTCTGGTGACCTGCATCAGATGGAGGAAGTGGGATGGATGCCTTGGGATGCCCCGGGATGCAGAGACAGGAATAATCCTTGCGGGCAATGGAAGCTCCCCATCACCCTGCACGTGGGGGCTCAGGGCTGGGGACTGGCACAGGGCAGCACTGTGAAGCCAAGGACTTGCTGGGAACATACCATACTCTGTGCCTGCATCCCAGGACTTGGAATTACAGCAGTATGAGCAGTGCAGGGTGCTCTGAGTGGGATCCCCTCCAAAGCCAGCAATGCACCAGCCTCTGTGCCAGATGGCTAGAGGGGCATGCAACACTTCCTTTCCTCTCCTAGATGGGGAGAGCCGTTCCAGTGGGACAGAAAAAAGGATGGGGATGGGCACAGGGCAGGCGGGAGGCACAATAGTCCCTTGGCAGAGCAGGAGAGCTCAGAACCACAGAGAGCTGGGAGTGCTGGGTAAACCCTCACTCTCAGATGCTGAAGCTTTGCAGCAGAAACAACTTGGTGCGATTTGTTCCATAAATACTCCGGCGAGCCGGGACGCGCCGGAGCAGCCGCCCGCGGCAGCGGCACCGCAGCGAGCGGGGAGAGCGCGGCGCAGAACGTGCCACCGTCCCCAGGGCAGCTGCCAGGGGAAACCAGACACACGGACATTGCCCGGGGAGGTCCGGGACTGAGGGGCTCTGAGCTGATGGCTGGAGCCCCACAGGACACCGTGGGATGCTCTGTCCCCATCCCAGCAGTGAGGATGGATGGTGGCACAGCCTGGCGATGATGGGATGCCACAGCTGGCAGAGCCCAGGGATGCCGGCGGTGCAAGGGAACGTGGCACAGGCCACAGGAGAGTCACAGTCCCGGGGGTCAGGGGGTCCAGGCTCTTCAGGGGCATCCCCAGCCAAGGCACACAGCACCCACCTGGTGACCAGGGACCTCTGCCTGGCTGTCCCAGCACTGCAAACACCAGCTGCCACCTCCCTGGCCGTGTACAACTCCAGCTGTGTGCTCCCGCTGGCCAGGCCTCCTCCACAGAGTCAGAGAAGGTATTTTAGGACATGTCCCAACAGCAGATGCCAGAAAGGCCTCATCCAGCTTCTACCTCTCAGCCCGGCGTGTCCAGGCGCTTCCCCACAGTCTCCAAGCCCGGTGCTGCCGACCGAGGGGATGGTGGGCTGCTGGCAGGGCCTGTCACCCTGCTCCTGCTAAACCCCAGCCAGCTTCTCTTCGGCTTTCGGACCCTTCCCACCTTCTGACTACAAAAGTCCCCTGTGGGCTTTCCCCTGGTAATGGTGAGGCCAAGCAGGGCTGTGGCTGCTGGCAGCAGGCAGTGCCATGCCCATGGCCACAGACTCACCCAGCGCCCGGGTGACGCGCATCAGCACCTCGCCCAGCTTCATCCTGGTGACAGCGGCCACGGTGTCCTCTGTGCCCTGAGCCTGGCGCTCGTACTGTGCCAGCAGGACGGGCAGAATCCGCTCTGGATACTCACTGGAGAGCAAGGCAATGCCTGGAGGAGAGAAAAACTGGAAAATCAGTAATTTAGCAGTTGGCAGCAGGTGTCCACTCGCTGCTGCTGGATGATGCCCTTTGACCCAGTGGGGACCTGCTGCACTGGGGGGCAGCTGGGCACTGCAGCCAATGCTTGGGTACAGGGTCTGGTCACAGCTCTTGGCCATCAGCACATGGTGCCACCATCTCTCTGTCCCTGCCCGATTTGCCTGGCCCAGAGTGGAAGCATGAGCCAGTGTGTGCCACACACCCGCTGCACCTCCCTGGGGTTAATGAGAGATCAGATCCCAGACACAGGGCTCAAACCCTTCTCCAGCTCCAATGCCCTCCACTGAATGCATTCCAGCCCCCCAATGACTGTCTTGTCATGAGGCGCCCAAAACTGACCCCAGGATTCCAGGTGTGATGTCCAGTACATCAGGAATACACACTGGAGCCTGGCTCCATGAAACCAGCAGTGCCACAACCACTGGCTCATCCCCAGCCCTGCCTCTGTGACAGGGAGCGAGTGGGACTATGGGGACCTGTCTGGCATGGCCCCCAGCCCTGTGCTTGGCATGGCACGGCTCTGCACAGCTTGGCATGGCACAGGTGGTGCTGCCACAGGCCAGGTGAGTCAGTGGAAGGAACCTCATCAGGGTTAATCACTGCTGCGGACGCGCTGCCAAACGTGCAGCAGCTGCACCAGTGCATTAATCACCGGGATGGTTACAGCCTTTGTGCTCCAGCTGCAGGCAAGGACAGACCCGTCCCTCTCAAGACCGTACAGGCATCGGGAAGCACAGCATAAACCCCTTTCCCAGCTGCTGCCAAAGGTTACCAACCCAACGGCAGCGGTGCCAGCATTGCTGTGGGCCAGGGGAATGGCACCTCCCTTCCACGGAACCCAGGGGACTGTGACCATCCACTGTCACAGGGGACATGTGTCACCCAGCGCGGAAACAGATCCCACGGGCAGCCCGGTGCTGTGGGGCTGTACTGAGTGTGCTGGAGCAAGCACTGACCTGAGGGTTTCCTGAGAAGGGGTGTGAGTACTCAGAAGCTGCCACCTTGACAGAGCCCTGAGGGAGCACCACTGGGTCCCCCTGGTGCTGCTCCTCTGCCAGCCTCAGCTCAACAGATCACTCTGTGGGTGCCAGGCTAGGGTGCAGGGGCTGTGCCCATGCTGTACTGGAACTGCAGCCCCAGCCTGTGGCACAGACCTGGCACAGGGATGGTGACCAGCTCCAGGGAGTAAGAATAACTGGGAGATGAAGTCTCCAGCTTCAGGAACTCGGCATGAACCCCACATGTGGCCCCAGGCTTGATGGAATAGCACAAAACCACAGTCTGGGAGGGCAGGATGTGCCAAGCCTTCAGCCTGGCCATGTCTTTCCTGCTCTTCACTCCCAGGGCCCAGAGCCCTCACAGCACAAAGCCTTCCCTGACAAAGTGCTGGCACTCGCCCCCACAGGCACTGCTCACCTTGGATGGCTGAGAGGTAGACAAAGGCATCCTCGTGCTGCACATTCTCCAGAAACACCTGGAAGGAAGGAAAGTACCATCAGCAGTGACCCTGGGCTGGGCCAGCAAGGCCAGAGGGCTCCAATGATTGTGACCATCTCCAGCTGGTGGGGGACAGGGACCACAGCAGGAGCCTGGTACCTGCAGCAGCTTCTCCTGAAGCCGAATTGCCTCTGGATCCCGCTGGGTGACCAGGCTGGCGAGGCGGCGCAGGGCAGCTGCCCGGCTGGGGGGCTGGGGGTCGTAGGCTGACACCAGCAGCTCCTGGAGCCCGGCTGGGGCCAGGCTGTCGGCGCACGGGGCTGCGGAGGCACCGGAGGCACCGGAGGCTGAGGGGTCACGGCACGTGCTCTGCTCCCTGCTCCTGTCCCTGCCAGCCGAGGGGCTGCCGTGTCCGTGCCGCGGCGATGGGCCGCCAGCTCTGCTGGGAACGCCAGCAGGGCTCTGTGCTGCCCGGCCAGGCTTCCTGCCCAGCACGCCGCCGGCAGCGGCGCCCACCGTGCCGGGGGAACAGGCGCCGTGGGTGCAGATGGCGATGCGCAGGTCCGAGGCCAGCTCCTGGGTGAGGGGCTCGGGGTAGGTGCGGGACAGCTCCTCCAGCAACGGCACCAGCCGCTTCAGCACCACAAAATCACTGGGCTTGAGCTGGGGAGGGAGAAGAGCAGCACTGGCACCAACCTAACGAGGGTTCACTCCCTGGGATGCTCCCAGGAGGGTGAGCATGGGGCCTGGGGGTGAGGAGCCCCAGAGCCCCATCCCCAGCTTGTGAGCCGGGCTCCGGGCACCACGAGCTCCTCTTGGCCCAGCGCCAATCCCAGCCCTGGCAGCTCTGGCAGCAGCCACGGGAGAAGGTGGGAAGTGAGTGAACCTGAAGAACAACGGTGCCTGGGTATGGGGGTTAAGCCAGGGACATCCCTCCCACCAGCACTGTGCCAGACTTGCCATCAGTCCCGCCTGGAAGGACGCTCCCAGCCATGACCTGTCCTGAGCTGGAGAAGCTCCTGCCCTAATCTGGATTTAACTGCTAAAATCTGGGATGTGAGGCCTGAAAAAGGGTGCTTTAGCAGAGATTTTGGATGATTGCATAAAACCCTTCGCCTGCTGAAACCCAAACAGCTCTGCGGCTGCTTCCAAAACCTTTCACATTCCATTTTCCAAATTATGTCACTCCCATTAAGGCAAAAGTGGGAGAAGGAGCTTGCCTGGGAGGGGCCCATTGCAGCCACAAGACTTAAAGCCAGAAGGCTTTAACTTCTCTTCAACTACAGTTTTTTTCCCAGGGTTAGAAATTTACCAATAAGAGACAATTAATGATCTTTTTCTGTTAACAGCTGGATTTTCCTTAGGGCAAATCCAAGGATGAAACAACCCCAGGAGCTCAGTGATGGCAGCATGTTGATGGCTGTGCCATTGCTCCCCATGGCAGCTCACTGAGTGACACAGAGCTCGTATATATATAGGTATTACAAGGTAACTGAGAGATATAAATAACAATATAAATATGTATAAAATGTAAATATAAAAATGTAAGGGGATTTTCAAGGGTACAGCCCATATGGGAAGTTCACAATGCTCCGCAGCCAGAGTCTCTGACCATGCGGGGATGCAGAGGGTGCAGTGCTGGTATTTAAAGATGCTGTATGTGACTGCACTGCTCTGCCAGTGCCTTTTCAGCAGAGATTATAAATTAGTTAANGGGTCTGCGCCTCGGCCGCCGCGCCCGGGCCCCGCGCTGGGTGGGCACAGGCCCGGTGCAGCACGGCCGCCAGGAACTCCTGCACCTGCCAAGGGAACAGCCGTCAGCAGCAGGGACACCCCAAGGCACCTCCCCTGCAGCTCCCGCTGCCTCTGCGCCCAGCTGAGCCTCCGGCACCATCCCATACAGGTGCAGGGAGTGCTCGGACAATGCTCTCAGGGACGCGCAGGGTGGGATTGCTGGGGTGTCCTGGGCAGGGCCAGGAGTTGGACTCAATGATCCCTGTGGGTCCCTTCTAACTCAGAATACTCTGTGATTCTGTAATTCTGTGAAACCCTTCCCATTTTCCTCCTGTTGTTGCTACCCCAATCTCAGACAAGTCACGTCCACAACTGGGACAAGGTGATGGTTAAACTGGTGGGGTCCCTCAGCAGCAGAAGCCCCCATGGGGCTGGAGGAACAAAGGGATCCCAGCTCCAGCTCTGCCTCCTGCCTGGCTTCACCATGGGATGGAAGCTGGGAAAGGCAACTGGGACAGTCCCAAGGTGGGTCTGTATGGAATTGCCCTGAGTAAAGGCTTGTAAATTGCAGAGCCAAGGGGTTCCAGCCCCTGTCCACAATTCTCCAAACCAGCCTCCCCCTTATCCTGCACAGCTGACACTCCTGCTGGGCCATTTCCCGTGTTCTCACTTACTTTGTGATTTTTCCCACAGTATTTTTATTCCACATGTAACAATCCTGCCTGGTTGGCATTGGCCTTCTCCACACTTGGCACCAACACCTTTGATCCCACAGGCTTCCTGCCTTCCTAACAGATCTTGAAATTAGGGAGTTGATGTTCTCCATGCCTTATCTTCTCCCAGACAAGCCTGGGAAGGGTTTGGATCAGGGTCATTCCTTCCTAACAGGTGTGTTGCAAAAGAGGAGGAACCTACTGTTTTCCTACTTCAGAAAACAAAGCATGAGGGCAACAAGGTCCTGTTGCACCAAATTCTAAACTTACACCCCCAGGGCACTGGGTGCAGGCAGCATTTCCTCCTCAGCTGTCAGATTCCTTAAGCACACCCCTTAAGCAAGAAGGGAGACTGTGGAAAAAGGCTTTGGAAAAGGCTGCATAAAAGGCTCAGGTACCTGCTGGGATAATTATTGCAGAGAAAAAGTTCCATAAAACAGCAAGTAAAAAAAAATTGGAATATTTGCCCTCACAACACAGCGACACGCAAGCTGGAGGGATTGAAGTTATATTAATATTAAAAAAAGGAAATTTGTGAATAAATAACAGTAGATTGCAACTGAGAAAAATTCAAACTTAAAAAAATAATCTAGAAAAAAAAAATTTAAAGTGGGAGGGAAAAAATGAAAAATAAAACACTGGGGCACAGTTATGGCTCAGGCAGGAGGAGAGAATCCTTGGCGCAGTGAGGAAATCAAGTTGACCTTGGTCATGGAGGAGAATATGTAAATAAAATAAATGTGCACCTGGGGGGGCCACAGCAGCTGCTGCTCCAGGGCTCCAGCTCTGGAAGGATGGATCCCACTTGCTCCCACCCCATCAGGGCCCCCCAAATGCCCCAGGGAACCCCACACTGCAGAACCTGCTCAAAGCCTGTCCCTGTCCCAGCCCGGGGCCTCCCTGAAACACAACCCCAGGCAGGAGGATAATGGATTTTTTGTCTGGATTTCTTTGGTGGTGGGTTTTTATCCCAGACTCCCGGCTGGGCCCTGAAACCTGGCAAAACCCTTCCCCGTTTCCCAGCCCGACTCTCCGGCCCGGAGGGTGGGTGTGATGGGGAGGCAGGTGGGGACAAAGCGCCGCTGGCTGTGTCCCCTCTGCTGCTGAGCACACAAAGGCTCCTTTGTCCCAAAGGAAACGTGAGGAAACCTGCCTGAGCCGTGACCACCCCTGCCCACGGCTCAGGCACAGGGAGCTGGCATGGCTGGGGCACTGGGGGAGAAACAGCAATGAAAAACAGGACGAGGAAATGAGGAAGTTAAAAGACACCGGATCTGCAGGGGATCTGCAGGGATCCACAAGGGAATGCCACGCTGCCCTCGGTGTCCTGCCTTCCCCACCGGCACAGCCGACCCCACCCAGGGCAGGTTCAGGGGGAAAGATTTTAAAAATCTTTTTTGGGACCAGGGTCAGGGGGCCCCAGTGGCCTTTGAAATTACAATATTTAATAAATTTGGCACTGCCCATTCATGAATATAGGAGCACAGTTATGCCAATCAGGTTGCTCCCAACCAACTTGGCCTTGGGCACTTCCAGGGATGGCACAGCCACAGCTTCTCTGGGCAACCTGTGCCAGGGCCTCACCACCCTCACAGGGAGGAATTTCTTCACTATATCCCTTCTAACCCTGCCCTCTGTCAGGGGGCAGCCATTCCCCTTTGTCCTGTCACTCCAGAACCTTGTACAAAGTCCCTCTCCAGCTCTCTTGGAGCTCCTTTAGGCACTGAAAGTCTCTCTAAGGGTCACTCTGGACCCCTCTCTTCCCCAGCAATCCCAGCTCCTTCAGCCTTTGCTCCTGGAAGTGTTCAGCCGACCCCCTGGGCTTTGCCACGACCAACCTGCACAATGTCAGTGAACACGGTGTCGGAGACGCCCTCGCACAGCGCGGCCACCAGCTGCAGGACCAGCAGCTTCCTCCCCTGCCTGGCCTGGTACTGCTCCAGCTCCAGCAAACTCCCTGCAGGCTCCACAGCTGGGTTTGGAGCCTCCTCGTCCTCCGCAGCCACCTGAGTCAGCTCCTGCCGGGAAAGGAGCGCAGGGCACGGAGAGGCAGCAGTTAAAACACGAGGAGCCAGTGCCAGGAATGCCAGATGACTTCTCACAGCACCACCACCGCCTTCCAGCCAGTAAATGAAGGTTTCTGAGAGCTGTCCACAGCTCCTGGGTGTCCCATCCCTATACCCTCCTGTGACTATGGGCTGGGGCACAAAATCCCAGTCCAACCCAGCCCCGGAGGGAACCGTGGGGAGCTCCAAGGCAGATCAAAGGAAGCACGTGGGGGGGGCCCTCTTCTATAGCCAAGGAAGCAACAGGGATTATTCCCAGCCTCCAACACACTTCAGACATGCTCCTGTTGTTAAAACAGCCCAAGGGGAGGATGAGGGTTAACCCCTTCAGGGACAGGGCTGCTCCAGCACAGGCCATACCCCAGGACACACAGGGGGATGATCACTCCTTTGCTTTCTGCCTGTCCAGGGAACCCGTTCCCACAGGTATGCCGCAACCAGGGACTGGCTGCCCTCACCTTCAGGCAGTGGATGAAGAAGTCTCCGGCCAGACCACTCTTCTGGCAGTGGGACAGGAGCTCCACCAAGCTCTCCACATGGCACTGCTCCAAGGAGATCTTCTGGTACAGGGCCTCATCTTCATCGCTGGAACAGGTCACTGTGTCACCAACACAAACACACCCAGAACCCCCTGACCCCCTGACTCCAGGGCATGGTGAAATCCCAGTCTGCGCTTCCCTGGAAGCCTTCCTTCCCAGAACTTCCCAGCAAAGCCTGGAGGCAGCTGAGCCAAACATTGCCCAGGTTATTTGGGCTCTGCTTATTAACTAACCTGCACTCATTAACAGAAACCATGAGCCCAAAACATACATTTCATTCAGCCCATAAATAACAGGATTAGTGCTGGCTAAGTGAGGCAGTGGTCAGAGCTGTGGCAGCAGGGGCATGGGCAGAGCCAGGGCCAGTATGGAACAAGTCTAAAGTAGTCCCAGTTTAAGCAAGGCGGAGCTGCTTATTCTGACCTTCCAGTACCTAAAGAGCGTTTATAAAAAGGCTTGAGAGGGACTTTGAACAAGGGCATGGAGTGACAGGACAAGGGGGAATGGCTTCCCATTGACTGAAGGTGGGTTAGATGGGATAATGGGAAAGAATGCTTCACTGTGAGGGTGGGGAGGCTCTGGCATAGGTTGCCCAGAGAAACTGCAGCTGCCCCATCCTTGGAAGTGCCCCATGCCAGGTTGGACAGGACTTGGAGCAACCTGGGCCAGTGGAAGGTGTCCCTGCCCATGGCAGGGTGTGGAACAAGATTTAAGGTCTTTTCCAACCCAAAGCAGCCTGTAATTCTAACTCAGGAATAGCTTCAAAAGAAGCCAAACCAAATGTATTTGTGGGGATTTTGCTGCAGGTGCTCCCATCCCCCAGCACAGCCCTGGGCACAGCTGTGCCTCTGCCTGCCCCACAGTGCTGCCCTGGGCCCTCCTGCCAGCTCAGAGCCCCTCTCTTTAAACTTCCCGCTGCTGGACATCCGGCCTGCATGGCTGGACACTAAAGGCTGCAGTTAATTCCCAGCACGGCCCAGCATGGCCAGCTCTGCCTCTGCTTAGAGACCATCTGCCCGTGCCACAGGAGCTCCGTGGCTGCTCCGTGACGCTGGCACTGCCACGGTCTGTGCTGTGACTGTGCCACCTGTGCCCGAGGGATGCTCCTCCCTGTGTCCCCAGACAGGCTCGGGCTGAGGTTGGAAGCTGAATTTGGGGAGTGTTGAGATTGGAAACACACATCCCATTCCCAGACACTGCACAGGCAGGGCTCAGGAGTCAGGAGAAGCAGGCAGGGAGTGCACACCAACACTCAGGTGGAGCATGATGCTTTTTGGGGCTGGAAGTCAGAGCTCCACACCAAGTCCAGGGAACCTGGGGGCTGTGTTGGCTCTGTGGACCGTGTGAGAGCGTCACCTGAGCTCGAGGGGATGAGACCGTGTGGGATGGAACTGGCAGCCCCCTGCTTGCCCAGGCTCTCTGCCAGGCTTCCCCGGAAAGCCATGGGCACCGAGTGACCCAGGGGACTGTCCCACAGCACTCACCTGATGGTTTCCCCCACGACGATGGCAGCACCGCCCTCGCTGCCCACACGGAGCTGGCACTGCGGGTGAAGGGTGGGCACACGGCTGCTCAGCCTGGCCAGGCCTTCCAGCACAGCCAGGGACTGCTCCCGGTCCGCCTTCTCCAGGAACCACAGCAGGATGTCCTGGCACGGGGAGCTGTCAGGGAGAAAGGGGCCAGTGGTGACATTGCTCTGCCCACTGCACATTCCCTACACACGTATTGGGATGAGGGGTATGACTGGAGTGCTCTGGAGCAGCCACAGGCTCTCCCTGGGATGCTCCAGCTCCTGGCTCTGGCAGCTAAAAGCATTTGTGACTGTTTCTAAGGGGATCAGCAGCACATCCTGCCCTTCTGGCACTCCCAGATGGAAGGATTTGGGTTCCTCCACACTTCAGGCTGGCAAGGAAGTACTGTGAATACCCCTGGCACGCCCTGCCTGTGCCTCACAGTGAGGTGACAAGGGCTGGTGGCAGTGCCAAGGGAGAGGAGGAAGGAGACGGGAGCACTGAGGTGGCATGGGGAGCCCTGCCAAGGAAAGAAGCAGGTTAATGAGTTGAAGCAGCCACGCCGTGCCGTGCCAGGGGTCTGGAAACCTGAACACTTCCAGGCAGCTGTGGGTTCAGTCATGCCTGCCAAATTCCTCAGCAAAGGAAGCAGCGAGTGCTGGCCCAGCAGCAGCGTGAACTTGGCACGTTCCACCAAGTTGTCACAGCACTCACTGCTCTTTGCAGTGATTAACGAGGCCTTTAGTAACAGCAGAGACCGTGTCTACACACACCTTTTAGGGAAAGCCTCCACACGCTGGGATCACCAGAGCACTCTGTAATCCCACCAGGAATGTTTTTACCAGGCTGGTCCTAAGTCCTGGGAAAGCCTGGGGGTAGCAAGGAGAGAGGACAGCCAACATCTGGTCACCCTTGTCCCTGCCATGACGGGCACATGGTGCTTCCCACTGCACATCAGTCATGGGGAGCTGGGCACGGTGTGGGGGATCAGCTGCCAGGAGGCAGGTCTGATTGTACCACAGGAGAGTGATCCCAGATTGGAGAATGATCCTGTACTTCCAAGAGGCAGTGCTTAAAGTGTTTTTTCCAGTTTTTATGCTATTTGTAGATCCCTCTATCCAGTTTCCAGCATCACTGCCTCCATCCATGGACAACCACAATCCCTGCCCTAGGCAGAGCCACCCTGTGCTTCCCAGGGCAGGCTCACCTCTACAGGGAACATTCTGGCTTCAGGGAAGACAAAAACTAACGTGAGAACAGCCTCCTCAGGCACAGGCTGCCAGTGAGGTCGTGTGCCCTGCCTGTGGCTACTGCCTGCTTGGAATGAGAGTGCTTTGGGAGGAGAAGATGGATCTCTGCTCCTGCCTGTGCCCTGAGTGTGGCTGTTGGAGCTGGGCAGAGCCCAGCAGATGAAACCCCAGCAGAAGCCGAGTACAAATCCTCTCTTACCGTAAGTATGACACATTCTGCTTGGCGAAGGAATAGAGGGAAAAAACCACTCCCAGGACTGACTGTAAGGATCCCAGCAGCAGGCTCGAGCTGTCATTCCCAACCACATACACCTACGGAGAGAAGGGCACAGGGAGGGGAGTCAAACACCTGCATGGGGCAGAGGGGAGCTCAGGAACACGTCAGTGCACAGGGCAGCTATCAGGGAGGGTGGTGGAGGGTTCTCAGCCTCTTCCTTCAGTCTGGAGGCTGTCTTCCCTGATTATGCCACACTCCCTATTAAAACCTGCCTTCAGCACCATCTTTCTCCAAGAATTTGCTTAACCACAGCAGGGCTCCAAGCTACAGGAAGGTTGCAGCCAGCTATTTGGGAAGTCTGCTGCTAAGGAGTAAGGTCCTGCCTTACCCAGGGATGCAACAGGCCCCCTGGAATGAGCAAATCTCCATTGAATTACTGTAAATCTCAAACACAGAGATCAGTCACTAGGAGGGCAGCTGGGCTAGTGGGTGCTGAGCTGAGACATTGGGCTGCTCAGGCTCTGGTGGGACTGCAGAGGCTCTGGGAATGTTCTTGGTGCTCAGGGGGAATTACAGGGGCTCTGGGGATGTTGTAGAGGCTCTGGGGGAGGGCGTTGTAAGGGCTTGGGGGTGATTGCAGAGCCCTGCTCCTCTCCTCCCCCTCACCCAGCACCCTCCCAAGAAGCTGAGAAATGGTCCCCATAGGCCCTGCTCTGCTCCACTGATGCACACAGACCTGTTTGCCTGTGCTAATCCCCGTGGAGCCATTCCTCCTCCCCAGACCCTTGTGTACACAAAGCCTCCCGATGGAGCCTCAAGGATGGCTTCTCACTAAGCATCAAATGACACTTGCTAGGCAAGAAACTCCCCCCAAACCTGGGGTCCCCTCACTAATCTGGCTGCTGTCAGGCCCCCAGCACTCTGCCATTAAGGAGGGACCCATCCCAGCACTGCTCTGGGAGGGAGCAGCCCTCCAGACCGGTCTCTGCCTGCCAGCCAGTTACAACAGATCATTACTGGGAAAATAGACAACAATCCCAGCATTTAAGAGCTTAGCCTGCCTCGGGGCATGCCAGGAAGCAAGTCACCAGCTTCTGAAATTTGAATTCCTGGACTGGAGGTGTCCTTCTGGGTTGGAACGTGCAGCAGGAAGCTGCTGGAGCCTGGGACTGGGGTTATTGGTGGGAATGGTAGGAAATGGAGTTATGAGGGGAGGTGTCACAAGACGGGCCTCCACAAAAAGCCCACATCCTTCACAGGAAGCACAAGGATGGACCTTGCTAATCCCCCAAATGCCAGAACAAAGATCTGTGCTCCAAGGAAAGCTCAGATATCCTTACTATGTCTAAGGGGGCTCCAAGAGGGTTGGAGAGGGACTTTGGACAAGGGCCTGGAGTGACAGGACAAGGAGCAATAACTTCCAACTACAAGAGGGTGGGTTAAATGGGATACTGGGAAGGAATCCTTCCCTGTGAGGGTGTTGAGGCCCATGTGGAGACTGGTGTACTCCTGCAATGCAGACCAGACAACTGAGCATGACTGCAGGAAACACTGGGTTTGTGTGGCTCAACACACGCTGAACTGCTCACCAGGTCTCAAACCAGCTCTTTTTCTCACTCAAAGCAGATACAGTACCTTGAGCATATCTTCCACACAGCTGCCCAGCTCTGCCTCTGGCACCAGCACAGCCCCTGCTGTCAAATCCTCCAGTGCCAGCTCTGAAAGCAAAGGGGAGAGACATGAGCCCCCCAAAACAGCCCAGAGCCCCCCGCAGCAGAACTGCCCAACCATTCCCTGCACCCGAAAGCACTGTCACAGCTCCCTTTCCTCCCCATGAGAACAGACCAACCCTCACTAGCCATACTAATTGTGCTGCAGGGTTGTAAACCCCCAAGGACACATGGAAATCAACGCAGACCACAGCTCCATGATGGATGAATCCCCAGAGAGCTGCTGGTCACTGTGGGGAACCAATGGGTTCTGTCTGGAAGCCCAGAACAAGGATATCAGACTGGGAGATGTTCCCAAGGAGCACAGGGCAGAGCCAAACTGCTCAGCTTCCATGCTGCAGTAACTGGACTCAAGTAGGAGTAAATATGGTGTACCCAGAGAAGCTGACAGAGTCCGCACAGAGAGCTGGGCCCCCACACTCCACAGCCTGGCTGCCAGCCTGAGAAAATTCAGACGGAATGACAAAAACCAGTGAGGAGCAAAAGCAGACCCCCAATCCAGGTACCTGCGGCCTCGGAGCAGCGGCGGAGCGGTGCCAGCAGGGGCTGGAGCAGGTGCCTCTCTGCCAGCTGTGGCTGCTCCCTGGCCATGGTGAGCAGTGTGGTGGTGGCCACGCGCTGGAACTGCCGCGCTGCCGCTTTGTCCTGCATGTGCAGCAAGTCCAGAATCTGCAGGGAAAAAGAAAAAAGGATCAGCACCTTCTCAGAGGGGACAGCCTGGAGCACCTCGCAGCAACCAAGGAGCCACCCATGTGCTGCTCTGCTGGCATGACATTCCACGTGTGGAAGGGCCAGTGTCTTTCCCATGCATGAAGGATACCTCTGTGGGTTCAAACCAGGAGCCTGCACCACTCCCAGAGCCAAAGGCTGGAAGCAAGAGCTACACACAGAGCTCTGTGTAACACAGTGCCAAGTACCTCGTGTGATCAGACAACATCATCAAGCACATCAATAAAATATGGAAAATTCAAGAGTGGAAATGTCCTACTGCCAGAAAAGCATGTCCACTTTGTGGTGGCTTGAGCCAGGCCACGCTGAAGCAAAAGGAACAGCCCCAGCACTCTCCAAGCCAGGAGCTGGCTCCGCATGCCCCAGCAGAGGGGATGAGGGACTTACCTGGGGGCACACCTGTCTGTAGTACTCCTCGAGGGACAGGCACTGCTGTGGGCAAGCAGCCAGGATCTTCCCAACTGCATCACACTTCCTCCAGTCCAGAGCTGCTGCTTCAGCGCCAGCACCGCCTACAACAGCAGCAGAAATCCTGGGTCAGCTCGACCCATCACCAGCTCTGGCTGAAGCCAGGTGTTCCAAGCCAAAAATTAGATTTTTAGCTTTTATTGCTCTTGTTAAATGAAGCATCTTTCAGAAGACACCTGAACTTAAGGATAGAGAGGGGAAAATTGCTGTGCAAGGGCTCTGATAATGAAAAACAACTCCTACAGCCAAGGCAGTGAGCCAAAAGGTGGTAAGAGGTTGTGCTTGGATGGTTGGAGTTGGCCGGATGAGATTTTGGCACTAAAAACTTAAGATTCAGCTTGTGGAGAGCAACAGCTTCCCCCTCCAGCAGGACATGGAGAGCAGGGGATGGGATGGGTGTCACTGTCCCTACAGCTCTCACAGCCCAGTGCCCAGGACAGCCCCCACAACACCAGCATTGGGACAGGGCATTCCCCAGGACTGATCCCACCCTCGACACACACGAGGTGTGACCCCATCGAGGCACAAACAGAATAAATGGGCTTAGAGCCTTTCAGTGTGGCCCTCAAACATATGTGTATCCCAAATTAGAGCAGTTTGGGAGCTCAGCGCAGTCAGAGGCAAAGTCTGTGTGTCACCACGTCACCTCAGCCCGGCACAAGCCAGCTCCCACATCCAGCTCTTGTGGCTCTGCTCTTCTGGGCCTCTCATGGGATGAACTGTCTCAAGACACCTCTGAATTTGTGATGCTGGGACCCAGAGCCCCCCACTCACCGTCTGTGGCCTCCAAGACACCCCGAACCACGGCCTGCACCCCGCCGGGCCTCAGCAGCCTCTCGGAGAGCAGGTGCCCACAGAGCCGCCGCAGCCAGGCCGGAGCTGCCCCGGCACTCGGAGACCTCTGGAAGGGAGAAAAGGAGCAGGGTAAGGAGAGTATTTGCACACACCTATGCCAACCCCACCTCTGGGCAAACAGCCCCTGCTGTGGCAGAGAGCACGAGACACAGACAGGCTTCGAATTGCTGCTTCATCCAGTGGCATAAAGCAAATCAGGAATTAATGAGAGAGGTCAGCCCTCAGGTGCTTAGCATGATATGCCATCTCTGGAAGTGTCCAAGGCCAGGTTGGATGGGGTTTGGAGCAGCCTGGGATAGTGCAAAGTGTCTTTGTCCATGGTAGGGGGTGGAATGAGATGAACTTTGAGCCATTCTGGGATTCTATGATTCCCTTAAAGGCATTATCCCATGGGGACTTTCCTAAAACAACACTTAAGAAATTCCTCATCTCCTGCTCTCCAGGAGGCTTTGGAACAGCCCCAAGGAGCAGCAGGTGCCCTGTGTCATCCCTCGAGTGGAGAGGGTGAGGTTTGGAGGAGCAGAGGCTGTGCTTGGCTGGGCACGGAGGATGCAGGTGCCAAGCCAAGGTGGCACGTGCTGCGATGACAGTCCCTGACACACCCACAGCCTGCTCCTGCACAGCAGGGCTGGAAAGGCACACACCCAGCAGCCTCACCAGCGCTCGGGGACTGGGTTTTAGGCGTAAGAACATTTCCAGAAGAGCAGCAACCTCGGAGTGTGGGAACCACGGTGGTAGGGACCCTGACAGCCCCGTGCCAGGGATGGTCTCGGGTACCTGCTTGGGCTGTCCCTGCAGGATGAGCAGCTCCCGCACCGCCAGCGGCTGGTAAACACGGTCCAGGATGTCCCTCAGGGCTTCCCGGCACTGCGCTCGCTCCGCTTCCGAAACACCCTGGAACAAAAATATACCGGGCCTGCTGAGAACAGCTTGCCTGGGCACTAAAGCCTCGGTCCCGACGGTGTGCCAGTGCCCTGCAGCCCTCGCCGGGCTCCGTGCCTCCGGTTCTTTCTCTCACATGGGGCACCGCGGGCAGGACACGGGAGGGACCGCCTGAGAAACGG
>VYXD01009488.1:0-50140 GCA_013397195.1 Hylia prasina
TCTTCTCCCAGGTAACAACTGACTGGATGAGATGAAATAGCCTCCAGTTGTTCCTGGAGAGCTACAGATTCAATAGTCAAACTGGAAATTGCTTCACCAAAAGGGTTGCCAAGCATTGCCCAGGGAAGAGGTTGAGTCACCATTCCTGAGAATTCTGGGCATCCGAGAACAGAGCAGAGCAGCGGAAAGAACCTTTTGCATCCAGTCCTCTGTTGTGGCAAACAACCATGAGACATGAATGTACTCAAAAGCACCTTTGTAAATCAGGCTGTCAGGTGCAGTCTATTAAAGTCCCTTCCTGGAGAGGGAACTGAAGAGGCCACTTAGCCACCAGCATAGCAGCAGAGCAAATCAGACAGCTATCTTCAGTAACCAAGAGGGATTTGTGACATAAGGACATCAGCACCGTTCTCAGTAAGTATCTGAGTAAATACCTGAAGCATCACATTGGGACTGATTTTACCATTGATAAATTGCTCTTACAAAATTTTAGCTTTAAAAACATGAGGAACTTCTATCCTCATTAAATTTTCATTAGGTGGACCCATGTTCTGCTTTAGAAGAGACAAGAGCTGTTCCCTTGCTCAAGTCTTCTACTGTCCACACATGCCAATAATAATAATAGTAATAAAAAAGTAGAGTTTTTTTTGTTGAGGGAGGCAAAGGGGTGGACAATTCAACATCAAGATCTGAGAATTCGTCTACCATATCGAAGTCACTTTATGCTTGACAAAGTTACCCTTCTTAATTGGGAGCAGCCTGAAAGGAATTACAAAGCAAAACAAAATATTTGAAATGCTTGTTCCTATTGTTACACTGCTCTATTCAACTCCTCAACAAACCTGCTGTTGGTTATAAATTTCTTCCCTGTGCCAAGTCAACCCAGCAATAATTAAATGTCCATGCTCCTGAGTTACTGTGGGCCCTCAGCCTCCTGGCAGCTATTATTCTTTCCTACCTATGCCCGTGGCTGTGTGGTACTTTGAAACTGGTGCATGTTCACAGAGGGCTGCAGCCTGTAAGGAGGACACATCGGGCTTCCTACCCATATGCCACCAACTCATGGCACCCCTGGGCTGAGTAGCCCAGGTGCCCTGGTGCCTGGCAGCCAGGGCATGTCTTCCCTGCTGCCTGTGTCTCGTCCTTTCCCACACCTCATCCCTCTCCACTCCAGCCTTGCCTGACCTCCTGGGTCCCCACACCCAGACCTATGTGAATGTTCAGATGAACACTTGGGTCCAAGCCAGCAAGGCCATTGCTACGTTTTTATGTACTGTGTATGATCCAATAGGTCTTTTTGTTCTTTTATGTGAACATAAGTTCACCAGAAACTCAAATACATCTAACTTGTCGAGCGATGACAGATCTCCCAAGACAGAATGCCTTCTGCCCTGAATGCTTGCACAGCCTGGCCCTGGATTGTATGTTTGTGTGTTTGTGATTGTATGTTTGTCAAGATCACACGTGGCCCTATGACTTCATCATCAAGAATATTCCCAAGCATTAGGGCGAACTATTGCATTTGGGGAATAACAGAACACCCACACACCCACAGCACTCCACAAACACCAGCACTGCTGGGAACCCCAGCAGCCAAGCAGACCAGCATGCTCCCTGCCCCACATGGCCCAGCATGCCTACAACACCATCCAGAACATGTGAGCAGCTCCACATGTGTACACTCATGCCCTATGGACTCTGTCTGGAAGCCCCATGATCTGCCTGCCTTGGAGGAGGTGGTGTTCAGAGAGCCATACCTGCAGAGCAAGTATCTGTCACTGTGAGGCATCCTTCAGATGTAGGGGCTGCCAGAAGGTGTCACAACAGGTTGGAAAAGTACAGCATCTTCCTCACTTATCACTTATGGCGAGCCTGAGTCAGTGACTGAGGTGATGTGGGTGCCCCATGTTACCAAGCAGCAGCTGGCTCCCTAATGTGTATGGCAACAACCAGAACAGTGGTGTGCAGACCCCCTGAGAAATAAACCCAGGCCTCCTTCATCCCTACAGTAAAGATCAACCTTCTGCCTGCAGACAGTGTACAGTTGAGCACAGGGATCTCTGTGTCCTGGGTCTGCACTCTGCATGAAGGAGACTCATCATGGCTTCACCTTGAGATCCTGAAAGTTTCAAGACTCATAAAGGTTGGTGCCAAATACTTCTTTATGAAAACCAAAGAAAAGGGTAGGATTCGGGGTGTGAACAGCTTTCAAAAATTCTTGCTACATACCAGTGTGGGTTTTGTTTGGTAGATAAATTCATACACAAGGAGAATGGTCCCATCTGTAGCCTTCAGACAGTAACAAGCTGCCCAATGTCCTGTTGGAAAGTTCTCAAAAGTGATGTTATTATGGGTGGGATAAAAGTCTCCAGAGATGTGTCCTGAACTCCTCTCATTCCTGACTAGGTACATCTTTCAGAACAACACTAATTCTAATTTTTCTTTAGACAAGACTAGCAGTCATTCCCATAAAATTCTGGAATGGATTTTTGTCTCATGTCAGTGGAGAGGGAAGCAAAGTCTGGCCTTTGTGCTGACCTATATCACACCTGTGTGGCTGCATGTCACCAGTGCTACAAATTGGCAGGTCTGTCAGCGTTGCACTTGCACCCTGGATTCTGGGTCTCAGCTGTGCCCCCTTCGCCTCCAGCCCAAGCAGCACATGCAGCTGCTGGGATGTCCTTTTTAATAACCATGCCAAAGCTCATTAGCAACCCCCTGAGATCGAGTGATGATGTAATCTGCAGGAAGGGAGTGTGTGGCAGGCCTGTAGGTGCCCTAAGGACTGCACACACCCTTGGACAGGCTCGCCTCAGGGCACAGTGCAGTGCAGTTGCTATCTCCAGTGTATGCTGTTAGGTCCACCTACTCTGCCTGGGTTTTGTGTGGTTGAGTGACTCTGAGTTTCTTTCATAGCTCAGGATGTTTCCTGTGTGTTCCCTCTGCTGGTATGTTGTTAGAAGGGTCAGGCATTAAATTCGTGTGGTTTTGTAATTGATGTGCCTGCACCTGAAGGTCACGGCAGCAATTTGCACCAGGAAAACTGGAACACTCAGAGGAAAGCCTTGCTCATTTTCTGCACCACAAGGGAAGTCTCTGGACCCTGCACATGACTCAGACATGGTCCACAGCAACTGCAGGATTCTGGCATCAGCCTGGTGATTTTGCAGGGCTGCCTATTGTACTCTAATCACCTGCTCTCATGGGCAGCTGCACCAGCGTGACAGGTTTTCCTGCCTCTTCAAAACACAACGCTGGCCAATGGATATGGGCAGAACTTGCTGTTTACACTTTTCTGCATGGCAGACGTCCTGTTTTTCTTTGGGAAACTGCTGCCTGGGAGGAAGCAGTGACTTCCTTGTACATCCTGTGTGCTACCTTTACATTCCATCTTCATTCTGAATCTCAGGACTGAGATTTTCCAATTGACCAAAAGGCTTTGAAATTCACACCCCCGGCCCCTTCATGCAAGAACCACAAGTTAAAATGCTCCTCAATGCTTCTAACATGCTTGGTTGCTTCAAAGCATGCTTCAGAGTGGGGATTATGTCCAACAGCAGTGGCCAGAAAAGCCAGTGTTGGCAGTAGGCACGACACAAAGAATTGTTCCCTTCACCTAACTTTGAGTAAAGCAGATCCCAAGAAGAAGAAGAAATCCTAACACATCTGTGCAGCCCGCTGAGACCCAGAGGGTCCAGCAAACCTCAGTGCCAGGGGCTCACTGGACCTGGTTTCTTCCTTGTCAATCACTGAACTTGGGAGTGAGGCCCAAAGGAAGGCAGGAAGGTTCCATGGCAACTTCAGCCTCTCTCTGCACAGCTGATCAAAACATGCTGCAGTGGCAGTGCCACGAGCAAAGCAAGGAGCCTGTTAGCCCACTGTCAAATACATGGTGGTAAATGAAATTCCTCCAGTCCAAAAGCCAGCCTCATTTTCTTGAAGATTTTATGCTGATGGCAGAAGGCATGGTGCAGGAAATGGAAAATTCCTCCACAGCCCTCAGGAAAGTTCTGTCTTCCTAGACTACAACCTGAGCTTCTCTGGGCCTGTATACGAATGCATAGAATGGCCACCTGAGTAAAGAAGTTGTACAGCATAGTGCTTTTCTAACACCAAGGATACACAAATGCATAAAAAGTTTATGGGTGTCTTTCTAATGCTCTGGTGTTTTCCCTGCCCCAGGTGGAATGTGGAGAGGGGATCGGCAGTCCTCTGGGGACTGCACAGACAGGGAGGCTGTTTCACTCCCTTGGCATCTGCAAGGTCACAAAATGAATGTGAGAGTATCAATAGAGGCTCTAATTAATGTTTTGTCTGCCAGAGAGAACCCCTCTGGAACTGAAAAGAGAGACCTGGAAAATCCAAATGGCAAGGGTAATACAGGGTGACAGCGGGAGAGAGAAAAAATGCAGTTGACTGTAGACCTGATTTGTACAAGAATTGCACACATCCACTACCTGTCTCCAGCCAAGGAATGTGAGATTGTACGGGCTGCTGGGCTCACCCAGACTGGTCTGCAGTTCTCACAGGCACTACATTTCAGGAATATATTGAATTCCATCTTAAAAGAGGCTTGGTATTTGCCTGGAGTAGAAGTCTGTTCCAGAGCCCAGTTACTGAACACAACCCCTCCAGGGTTATAGCATGTTTAACAGAGGTCATGAGCCTCCTTGGAAAAGTGATTGCAGAAGTGGAGCTTTGGCTAGAGGTCGGATAACATCCAGAAATATTGAGCCTCCTTCAAATTTCCCTCCAAATTTGCTGTCCTGCCCTCCCATGCATCACCTTCATGCCTTTTAAGATGGAAAAGCCAGCATGCATGGTTCAGTAGCCACCCAGTGTTTGTTTATTTTTTTATGACCCATTTGCCTTAAAATTATCTCGGTCTATTCCCAGTCTCCACAGATCAGCCTTAAAGTTACCATGTAAATCACAGCTCTCCTCATTCTATACACACAGACAGGGAGCAATAAAGAAGCTATAAAAAGAAATTTGGCTCTTTTTCAGCTTATCATCTGAGTGTAATTGGTTGCTCTTTACAAGAAAGAAGTTGACCTCTTGCCTATATTATTTGCATGGAAGAGGTGAAGCTAGATGGAGTTTTAAGGTGGAAAATTCCTGCAAAAGGAAGAAGTGAGTGGCAGAGAAAGGTCTACTGGCCCAGCTGTCAGGTCTAGGTTTCACCCTGGCTCACCCCTGCATGGAAAGGAAAAACATGTCTCCTCTCTATGGTGGCTGGGTGGACGAAAGACTTCAATCAGCAGGGACCCTGATTTACAGCCCAGCTGTCCTCACTCAGAGGACATGATCAAAGCATCCTGCGATCCCCCACTGAAGAGATGGGAAGAAACGGCCGACTGGCCATCTGCTTGGCATGTTCAGCTCTAGCATGAGGCCAAGGCAAGTGCTTTGTTTTCATGGACCAGAGCTTCTCACAGTGGCTGCTGAGAGGAAGTGGCTGAAAACTAATTCTCAATTAAGTTGTGGAACCAGTAGGTGGGAAGTTCCATGCAGGCCAAAAGCCCATAATCTCGTCTAGAGATGACTTTTGTTAAGAAAGAAAAGGCTTTGTGATGTCCTGTCCACAAATTTCCTGGTGTACCCTGGAGGAGGTCATGACCCCTGAAAACTTGTGCCCCTCTCCCCCGGAGGACTGATGCAGCCATTTGGAGACCCAGCTACCCAGAGCATGAGCAGATCCCCAACCAGAGGTATAAAACAGCAACATGGGATGCTGCTCTCTGTGTTGAGCACAGGACCAGGCCAAAGCCCTCTGTGGTTGTGGGATAAATGTGTACAAGGCCACGAGTCACGGCCCAGGCTGAGCTCTAAGCAGACATGACTGTGGTCTCCTCAGGCCTTCACTGCAGCATGGAGTGTGAGGCATCTCCAGAGACATGGCTTGACAGGGACAGTCAGCTTATCATCCTGAAGAAAAGGCGTAAGGCATGGGGCGTGCCTGCTGCTGTGCCCAGAACATGATGCCGAAGGGGCTCCTTGGGACTTGAGGGCAGGGCTTGCATATGTTGGTGAACACTGCCAACCTGGATGATGTGGCATGATGCCACAGACCCCTCACATACACTGATGATGGCTGGGTCACCAGACCTGGCTCACCTCTCGATGCCTGCTTGGAAAAGGAAGGGTACCCATAGTAAGCAGGTAAGAAAACTGGCTGAAGGGACCCTTGTGAGAGCAATCCCACTCCCTCCCTGCAAGCCCAGCAGCGCTTACTCCACCACAACATGGTGTTGTGTGTGTTGGGTTATTCGATCTTTGGGACTCTCCTGAGGCGAAAAGCAAAGAAGGGCCTTTGTGGAAATGTCCTGCAGCTTGCCAACAAAGGGGCAGCTCCAGGGCAGCCTCAGGAGGTGCCACGCTGTGGCTGGCATGGCCACAGAGCATGTGGGCTGCGTAGGGATACTGCTCCCACCTGGGGAAGGCTGCACAGGAAGCTGATTAATGCCAAGAGAGCTAGTTGTCCTTCCCTTGTGAATTTGTGGAAGTCGGTTAGTGGAGAAAGGGACTGTGATTTGGGAACATATTTATATGGGCTATGGGAAATAAGGAATCCTTGAGTCCCTAAGATGACAAACCCAGGCAGAGGTGACATGCAGAGGACAGTCACTGGGGCATATGTGGTATGGAGGTGGACTTTATGGACAGGGGTAGCTTCCACTTAGGGCCACTCCTGCAAACCCAGCTGTGATTCCTCAGACTCACAAGAAAATACAGCAAAACATGAAATTCCTCCTCCAGCATGTTTATTCCTTCGCTTCCTCCAGCCACCTCTTCAGCCTAGCCTCTCAGCTCTAATCCTTCAGGTTTACATCACACTGCCTACCGGGGGGACTAACTCTTGGCCTGTACAGGAGCTTGCTTCTCTAGGCTTGCTCTTGCCATTGGAGTGACACCCCGAGGCCCAAGCCACCTGCATGGCCACCCTTCCCTAACACTACGGCCAGCTTGAAGGAAGTGGTTAAAACACGACATCCACACCTGGTCTTGACCCCTGGTGTTGTTGCCATTTCCTGTTTTATTCAGTATGGCTTCCTGGATAAACAGATGGATTTTCCTCTCCTGACCCTTCATAAATATTATTTCAAGGGTGCCCTTGAAATTGTACAAACAATCACTTGTTTTCCACCTTCACACAATATTTTTACTGTCCTTCATTATGCAGATGAGTTTTTTAGTCCCCGCCTGAGTTAACATTCTTCTCTAGTGGCTCTCACTTCTGTTTACTTCATAAGCAACACATGCCTTTCAGCCACAGCCCTGAATTTCTTGCATCCCAAATAATTTCACTGTATTTCAGTCACAGCAACAACTGAGGGATTCTTACAGCATTGGAGGTCTGTGCCTTTCTCACAGAGATATCAAGGATCCTATCAAAAAGGCCCAACCTGACAAGGTTTTCTTCCTTGAAGAAGCAAAATGCTAAATTTGGATGTCTTACGTGTAGGATATGAGCAAGTGAAGGAAAACTGCCCTTACGTGCCTTGAAGCTCGTCTTTTTTCCTAATCATGTGATTTGGTGCAAACAAAACGTATACTTTCTCCCCATGACACTTTATTTATTTATACTATCTACCAGAGATGTAACACAAATATAGAAGACTGTAATTGTGAAGGGCTGGGGTGAGGCAGCAGAAGCAGTCACCCCATCTGTATTTCAGAATTTAGTGCAACCATAAAAACCATTACTGATAAAATACTAGAAGGAGAACGGCAATGAATGCATCATCACCATCATAAAGGCACTGAGAAGTCAACCACAAACAACCACAGAGGGGAGTCTTGGAGGCCTCCAAATTTTGCCAACTTGCCACTACTGCTCTCTTTTTTTGTACTTATTAGCTGCCACCCCATCTTGAGTAACATCTCTGAAGCAAGCCCTGGAGAAGTGTGGCAGCCAGAGGCTGTTTTTCCTCTGTTCTCATCTTCTGCTTGAAGACCTTTGCTCCCTCAGCAAATCCTAACAAACTTATATGGCACTTGAATGAACAGCTTAACTGTAAACACAGAGCAGGACCAAAGGTGAGATAAACAAGAGCCCAGCAGCTCTCAATGATCCGGGAACAAGGGGCAGAGTTGACTTTCAAGAATTGGACTGAGACTGATGTTTGCTTGCCCCTGAGATCACAGGATGTTGTTTTGAGGACCCTTTCTGTGGCGTTCCTATAGGAAATTCACTGCCTGCTAAAAGCAAAGTGGAGGAGAAGAACAAAACCAACTCCATACCTTAGACCATTGACTGACCTTCTGACATGCTCACCCACTGCCTGGTCATCCATCACACTGACCTCATTAGCAGCAACAGGGTCCTCCTGCAGTTTATGCTCCCTCTGCTAGTACAGCTCCCTGGGACAGGAGTTTCCCTTCACCAGGTTTGCACAACACACAGAGCCAGGGAGAATCAGTGGAAATACTTGCAGATAGATAACCACTGATTTTCTAAGAGCAGACTTGCATTGCTTTTGGCAACATTTGACATGGTCAGCTTCAAAACACTCGCCCTGGACCAGGAACATGAAAAGGCTCAGCAGGATTGCACCGAGAGGGCACCTTGTTCCTTGGAGAGAAGACTGGTATTAGTTGCTGCTTCCTAACAGCCAGCACTATCTGTGGGATCTCAGCTCATCTGCCTTCCCCCAACACCTCCAGGAATGCACGTGGCTTCATGGTGCAGAGAAGAGGGTGCCAAGGACTGAGCTGTAAGGCCAGAGTGACTTTACCAGGTGACACCTGCTTAGGGTGCTGCACTGCACCTGTCTGCAGATGTGCCAGCAGCATGTTGGTGAAGCTGCTCCTGCATTGTGTTATTTACCTCCATACCCCACCCAGCATGGCTACACCTGAAACCAGCGTCTGCAGACAGAGCAGGCTGGAATGTTTTTAAACACAGCTTTTTGTCCTAAAAGATTTTTATATTAGATGCATTGTTTTTAATAGCCAGATATGAGTATCAGTGGAAATTTCCCTGGCAAACTATGTCAATATGGGCATCTTCTTTGTTCTGGGCTGAGAAATACATATTCATAAATTTTAAAACCTCAATATTTTATTGCAGTTTTCATTGTAATGCTTTTTAACTTAATGAGAGCCCCGGCATGCCATCACATATGAAAGGCTTGAAATATTGCCGTTTTATTTCCTTTCTTAAATCATGATGGACAGCTGCTATTTAGTACTAATTAAAACACCTTATCTTTTTTTCACAGATCAAAGTGTCTCCTGTTTGTTTTGTAATGAAGCAGTGTGACAGTTTTTGTGTTTGACTTTTTGTCAGACTGTTTCATTACAAACAAAAGTCACTTTGATCTGTAGAGAAAGATAAGATTTTTTTAATTAGTACTATATAACAGCTGCCCTTAATTGTCCTTAAAAATAGAAGAATGGGAGGCTTCAAATCTCTTGTCATATCATGAACTAAAACTTTGCCCTAAAACAGGGAACAATCAATGTAAAATACAAAAAGGACATTTTAACTGATGCTTTGAAATTCCAGGATGTAAATGAAATACAAAATGTAAACCCCCAAATCCTCAAACTGGAAACACTATGAGAATCCATTCTGTAAGAAAATAATAATAAAAGAACCATTTATTTGATTTGCAAATGTATTTCAGAATTACTCTTCGCATGAAAAAGTTTAGGGTCTTGCCCTGAAAATCAGCAGGCAAGGGCTGAGAAGAAAATAATTGGTCCATTTTTGGCATGTTAGGACAACCTGCAGCCTTGGTGTTCCCCTGGCTCCTCTTAATTTCTAGACACTGAAATTGCCACATCTGTTAGATTCGTATCTGCTGATCTGTGTGGACATTGCCTTGAGCAGCAGAGTCCCGTATTTGACTGGCACCTGATCATACTGGGATGAAGAGTAATAAAGCATCTTTTGGCAAGGAGACAGCACCTCTTTTCTGTTGCACTCACATTTTGAATCAGCCTTTCCAAAGACGACTTCCCATAAATTTATTGCCCCTAACTCCAGGTCAGGCACCAACTTCAAACATCAGAACCTTTGGTTCTCTGCACTAGCTCTGTACCAAATTTTGGGCCAAAGCCAGGACTTCCAGCCCTTCTCTCCAGACCAATTCACAGTCTGGGCACTGATTCACCCCAGAACTTTCTGTCTCAAGGGAATGCCGATGTCTGCAGCAGATGGGCATTTTCCCTGCAGCTGACTCCTACCCATGGAGCTTGCCACTGCAAGGAGCCAGAGGAATGACTCTCAGCTTTCCCATCTCCCAAGGCCAGAGGTATGTCTCACTTCAGCCAGAACAACACCACACACGCCAAATACAACCCTCACTGCTGCGAGCACCGAAGAAAGTCATCTGTCCCTGATGCAGAGGTCCCCAGCACAACTACAGGACCTCCTTCAGAGGGAAGACTGTAATGTAACAGGAGGGATGGCAAGGGAAAGCAGCAGCATCCCTACCAGCAGCACATCTCCACCAGCAGCCAGCACCACATGCTTCATGGGAGGTAGTAAAACCCTTGTCGTGGACTGTTGTGCAATAGGCTTCCTCGTCTAGCTCGCAGCAATTATTGTCATGCAAGATGAAGATTTATATCCCATGTAGGTTTTTAGCCCAGCTGGTGTAGAGGTGGATGATATTTTTATTGCTTCTGTATGGAAAATGTGAGAGTAATATCTTCCCAAGCTCTTGGCCCCAGTCGTGCTTTCACACAGCGAATTCCACAGGTTACATACTGAGTAATGCAGTGTGTTCCTTTATTAGCATTTCAGGTACGGTATTTTAAGTCATGATCTTTTTCTTTCTCATTCTGGTATTTTAATAAAGAGTAAATGCCAGGATCTTATATGCCTTCTCCCTGCCAATATTCTTTTCATTCCCATGTCACATCTCTCTCACTAAAATAATAGTCCTAAACTTTTCTTTGTGAAATCCTTTTAGGTCTTCTCATAATTTGTATCAACTATCTTTAGACATCTTCTATTTCTGATATATCCTTCAGAAAAATGACTAAATCTGAGTACATTGTTTCAAATGTAGACATAATTTTGATTCATAGGAAGGTATCATAATACAGCATTTTCAGTGCTAGCTATTGTGATCACTACTGCTTAAGGAGCTTGAAAAGGACCTTGATGTTTTCCTGAGTAAGAAATAAATTATTTAGGGCCTGTCATGTTACATAAGTAGCTTAAATTGATTTTTCATGTTGCTTTACCTTGTACCCACCCCTGCTGAAATCAAACTGCCAGCTGCCTATCTGGGAGATCCTCACGCTCTCCTCTTTTGGAGTGCTCTCAGCAATACCAGTACCCAGGACCCAGGCAGGTGCAGCAGATGCCACACAGCCCTCTGGCCATCTTGTCTGGTGAGTAACATATCCACCATCCTCCAGCCACTGCTGAGTGTTGTTGCTGCGCCACAGACAGGACTGCAGGCAAGGTGATGTGAGCCCACAAAGAATGGCTACTGTCTGAGGGGCTAAATCCTTACCTCTGCATGCCCTCAGTGCTCCTCAGGCACTTTTCATCCAGCTTTCTTGACACCTGCTCAGCACTAGCCATAACTTTTCTTTCCGTCCTCTCTTTCACAAGCCTTGGTGATTGCTGAACAAGTTAACACCTTGTCCGGGGGTGAACACCTATCTCTTGGAAAGACAGCCAATCCCAAGCTGAGAGGGCAAGGCCTCAGTGATCCTACTCCATTGGCATGTATTTTTCCATGGGTCAACCCAAAATTTGGCACATGACCCTAGCTCCATACATCGTCTCTCACCTGTTGCAGCTGCTTGTGGGAATATTATTGCTGCTGGTTTTTAATTGTGATCAGTGGCTCAGCACAGGCTGGAGGAGCTGTATCAGTAAAGCTGAGATCGATAGAAAGTGATTTGGCTGAACCTGGATCAGGAAAGCTCCATACATACATTCTTTACACTGACAAGGAAGAGCAGAGTTTGGAAGACAATTGGCAAGGACCTATAGCTCTTCAAGATTTATCTCTTGGTACAGACTCTTGGTGCCTTGAAAGGGGCTTCATTAGAGTTGTTTATGTAGAATTGTCTAAACCCTCAGTAGTTATAAATCAGCACTGCTCCAATTGATTCAATGAAACTGCCAATTGACACCAGATAAGGACATAGTTTGTAATACAGTCTTGAATTCAACCAGATCACCTTATTTTCATAAATACCTGCCTGGTAGTTTTCCCTCCAGAAGCCCTGCAGACCTTTCCTCCTGGAATCCAGCAGGCTCCATGTCCTTGCTGTCTCTCTGGGCACAAAGTAACATCTGAGTGTTAGCACCATAAAAAAAGGAAAAAAAAAAAAAAAGAAAAGCAGCACACATGGTTTTTTTTACAACAGAGACCTATTAGCAAGTCAAAGCAACAGCTTGGAATGGTGGAGGCACAAATGTAAGGAATCTGTGGTATTGGTAAGAAATGCAGATAACAGATGATTTGACTTATTTCCAAATACTACAGCAAATGTTCCTCTTAATTCACAGGGCTGTGCTCAGCCTATTGCATTGCCTGCAGTAGCAGTGTATTTATGGACAGCCAGAGGCAAATACACAGACCTTCTTGTAAGAACTTCCTGACCCACACAGCAAAGGGATAATGTTACTCCTTTCAGCAGAAGATTTTTGGGCATTTGCAAACAGCAAATTCAGCATCAAGGAAAACCTCTGTGAGGCAACTGATTGGAGTTGGTGTACTAAGAGTGTGATTCAGTAGGTTACTGCGGGACGGTGGAAAAGGCAGAAATTAGACTCCACTAACCCACTTTCAGGCTACAGTCAATCACTTATCCAGCCTTGAATTAGAAGCCAAAATCCTGATTGCACTGGCTGCAATCTTCCCTTTTCATTCCCAGAGCAATACCTACATCTCTCACACCCCTATTCCACACTCTAAACCTTACGCTCTTGGTAGAAAGTCACCCAGGAAGACTCATTTACTTTCTTTACAATTATGTAAGAGCAAAGTTCCCCTGGTCGTGTGGCAGAGTGCATTTTTCTGCTCTTTAATTTCCTTTGGAAGTCTCCAGTGAAGACTCTCGAGGAGAGGAAGAAGTCCAAGTTCTCAGTGAGAGACTTCTCAAAACTACTTTGCTCCTGTTTGGGCAAAAGTTGGATAAATCATTGCAGTTCAATCTGAATCTCTGCTGTGGTTCTGGTGGTGATGTTTCAGCTCATCTCATTATTTCAAAACACTGATTCTCATTCCAGGTGATTTCTCCTGTGCCTGCCTTCATCTTTGCTATTCTCCACATCACATAGACATTTTTGCTCTTTTCCTACTGTCCACTGCACTATATCCCCCAGGTATTAGCCATCTTATTCTGTCATTTTCCATTTTCTTTCTAATTCTTTCTTCTAGTTCAGTCTGAATTCAGCTTCAACGCTGCTTCCCGACTCCAGGGTGTCTGGATATTTTGTTTCTCTTGATGCTGGTTGCTGCATCCTTCCTTTCCTCATTGCTCACCTGACTGTAGGTGGCATTACCTGTGCCTGTTCTCTGAGGTGTAGGAGCAATTTCTGCTTTACACATCTAAGTCCATACCCTGGCCACATTCTGATTTCCTGATGGGACAAATGCTGGATACACTTGATTCTCAGTCTCCATGTTCCTATGTCATGCAGGAAGTCCACAGGAAGAGAATCAAGTTGCCTGTGCAAGAAGACACAACTAAGCCACCTCTCTGCTCTGGAGACTCACAGGGCATAGAACAAGAGCCTGTACCCCTCTATCCAAAATGTAAACAAGGTTTTCCTGACACTACTTGAACAATGCTGCAAAACCCCCACTTATTCAAATACCTTTACCATACCTTCTTACAGTAACTTAAACCAGACATTGCACGTGAAAAGTGCTCAGCACCTCTAAACTTACAATCAAATAGTTGCTGAGCCAGGCAATGAGATAAGAGATAAGAGAAGGCTTCCACAACCAAAAGTATGTACAAAGATGGAACCTATAATCACACAGCAAGTTGGCAATAGGTTAGGTACAGCACTAGGTCTCCTGATTGTCTCCACTGCTGCCCTCACCACAGACTATATGACATTTCCCTCTCCTCACTCCCTTCTCATCATTTTCTCCATTCCCTCCAAGCCACTCCTCTCCTTTTATTTTAAGAGCTGACTCTGCCATTTCCCAACTATAAGGTGACATATGAAAACTTTCTTAGAAAACAGTCATAAAAAGAAGAACAAAATGAAAAAGAAAGGCCCAATGGAGAGCAGAAAATTACAGTGTCTGGGCCGTATTTGCAATAATTATAATTATTATAATGCACAATAGGGTGTAGAAACCCATAATTCTCCTGGTGCTTTCTGATTTTTAGATCTATGTTTAGAAAGCACGTGTCAGAGAAACAGTCAGAAAAGGAATGCCATGAAGTCACTTTCCTCTCTGTGTTGTAAAAGCACTGGGGAGAATATTTGTGTCTGCAGGAACACAGGGACAAGCAGCTTCAGAAATGAAACCATCATTGTCCATCCCAGGATTATGGGCTACCCACTAAAGTGAAAAGATAAGTCCACTCCTACACCATTTCACAAAAAGAGGCCCTCCTTTTTCTTCCCCATCCATGTGTCATTTTTATAGGACCAGACATTTCTCCCACTTCTGAGGCTTTGATGACTCTTCCCCAAATGTCAGACTCCACACCAGCAGCCATGACCCCCATCCCACAGTGACGCAAACTTGGAGTTGCTCCCTGCCTTACACAAACTACTGTGGTGGTGTCAGGTACCTCCTGGTAGCACCTGAGGCAGTCTGACTAACTTCTGCTCTATGGGACTCCTTTCCTCATTCCTCTCCCACAGGCAGAACCATGAATGTAACGCCTGTGTTTTATTTTGCTCACCAGGTATCACAGCCAGAGAAAGCAGCTTTGAAGTGCCCTTGTGTGTGAGACAGAAGATGGGAAGGCTTGTGATGCCCTTTTGCTTCTGCAGAGAATTATCCAGCTCGCCAGAGAGCTCTCCTGGTAGCCCAGAGGAGCTCTACCTATGTGGAAGCAAATCCTGTTGCTCATCGCTGCAGTTTTGCTCTTAAAAGTCATGCAATCTCTTCAAGGAAAGGGACGAGATCTTCAACTCTAGTCAGAGGTCTGTCATCAGAATAAGAGCTCATATTTCTATCTAATCCTCTACAGAGGCTCACCTTGAAGCCAAACCAGTCCATTCTGGTCTTCTCCTGGGGTGCAGCGTGAGCCTTGTATCTGTTAGAAGAAAGAGAGAGGTGTCTCCATAATTGCAGTTTCTGTTATGTCCACAGGAGTCTGTTGGTGTGTATTTACCTCCACCGATCTCCATACCCTTTCCTGGCTCAGACTCTGCCCTCTCTACCCTGTCTCTCAAGCTCTGCTGTTCTGTTCTCCTCAGCATCACATTGCAGCTGCTGTGACATATGCCAACATCTCCTGCAAGGACCCTTCATATCCAGCAGCAAAAGTGGTGTTTGAAGTGCTATGGAAGTGCCCACATCCCTTTCAGAGCGCTTGGGACACCTTCTTATTTAGCTGGAAGCAACTACTGGACCATAACTCTTGCTGGGCCAAATGGACACTGAAGACTTTCTAACCAGCAAGATGGATAGGAGGCATTTTCATTGGAAAGAGATTTCTTTCGAAACACAGGCCCTTAGTTGTCTTTATTAATACATGAATGGGTGATAACAGCACCTGAACGTAAAAACCCACAATGAGTTATTACTGGGAAACCTGTCTGAGTAGCAGAACCATGCTTAGTGACATCTGGGTAAACAGGAAATCAGCTGGGACCAGCTGTGAAGGAAGAGATGGTCTGTGGCTTTGGACAGGAGTGAATACACCCTGCCCTCAAGCTCCAGCTGTGTTAGGGGATAGGTATAGGGATCTGTTCTGTGCATTGCACAGAACAATGTATGTTATCAATGTATGTACATGAATGCATCTGTGTGTGTGTCTCTTCTTCTTTGAATGTTACACATTTCTTGCTGAAATAAGGGGGAGTGAGACTACAGCATAGATATTCATAAGCAGAAGGGAATAGTCTGTGCAGTATTTATGGCAGTCTGCAAACCCCCTCCCAACCCTGCAGTACATGTCAAGATCAGGCTTGGATAAAAAGTCACAGGATTATCCCAAACGTGGAGTGTTTTACATGCCTTCCCCAGGCATCCCCTCTGCTCTGGTGCAGACCTAGTGGAGAAGAAGGATGAAGAAGCACAAAGAACTCAGAGAAGTCCTCATCAACCCTTATCAACCCTTGCTGTTACCTAAGGGGCAGGTGGAGATTTTGGCATGGTGCCTTCAGCAGCCAAGATGAGCTCTGTCCCTGACAGTGAGGAAGGTTGCCAAAACAAGGAGGTTTTCCATAAAGAAGGCTGTGTCACACCTGGCCAGGTGCTGCTCTCCTATGAGGCTGACTGCCACCCCACCTCATATGAGACAGCCTGAAGTAGGGAGAGAAGGTGATCAGATAGATGCACACAGAGGTATCTCAGATATGCACCTGCCGCTCAGCCAGCGCCAGGGAGACGCCAGGCACAGAAGGAAAATTTTTTTCCCTCTGACATTTTTGGTGTGGATAACAGAGTTCAAGCAGAGCAGAGGAGCCCAGCAGTAATGGCTTCTGTTGCCTTAAGCTAAGCTGCTTAATTGCATTGGACTGGTTCATCTAATCAGGGAGAAAGGTGAAATCCCTTGTTTCTTGCCCCAGCTGACTTTCCTCAATGAACAAAGCCCGTGAGCCAAATGCTGAGTGATTCCAAACATTAGAAATTGCTGGACAGGACAAAAAAACCTCACACCAGGAGTCCTGTGGGCAATAATGTGTGAGCATGTATGCACCGAAGCGGCTTGCAAATCAGGCTGAATCTGAAGCCCAGTAGCCATGATCCTCCCAGCCAGCTGGAAACGCATTGTTCCTAACTTGCCTCCTCTCCCATTCTCTGGGCTCTGGGCAGCAGCAAGCAGCTCTCAAATGATTTTTGGGATCCAGAAGAAACTCTGCTGAAACACTTGAAATAAGCATCTTTCTTCCACTCTGTGTCTCACAGTTCAGGGTCATTTTCTCTCATTCCTGCCCTTCTCCTCCTTAGCAAGACCTTGGCTTGCTGTTTAAAGAACTTGCAGTCACCGTAAGATATAAACTGTTCTTCCAGGATGTTAAACTAAAGATCTTGATGTACCCCAAATAATCATGGGTAGAAGAATGAAACATCTCATCAAGAAGGGCCCTAGCATGGACAGGTCTCTTTCCATGTCCTGGCACTCAAACATCCCAATTCTGCAGCAAAACTGGGTGATATGGGGTAGAGCCTTGGCCAGTGTGAGATCAGGACAGGACTGGGGGTGTCTCGCTGACCTATGAGAATGTGTCCCACAGCATACAGAGAAGCATTGGTAGTGTAGTTAATTTTATTTTGGAGCCATTCAAGGCAAGGCAGGTATCAAAGGAACAGTTTAGGTGCCAATCCGGCCTCTTTGAGCCACGTCAAATTCCCCATTAGTTGGGGAGAGTGTACAACGAAATCAGTGTCATGTGTGGAGCCTGACCCTGGTCTTCTCTCTCTGGTGACTGATGCAGCACCAGACACCGCAGTGCCAGAGAGGTGACCCCAGGCTCGGTGATCAGTGCTGTGATTGCCCTGGGAAGCGGACCCACCACGGGAGAGGCTCACAACATCACTCCTGTGGCTGTGTGTTTATCACTGACCACACCACCTTCGAGCTCCAGGCTCCAGGGCCACACATCCTTCATCTGCCCAGATGTTACCACCCACTGCAGACAATGCTCCAAACCCTCCATCTGCTCTTGAGGGCTGCTAGCTGGCCAGGGATTACCTCCTTGTCCTTCCACCCACGCTCCCAGCCAAGCCAGGCTTTCCCTGCCAAGCTGGGGTTTGTGCCAGGAGAGGGAAGCACACACATGCAGACCATGGGTGCAGGGGAAGGGTGGGCTGGAAGGTGGACCCTGGGATGGCTCTGGTACCGTGCTGTGCCTGATCCCTGAGGTGGATGAATGTGTATCCATACTGCAAATATCACGAGACGTGGCTGCGCGTCCTGCTGCCACGACTCACCCAACACGTGGCCCTGGGCAAGGCTTTTGCCACTTCCTTCTTTCTGTCTCCCTGCCTATCTGTCTTGTCTAATTAGGTAAAAGCTTTCCAGGGTAGAGATCATTTCTCCCTGGGCAGTGACAGAGTGGCTGGAAGTGCTCCTAGACACAATTAACACCCAAGCAGAGCAGACCCTCTGGATATGGCAGTGTCAGCAGGAACAGGCATCCCTGATGCAAACTTATCTTGTCTCAATTAGCAGGCAGCAAAACGTCAGACCTCTCATGGTTTGGTTGGAAAGCTAAAGGGTCTCCCCTACAGAACCAACCAGAGTGGCTCCCTGCTCTCAACATGCCAGGAAAAGCATGGCTTTCGCAGGCAGTGCAGGATACATCTCCAAAAAGCCTTGCAGGCTTGACTCAAGCACAGAGCAAAAAGGCTTTCTTGATCTTTGGTGCTGCTAAAGGAAAATGTTTGCCTGCTGGCTGGAGATAGCTGGAAGACTTCTGAAGCTCAGCCTACCTTGCAGGCAGAGGAACACAGGCAGAGGGGAGAAATTTAATACTCCTGTGCGGGGCCAGGAGCTGGACTAGATGATCCCTGTGGGTCCCTTCCAACTCAGCATATTCTATGATTCTGTGACCCTGGCATAGTTACCACAAGAGCTTAGGGCTCCTCACCTGCGTCACGGTGGAGATAACATCAGCCTACTGAAGACAGTCTTGAGCAGCCTAATTGCTCCTGCAGAAGGAAAACGTGGGCCACAGGAGCTGCTCTGGCTCTTGGCTAATTGTCAGGCAGTTGTGCTGCAGGGATTGTGTATCCTGGAGGAAAGGCTGCTGAAGATGGATGCTGTGGCATCCAGCATGGAGATGAGCCTTCTTTAAATACCATGAGGGATGGGTGGACAGAGGAGTATACAGAGGAGCAGGCTCACTTCTCTGCCTCCTGCTCCTCCCTGGGGATCCAGTTCCAGGTTGGGGTGCTATGCCAAGGATGGTGGTCACCATCTCAGATGAAAATGGTAAGGGCTCTGTTGAGGGCTAAAGGAGATTGGGAACAGGGGTGTGACGGCTTCTGGGAGTTTAATAGGGGCCCTGCAAGAGATTCAAAAGCAGGATCTCACTCAGTCCTTCACTACCTGCCTTATAATTTCCTTGCTGTTTGCCAGTGGATTGACGATATTGAGAAGAGAATGTAATGAGTCTAGCACCACTACAGACACTGCTAACCTCAAATGCAATACCACAGACAGCATTGCAGAATGGCAAACCTGAGGTGTGTGGACATTCCAAACCCAGACTCTCCTGACTAAAATCCACATGCTCAGGATGTTTCCGACATGGCTTATAAATAACACATTGGCCTTAAATATTCGGAAACCCACAGTTATGTCCTCTAGAATTCATGCCAAACAAAATAAGCAAACATTTTGAGATGATATAAGCCTATGTGTTTGAGAGCTGCATACTAAAAGTGGTAGTGGCAACAAATGCAGAGTTCTTTCTCTTCCTGGTGGATATTGGAGAAGTAAAGCGTGTGTCAGGTAGGGTTCTAGGAAACTAGGGCTGGCTTGAGCACGTGGTTCTGGGAGCCTTCCTCTCCTTCTGCCTGAAGTCTTCCTCTCCCTGCTCTGAACACTTCACCAGTTTGGCTCATCACCCCGACAAGAGGCGCAAACAGAACCCAGCTACCCTGATGGGGATCCATTTACACTGACCAGGGTGATTGCAGGACAGGGAGCTGAGCTTTGTGGAGCTGGAGAGGCAGCAAGAGCTCAAGCAGTCTTTCCTTGAGCTCATTCACAAAACAGGAGCCCAGATCCCTGTGAATCCACATGCTCACCAAAGGAAGCCTGGAAATGATCTGAGTGAGAGCACAGATGGAAATCATTGTCATCAGGGAGGCCAAGAGCTGTGCAGGAAACACGAAAGGATCAGATGTTTCAATGGATAAAAAAGAACATCCAGAGCTACATGAGATAGAATAAAAATGTAAGAGATCTAAGACCTCTTCCTCCAAAATACAAGGCAACCCCGACTGACAGGGACAAAATGACATGTCTGAGCAGGTTGTTTTATAACTACCTGCAGCTGCATTTCCTGCCCCTTTTCCCTGCAATGTCTGGCACTGGCCCTATCTCAGATGTAACTCTGAATTAAACCACTGGGAAACTGGCAAGAGTGGAAGGAGGTTCTGTGGAGGGGAGACAAGGAGACAAACTGAGAAACCTCAACTGTGGTAGAGTGCACACATCCCCCTCTTGCTCTCTCCCTTATCCTCCCTTTCTCCCCCACCACTTCTGCCAAGGAAAGGTCTTGCCTAAGCAAAGCTCTGATGACAGAACAGCCTACCTTGGATATTTAGATAGGCAAGGGAAAAAATTAATTTTCAGACCATCTGTCCTGTCCAAAGAATAGAAGTCTTTCCCAAACCGAGCTAACTCCATGAAATGGCAACAGTAAGCAACATGATATTAAACAATAATAAATCAAAGCTGACATCATTTGGAGCACATCCGGACCCTCCCCTGTGGGGGTATCACTCTTCTGTGTGTCAACAGCAGAGAGAGAAAAGCAGAAAGAAGCTTAATCTGAATCAGATAAAAGACAGCGGGCCTAAGATGGTATTTCTGAGAGAGAAGACCCCTCCAAAAGACTTGCTGTGGGCACTGTGAGGATGGGAAAGGGGCACAGGGGAGGAAGGATGGGGCAGGATGAACTGTCTCCTTTGCAGCAGATAACAGTCTAGAACAGCAAAGCCACTCTTGGCTCAGAGGGCTGGGACCGACCCTCCCCACTGCAGCACTCAGCACCTTCCAGAGCCTCTGCCTGTGCAGTGAGGTTCCCTCTTCAAAACGGCAAGAGGGCTGCCCACCTTAGTCCAGACCAGCCAGCCAGAAAGATCAGACATACTAGGAGCAGCAGGACAGAAGGGGAAAGCTTGTGGTGGATTTGGAGTAGAGAATGCAATGAGAATTTGACAGTGACATAAAGTGACAAAAGAGCAGTCCGAAATCATGGGAATGGTGTGAGAAGACATCCCTTTATCTTTAAACTAGATGGAGAGTAATGGGAGAGTATGGGCAGCAGCAGCAGACAGCCAAGCTTGGTCTAAGAGGGGTGTGCAATCCACACATCTCAGTGTCATGCCACTGCTGGGATCCTAATATGCTGTGAGGCAGAAAACTCAGATTAAACCCCAAGATCATGAGGGTGTGTTTACCAAAATGCAATCCCCCACTGGAATGCAATGCACACATACACAAGGGCTGGCTGGGTTTAGCTGTCTCCCTGTAAAATACTAACAGAGAATTGGCTTAAGGGAGTTTTGCTCCCCGGGCAGTCCTACAGCTGTGTATTGAACACTTCAATGTAAACCTATGTTTTGTTGCCTTCAATAGGAGAAGAAAAAGGAAGCTAGTTTCCCAGCGATGTACCAGCAAGGGACACCCCTGTCAGGTGTACTGCACACAGTTTCTGCTCATGTCTCCACTCTGCACACATCCTCCAGGTCAGGGTATTTATACCTAGACATGTAGAAGTCTCCTCCCTCCCTAGTTCGATGCTTTCCTCCACTGCATGTCCAAGAAACCAGCCAGCAGGCCAGACAGGGCAAGGTGGCAGGTGGATGGTGTTCAGAGAGCCCAGCTTGAACCGGGAAGCTGAGGGCATCTCCCGGGTGCAGATCTACACTTGTGCCATGGGCACTGACAGCCCAGTGCAGGATGGATCACAGCACAAGGGCAGAGCCGTCCTTTGGCTGCTTTGGCCTTCCTGAGAGGCTGCAGACATCAGTGTGGATGGCTCTAAAGAAGGCAGAGTCCACGGCAGTGTGTGAGAAAATGGGGTCTGGACCACACCACTGACAAGCCCATCAGTCTGGAGGAGCTCTGTGAGCCCTGGGGTTGGGCTGCTGGGGGCTGTGGGGCAGGAGAGATGGGCCCAGGCAGAGCTGGGAGGGGATTACAGTGCACAGTGCCGCTCTCTCTGCTGCCGTCTCTGCAGACACCGATGTGCGTGTGATAAAAGAGATTATTTACAACAAAGGGAAGAAATGAGGTACTTGAGCTTCTTCCTTTCAGTTTTAATGGGCTTCTCGTAGGTGTGCCGCTGCTAATGAGTGTTGAGTCATGCTGGCCACAGCTTTCTCTTGCACAACTTCTCCCTGCCTCCCCGGGTTGTTCTGTATCTGCCCTCTGATAGCGCTCTACCTGATGACTAGGGCAGGCACCGCTGCCAGCAGCAGGTCTTACGCAGTATTTGCTGAGCTTTAGCAGAACGGGACGCGATTGTTTCACATTGGCCTCTGTTTGCTCGGCCAGCTCACTGTTTGTTCGGCTTTTCCTCTCCTACCGCCCCTCCACGGCTGCTCTTGCGGCGGCAAAGGGCAAAGCAGCCCTGGGGTGCAGCCCCAGCCGGCCCAGAGCCCGGGGTCCGCTCCAGCAGCAGCAGCGCCGGGGCCGCCGCGCTCCCCTCTGATATCACCTGCACCCTCCCTGCCCTGAGCTCTGCCACACGCTCACCACCACCCCAGCCCCGCTGTCAGGGCCAGACTCCGAGGCTGAAGGTGAAACCAGCTCTTTCCTGCTGCATCGGACTGTCAGGCATGCAGCAGCTTCACACCAGTGCCCTTCAGCGCAGCCCGGACACAGACTAACCCCAGCAGAGAACGCACCAGCTTGGTGCAGGGATGGCTCACACTGCAGCCAGCTGGAAGCAGCCAGGAGCTTCAGTACAACATGATCAGCCCCCATAAACGCTTCCTTTTCCTTCTTGTTTTTCTTCCAGGCTACCGGTGGAGAGGTCTCGTGGCAGACAGTATCCATGTGCATCATTCAGAGGCACCTTACCCCATCAGGACTCTCTTGGCAACCTCTGTGCACTGGGGAGCACTTCTGAAGGTCTGGTGTGTGAAACCTCCTAGAGCAGGACTGCGAGTCCAAAGACACAGTGTGAGTAGACAGCATTCCCTTGCTGATTCAGCTGAATGTACTGGCACATCATCACGGGATAAAAGTATTTTCACTGACTCACACGGGTCCAGAGATCCTGTTAGATCTATCCCAGCCTGTGACAGTGGATAGAACCTGTCTGTGAGTGTCAGTGCTCTGGGATTGCAAAGGACAGGAGGGGAAATCCCTTGTGGGGCAGAACTTGGATCCTGTCTAACACACCAAGGAGGACAGAGACCTTCCACCCTGCCACAGGCATGGGCTGCAGGGCTGCACAGTGGAGAACCTTGCAGCGGTTTAGGTTCATCTCTGAATCCAGCCTTCAGTCTCCGAGTGGCTCCGCGTGCCAGGGCACAGTGTCCCAGCATTAAAAATACCAAGGCTGACAGATAGTGTTTATTAATAGCACGAGTGGTGTTTATTGCTGAGCAACAGTCAGCAGCTCGGAGGTTACTGCTGCTACAAGCCAAGGTCTGAGAGCATTGCCACATTGCTCCATTCTCAGGGGAGAGAGGCTCCATCTCTGGAGGCAGAACCCATGGGGAGAGGAGACCTGGCTGCCTCGAGGACCTGCTGTGAGTGCAGAGTGGGTTACAGGCGTAGCATCCTGGCCTGAGACACAGGACAGCCCCCAGGGAGTGGGGCACCCCAGTGTCCCGGTGTGACTGCTGTGACACCCAGTGCAGTTTGTGCCAATGTGCAGAGCAGACACCAGGCTGAGCACCGGCCTTCTTCCCAACACCTGCGTTCAGCTGTGCTTGAGGCACCATTCGCTACCCATGATGAGTCTCGGTCTCTTGGGGCCTCTCTCAGGCCTACATGTGGCCCCCCTGCTCCATCCCTGCCACCAGCTCCTGCCACATTGTCCCTGCCAGGCTCCAGGCACCAAGCTGCTGTTTAGGAGGACATTGGTTTTTAATGTCCTTGTTTCACAGGAAAGGAAATTGAGATGTAGAGAGGAGAAATGATTCACCAAGGGTGATCACTGCTTGTGTTTCAGAGATCTCCACAGATTTCATGACTACATCTCAGTGATCCAAAAGAATCTATGAAGTAGGACACTTTGCTGTGTGTTCTGCAAAGATCTACGTAACCAACTTCTGTGAAAAGCTCTGAAACAGCCCTGAAAGAGGGGCAGGGGTTTAGAGACTGAAAAAACTTGCAAACTAATAAGCTGTTGTCATTCCCCAGACTCACAGTTCATACTCTGGAGCTGGAGGCCAAATTCACTTTTCAGCAGACATTTCTTTCCAGTTTTTGATCTTACTGTCCCAGCAGACTTTATGTGATGCTTCCCACTCTCCAGGTTTCTCTCCTGAAGAGCTGTGCTTTCAATTTTTTAACAGTTTATGGTTAAAACACTACAGCAGAAGTGTGTGCTACAAGCAACATCCCACTTCACTTTTTCTCCTAATTTTTTCCTTTCTCTTTGTCGTCACAGGCAACGTGCAGGGGTCTCCCAGAGAATGTTAGACCTGGATTATCTCATTACATATTGCTTCAAGGGAAGAGGAGTTGCAGCTGGGAAGCTGCTCCACCCTGCCCACACAGCCCGCTGCACACCTGGAAATAACATTACGTGACTGATGAGTGCCTGTCCTAATCAAAGCGTGACTTTCCTTCGGAGCCAGGCAGCGAGCAGTGAAGGCCCAGGGACAGGCTGCAATCTAAGAGAGATTGCACAGCACACAAAGCTTCTGCTCCACACTTACTGCCTGCTATCAAGGAATCTCTGAGCACTCAACAGAGGCCACCAATTAATCCTCCTTTAACTCCTCATTGTTAATTCACTCACAGATCATGCCCCAGGGCAGCTCAGTACTGTTATCATCACTGTACTGTTATCACCACTAACAGCTGAGGAAACTGAGGCACAGACCAGAGTAGTGATTGACACCTCACTAATTAGGAAACAAGGGACAGAGCTGGGAAGACAACCCAAGACTCACGGCTCTGGCAGAATATCAAGGTACAGAATCACCTGTAATGCACAACACCACAACTTCTAGTTTCTTTTACACCAAGACAAAACAAAGGGTTTGGCAAAAAGAACCTTCCATAGATGCTGCAGCTTTGGCTACAAGATGCTATCCAAAACTCCTTTAATTCTCTGTAGTATCCTCCAAGCAGGTTTCCCATCCTTACACTGTCTTCCATCTTTACTCACACCCTCTCATCCTCAGTGAGTTAGAGACCACTCATCCAGTGCTAGCCAACACCCTGCACTCTAAGGATCCACTGTTTCCTGGTGTCTTCCGGGCTGCTTGGATGGAAAGAGCCAAGGATCTAGTTCAGAGCTATCCACAGAAAAGACTTTTGTCACTAGCATGTTCACACACTTATCATCTGAACGAGAAAATGAGGAGTGTCTGGATGCATTAGTGTCTGTTCACACAGGCAGGTTTGCATGGAGATGCTGTGCGCAGCGCAGCAAAAGCAAGGTGCCTTCTCTCCTCCCTCAAGGACCCTCAGTCTGGGTCAGGGAGCTGGGCCATGGCTGTTTAGTCTGGAACGGTCTGTGGAACACGATTTGGTGGTGTTCCCGTGATATTTCACACAATAAGCTTAGGGAGGACAATGCAGTTGCTTTGTGAGACATGGTGATGCTGTGTCTTGTGACACAGCCTATTAGCAGATTGGCTAATGCTGGGTGTGCAGCTGCTTTCTGTCACGGGAAAGGCTGAAAGCAGCCAGAATATACCTGTGAATCCTGCCTCTAATTATTTAGAGCAAAACACAAATGTGCTCCCGGTTTTCCCGCATCTGTGTACCTTGCACACACATTAAAAATAACAGTCAATAACCCAAACAGAATTTTCCCTTCATGCCTTACTGAAATCCTGCTCAGTAAACAGGATTATACTTGAAATAGGCTATGGTAGAGATACGAGGAAAAACACACAGATGCCCACATTTCTTTTCATGAAGAAACTTGCTAATCAGCCAAATGGATTTTGCTACTTCTGCTTAACCTCAGCTGCCTCTACAGCCCCTATTTAAAACATTTTGCCTCTTTACAGGATCTGTCTGGCAGCCTTCCATCACTGCCTAATTGTGCTGGGGTGGGATGTGAAACAGCCTGATGAAGGAACATAATATTTTTCCCTTAATTTCACCAAAGCCAAGATTTCCCCTTCTTGCTAAGGGTGGCTTGGTGCTAGCAAGAATCCCAGCAGTGAACTTCCTGTGAACTGATGGGAACAGCCCTTCTCCTGGAGCAAGGAGACAATATCTTAGAGCTGTGGATGGAAAAATGAGGTAGTCAGCTAATAAAGAAAATTAACCCAGTGGACATGATTTGCCTACATTCTCCAAAGCTGGAGTTCTTTTATAAGTCCTGCCGCAGAAAGCTCTTAAGGATAACTACTAATCCCTGGATAAGGGTCAAAGTTCTTGCTGGGCATTAAAACTTGGTGATGTGATTAAAGAAAAAGTGAAAACTTGCTGCTCGGAGCAGAGCCTCCAGTGAGGAAGCTGCAGGGTGCCAGCGCTCTGGTCGGTTCTGAGTGATCCCAGGACACTGGGGATGAGGAGCTAATGGGTTTGGCTCATGGTGCTGGGATGTCTGGGGTGCCTGAAGGGGATGTAAAGATACTTTGGTGTATAACAGCCCTCTGAAATGGCCCCCAGACAGGCAGAAGGTGAGTATCCTGGCAAAGAACAGCTGGAACTTCACCTCTTCACTGACGTTTCTTGAACAGCTGCTGTGGATACCCCTGATTGGATATCTGGGGTTTGTGTGTATTTACAACCCAAGAGGCAAATAGAGCTCATCAAAACTGGGTAAGAAAACTGTAAAATATCCACAGCAAGACAAGGATGTATATACAGCTCCCTTCCAGGCTTGGGAAAGGCCTGAGATTGACAACACCAGAAGATGGGAGTGGATTAAAAATAGGGTGGAACTTGGATGTAAAGGGATATGGCAAGAGCCTGAAGAGCAGAGTCTGAAGCATGCCTGAGGGGACTCACTGGCAGGATTCAAGGCTAGGAAGGAAAGTCACTGCTGCCAAACCACTTGCCCAGCTGCACCTCACAGCAATTTGAAAACTAATGCAATCTGGGCACGTTTGCCTTCTGAGCCCTTAAGTATATTTAGGTCATATTGGATTTCTTATCTGCAGGAGCATGAAAGACCAAAATCTTTTGGTTTGGCTAAAAGCAGGTAGTTTTTCACACCACACTGGTCTTGGGCTGGTGTAAGCAGCACAAGATTCTCAGTGTTGGCCATCTTGGGCTCTAGCAGGTGCCTCTTCATCTGAATAGTCAATAGCCACAAGATCTCACAACCCCCCTGTCTGGAGCAGGGCTCTCTGTGGCAGGGGGAGGCCAAGAGGCTGCCTAGGGAAAGTGCATCAGGTGCTGGGGAGGATGGAAGCTCGGGCCCTTCTGCAAACCATGAGTTTTCCAGCACTCAAGGCAATTCACACCGGTGAGAAATGTGTCCATGGGAGTGCAGGAGGTTTCATAACTGGGAGGGTTCCCTGCAACTGGGGCTGCCAGATAATCTCAGACCTGCCCCACCCCACTCCTGAGACACAGCCAGCCTGCTCCTCCTCATCCTCCTCCTCACCTAAGGTCATCCCTTACCTTCCATCCTCATCGCCTTTGCACTATGTCCTGCCTCTCCCGGCCAACAAAGCCCCTCCTGAGCTGTGCCTTGTTGTTCCCCCTCCCCACTATCCCACTATCCTGTTTGCTCCTGTCTCTTTCCTAAATGCCAGATGGAAGGAGATGCTGTTGGTACCCAAATACCTGTTGAGTTTGTCTCTCAAATGATGGAGAGCAGCAGGGAGATGTGACTGCCACTGGGACTGCAGGGTGAGGGGCCAATGACTTATCTGCTTTGGAGAAGGTTTACAGGGAACCCTAACCATGTCAGCAAGATGGGAAGCCTTCTACTAATTGGATATAAAATAAGAATTAGTAAACGGCACTTGGTGTCTGTCAGGGGTCCCAAAAAGGAGGATGGGATTTGTCTTATGCATGGAAGAATCAAGGCAATGGAAGGAAAGCGAGGTATCAGTGATCCAGTTGGGAACTGAACTCAGCTCCCTCTCTTCCCACACCTCTGCTCTGTTCTACAGACCAGGACTCGTTGACTCCCACGGTTCCTTCAGCTGTGCTAGGCAATCCCTATCTGATGGTGAGGAAGAAACACGGCTCACCAGATGATTGAGCACAGCTACGTGCAGGACTGCACTGCATCCACTCCGTGAGCACCACCACCACCACCCCAGCACTGGCAGCCACAGCACCCTCCTGGCTCAGCAGCACCAAGGAGAAGGTTCTCCCGTGAACTCTCCGAGCTGGCACCTCCGGCAGAAGTGATTGCAAATTCCAGAGCAAACTGAGAAATCCTCCAAAAGGATTTAGAGAGATTAGAAATGAGCAGGAAACAAAATGAGATTTAACTTGGGAAAAGATAAGCTAATGTATCTGGGGCAAAGCTGCTTTGCAGTGGGAGGGGGCACCCTGGAAAGCAGAATTGCCAGAAGAGGCTGAGAAAGAGCAACCATGGAGAGATGCATCTAGAGAGAGACATAAGGGGATATGTTCAGAGCCAGCTGTCTCTTCTGTGTTTTTGGAGTGATTAACCTTTGATGGTGTTCAGCAATAGACAATTTCTGAAGGGAAAGGAGTATTATTTTTATATATGAAAGGTGTTGGGATATAAGAAAGAGGAATGATTGAGGGCAGCGCTTGATAAGCCGACACCATGGGATTTAAAGATCCATTTTATGTCACCGGCCAAGAAATTACTTGAGGAGATGTAATCAGATTCCACAAGCATATGAGGGTCTACGTCAGAGAGAAAGGGAACACACCTACTGACACATTTGCAAAGTTAAGGGTGAAATTAAGTCAGAGGAAACAGAAGGTAAAGATAAGGACAGAGTCCAGGCAGTGCAACAGGTTAGGCTGTTCAGGACAGCAGCGCATGGTTAACAAGACAACCTAAACCACAAATTGTTTCTCTTGAGATGTCTCTGAGTCTGTGACTGGTCCCAACAATTCAGCAAGGGTGTGGATCACACTCAGTCCCACAAAGTGACTCATAAAAGTCACAGCCACTTGCACTGTACATCCAGCCACCCCAGTGGGGCACTGGTGCAGAGGGCAGTGCCACTCCCTGACTCATCAGCACCTCCTCCGGCAGCTCAGCCAGTTCTCCCAGGTGCTGTGTATCATCTAGGTCTACACTGCACAACACAGAGCTCTGGGAAGCCAATACTGCAACAAAAAATTGGCCCTCAGCCTCAAGACCAGCCTCAGATTAGCCACTGAATAACTCAGGATGATCCTATGACTCATAATTTATTATGCCTATGAAGACTGGAAACAACCATATCCCGTGCCGTTGACCCCCATTCACCACACTACCAGTCGTGAGATAAATCAAAGTAGGAGTTAGCTTCTTATCCCCAGGGGCATCAACACCTTTGAACAAACATAATCTGCTCAAGAGTCTTCAGGCTGCTTCTCCTAGATATGAAGTCCTTGCAGTGCAAAAAAGATAACTTGAATCTTCAAGCAAGCTGCCCAACATAAGGAAGGGGACTTGGAAGGGGAATGGAGTTGTGAAGAAAAAAGTAGTGATGATCAACAGGAAGTTGCATTTCCAGAAGTTAGTATCTGCACTGGAGTCTGAGCAGCCAGGTGAGGGGTTTCTTTGAAAGGAATCAGTCCATCATCGATCTCTAGTGTGGCTTTTGCTTCTGCACTCTTGCTGTCACAGCTGAGGACCGAAGGAAGAGTAGGGAGGGATGCTGGTGGGAGCCTTGCTTCTGGAGAAGAGGCCAGTGACACAAACATATACTCTCTGGTATCTGTATGTTTGTGGCACCGGCTGGATCCAATGCCAGCAGGTTCTCTGTAGGTGAGGAGGACAGGAAGGCCAGGCAGTGAAATGGCTGCTTGGACACCTTTCCAAAGTGTACACCGTGGCTCAGGAAGGAGTTATGGGCAAACGAAGGTGAAAGGCTCAAGCCTTAAAATCTCTGAAGAGGTGATGGAACTGAATTACTTCCATCAGTTGATAATTTTACTCATCTTGTGCTGCCTCTCCTGAGCTGTCAGTAGGGCTTGCAGCTAAGGAATGAGGTCTCTCCCTTTTTATCTCCCCTTAGATAATGCTCCCATTGAAAAGGGTTACAAGGGCTCAAGGGCTTGCATCAGTCACACCCTTCCTTCACCACAGACCCATTTGACCAAGATTCAGAGGTAATGCCATTTGGGGCCAAAGCTTTTCACCTCGAAGCTACCATGCAAGTTGGGAGCCAGGCATCCTGACCTGCATCCCAGATTGTTTTGGGATTACGTGAGCCTCCCTGGGGAATGTTCAGCAGGAACTGACACTCATCACCAGTCCTGGCAGGGGGGCTGAGTAGAGCCAGATGCCCTCCCTAGCCTGGGTCCCACCACACAACACACTCCAAGAATGGAGCACACCAACAACTCTCAGAATAGCTGACAAAGGAGGTGTCAAAGCAAGCCCCAAAGTAAAGCCCTCCTGTGCTGGCATCAGGCTTGCAGGATGCTTTCTCCCTGCTGCACTGCCTGGTTGGCCAGGAGAGGCGCAATGTGGTGGGCTGGGCAGCAGAAGCACCTGGGTGCTAAACACACAGAGAACCCTACGACAGCTGGCTAAAGTGGGCAGCCCCAATGCCTAAAGAGATGCTTGGGCACATGCAGGCTAGAGGGAGATGGGGCTTTTCTTTTTCATTCCCAAAGAAATGTTTGGAGCATCTGAAAAAGTGAGGTAAAAATATAGAGCACAAACCAGCAAGATTAGCCCCGTGTCACAACGTACAGGTATAGCCCAAAACTGCAGATATTTCCTGATGTCTCAGTTGTGGATGGGCAGCATTGCTCCCCTGGATGTATGGAGGCAATTGAGACAGCAAGTTTAAAGAAATCCTTATGGAAAGGCATTTTTGGCCTTGGGAAGCAAGCCTTGGGCAGGTAAACAGGTGGCACTTGCCCAAGAAGCCCATTTGCCTTTATGTCTGTAATCAGCTCACACAGACAGCAAGTTGCACCTCTGGAGATACTATCCCGAGGTGGACAGCCAGCAAACCTCTGACATTTGAAGGGGAACCTGACCCTTCTCCCCTTCATGATACAAAGCCCCTGGGGTCCTCCCACCTCCCCACACCAAAGGGCAAGCCTTCCCCAAAGTTGTGGTCAGGCACTCTCTGCATTCCTTTCGCACCCTCCTTCACTGCTGTGCAGGGGATATCACCTCCCTGCTCTTATCCACAACTCGCCACCTCTTAAGAGATACGGATACTTGGCTGGAGGTCCAGGCACGAGTGCCTGGTGGCTCTGGGATGGCCAACAGCTCAGCCACCCCATCGTGCAGGGTGTCAGCTGCTGTGGGGCACAGCAAGGGCCAGCAGCTGCTTGTGGGGTGGCACAGTGCCACCGGGGCCACACTGGCCTGGCCCCAAATGGGGAGCTGGGAGCAAGCACAGTGCTTGCCCAGACCAGGACTGCAGACCTTGTGCTGGATGATCTGGATTAGCCTTGAATTACAGCCATCCCAAGCACAGAGACTGCCTGCACACTCACCACATGGACTACTATAAAAATACCTATCTCTCACAACCAAAGGTCCCATGGGCAGACAGTGGAGGACATGGCCTGTGAAAAGAATTTCCTTTGGGCTTCCAAGGTCCTTTGTGGGACCACACGGAAGGACAGGAGATTTACAGGCATTTCTAACACAGACGCTGTAGGTGGTGGTGGAGCCCAAGCAGAGCTTGGCTGACTTACAGACCTGATGAACAGAGCAAGACATCAGCAACAAGGGGTTAAAACAGCTAGCAGGTGCCAAAAGGGAGAGACAGACAGCGTTCCCAACCAAAAGCACCCTTTATTCCACTGCCAGTGGGATTTTCTGTTGTGTCTGCCCAGGGCACCCTTTTCTGCCTTTCACGGTGCCTCTGCTCTCTGAATCACACAGAATAAATGCAGCAGGCATGAGGAAAGCATCAGCTGGCTGCCTGAAGATAGCATTTTAATTACCCAGCAACCAAAACGTGGATGTGACCAGGAGCCTTTCAGGGAAAAGTTCTTGTGCACAGGGTAAAAGGCTGTATGACGAGATCAGAGTGCCAGCCTGAAAACCTGGCCTCCCTCCACATGTCCTTGCCTCACCTCAGGCCAGGGCACAGGCAAGCCAGGTGCAAACTCTGGGTAGAGTAAGGGACAACTTCTCTCCTACATCCCAGCCTCTCCAAAGGTGGAGTTCTCAATCACGTACAGCCTCTCCAACCAGCCTGAGCTCACTTCCAACACCAAGCTGTGATTACTTTCCTCACAAGAGATGACAGCACAGTTATACCCACCCTGGAGAATAAAGAAGAGTTGGACTGCTTCCAGGGCCCCAGGTATCCCCTGTCAGAGCTGGCTTGGGGAGGGTCTTGTTTGACGCAGCTACTTTGGCCCTGCTGCATCCACACAAACAAATCCTATGAGCTGTCCCATCTGAAATATGCCATCCAACCACTGTCTCATGAAGTAGGTGGCTACCAGGTCACCTTGCTCTGCAGATATCCTACTTCTCCTGAGCCCTTAGATATAGGAAAAGAGAGGAGCACCAGGAGTAGCCAGCTCAGCTTGCCGTTGGTGGGACAGGGTTTGATGTGTCGGGTTTGATGTGTTGATGAGGGTTTGATGTGTTGTGACTGACAGGAATATGCTGACACATCCATCCAGGAGACCTGGGTCCCTTCATGCTGAGATTTCACATCCAGCTCAGCCCAGGGGGAGAAGCACTTACCTGCTGGTTCCAATTTTTCCAATTTGATGACTTGTAAACATTTCCCAGGTCAGAAACAGGCAGTGCAGGTCTCCTGAGGATAGGCTTGCTGTTTTCATCACCTTGCACAGCCACAAGCAAAAAAGCCCATAGATCCACACAGAACAAAAGCCAGTGGTGAACAAAGGGAAGAAACTCCTTGGGTTCCTCATGCAGAAACATCCAGATGGCTCACGTTCTCACCTCACTGCTGCAGTCCACGAGATGTTACTGAACACAGTGAACCAAAGTGTCCTCAGGTACTCATCCTCTTTCCTCTGCTCCACCCTCTGCTGAGGCAGTGGCTGCAGGTCCACCTGTTGAGCTACCCGAGTCCATCCTAAATAGAAGCCAGATTCTTTACCTTTGCAAGAGCAGGAATGATGCAGCCATGAACTCAGTGGTCTGTATTACCCTAAGTGAATTGCCTCCCAGAAATCCAGGAAACATCCTGCATGCTCCTTTCCAGTGTGGACAGATGACTGAGATGACATGTTCATCTCCACGGTTGACGAGGAGATGACACCACTGCTAAAGCGCTTCCTCCTAGACCCCAAAGCACATCACAAAAGATGCAATGATATCAAGATCCCTCATGAAGTGATGAGCACTGTCAGAGCTAAAGTTTTTTGTTCAGCGTCATCCAGGATGGCAAGGTCTGGCTGAGCCGTCACTGGCAGCGAGTAACACACGCACAGGTCCAACTGCAAACACCAAGTCCATTACCAGAAAGGGCAGGCTCACAGCATTACTTTCACTTTGGATTGTAAATTCCACCAGGATTGCATCTACTCATGCCTGTACAGTACCCAGCTCATGGGACTTGGCTCCTGACAAGAGAGAGGCAGGGTTGGGACCATCACCACACTGCTTGGCATCAGGCTGGGAAGGAACCCAGGAGTCCTGCCCCCTGGGTCCTGCCCATCACACCACCCTCTTCTCACCAAGCAGGGAACTCGGGGCTGAGCTCCACACACGGATTCTGGTGCCTACCTCCCTCTCATTTCAACAGGTTTTAGGTACCTAGATGCTTTTGGAGGCTCTGGGCCCAAATCCAAGAGTCCAACTGGTAGGTTGCTGATGCCCTGTAGCCTCCAGAGGCAATGCTGGAGAAACTGTTACACAATGGAAAAAAACCAGGATGCAAGGCAGAAGGAGAAGGCAAAGGAAATCAAGGTCAGAATTAAATTCTTTAATACAAAAAAAGTTTGTTTGTCGTCGTCGTTGTTGTTTTAAGATATATCTGTAATTTCTTTGTTTAAAAATAAATATGTACTAAGGAATATCTTGAAAAAATTCACCAGACACAATATGTAGTGTTAATATCTTTTTTCCCCGCAATTATTACAGATAAACAGTAGCACCAATAAATAAAATGATAACAAATATTAAAATTAAAAAGGAGAGAGATTCAAGATGTAGAATTTTCTATTTTTTCCTGTCTCTTCTTTTTACATATATAAAAAAATCGTAGTGTCTATTTAATCCGAATCACACATATACATAAACATATATATATATACAAACACATAGCCAAATATATATATAGTATGTAGATGTATATCTAACCGTTGTCTCAATAGGAATGTGTAGGGGTAGGTGTTAGAGAAATTAATTAAATAACTGCCCATAACATGCTACTGACTCTGCCAACAATTGGGGAGAGATGGGATGGGACAACAGGAAGGTTAAATTTATACACAACCAGTACAAAAAAAAAAAAAAAAAAAAAAAAAAAAAAAAAAAAAAAAAAGGAGGTACGGCTTATAAATAGTTGAAATTAAATATTAACAAAGAATACTGAAAAATCCCTACTCTTTAATTAAATTATCTGTTTAATTTCTAATTTAAAAAGGGATATTAAATAAGTATATAAAACACTTTCTCTTCCCTCCCCCGATCGGAAGCCTCTGTCTTGCACACGATGCAGCATGAGTATTCTACATTGCAGATGCAAGCACCCACCCATGTGTTTTCTCTCCTTCTGAAAGCCATCAGTCGGATGGGGAGATCCTAGTGGTTAGTAGTCACTTGTGAGTCTGTTTTTAGACTGTCTTGTCTTTTTGGAAGCTTTCCGTGTTGTACATTATCAGGCGTTGAAAATTCAATTGCAGATGACGTTTGGCAGCATTCTGACACAGACCGAGTACCTTTTTGATTATTATTATTATTAATAATAATTTTAATCACAGAACTAGATTATATATATCCACATAGATGTACAAACACACTTTCAGGGGCGTGTGTGTGTGCGCGCGTGTGTAAGGTGGGTTTCACGTACACCACAGCCTACACTGCAGATACACACATAGCCAAGAACCTCACGACACAGCTAAGGGACTCCAGCTGCCTTCACATTTGATTCCCCAGCCCAAGACATGGAAAAGGGGCCTGATATTTACAGTACGTCATTTAAAAAAAAAAAAATTCTGACGTTCTTAAGGGTCATTTACACTGGGCACGCAAACTGAAGGCAGCAAAAGTTGCTTTCTTTTTTTCCCCCCTTCAATCTTGGCATACATATATATTATTTTTTTATATATATATATGTATAAAAATAAATATATATATATAAAAAAGAGAGAAAAACACATACATACATACATACACACAAATGCATACATTCACATACATACACACACACCCCCACTACTGTGTATATACTTTTGATTAATATCCCTTTCCAGAAATGTTCCATAAGCATCTTGGATGCTCTTGAGTGGCAGCTCTGTGCATGAAGAAAGCAGACAGTGCTGAACAACTGCATGGCTATGCACCGGTCCCCATTCTTGCTTCAGCACACTGTAGACCTTGTGTCCTTCTGCAGCCACCAAGGGCGGGAAATCTAGACTCCTGTGATAATTCCTTGAACAGAAAGTCAGTGCGCATGAGCTGCCCACCATCCTTAAGAGAAGCCAGCATGTCTCTCTGGCAAAGGTTCTACAGCGAATAAAGTCAACGCAAAATGTACACTGACATCCCATGTCCCAGCAAGGCAGGCACGTTATGAGACGAGTAAGGTTGGGGGAAGAGAGGGGAGGAGGAATCCTTGATCACGGAGATGGCCATTTCCTTGGCCTTTGACCCATCGCACCCTAGGATGCCGCTCTTTGGAACTCCCTGCCCATCCTCTCCATCACCTCTCCTCCCTGTCCCAGGCAAGGAGAAGGTGGTTTGTGGTACAGCACACTCTACAGAGAAACAGCGGAGGACGCACAAGTCAGTTAGAGTTAAGAAGTTTACACCCAGCGCTTCTACTCAAGTCCAGTCTTAGCTTGTTTCTTATGCCCCAAGTAGCCCGCTTGTGTCCACAGCAGTCGAGTATTATCCAGTGAAGACACCAATAACATTAGCAATGTTAAAAAAAATAATCAGTATATATATATATATATATTATATATATATGTGTGTGTGTGTGGTTAAGATATACATATATGTATATATAGATGTGGTTAAAATATATATACATATATATATATGTATATGCATGTATACACACATATATATGTATGCATGGGAGAACCCATCAAATACACCCCTACAAGTCTTCCTGGCTCTGTTATTTAGCAGCATAAAAAGAAAAATAAAATAAAACAGTTCAAAACCCAAAGGTGAATTCTGTGCGGCGGGTGCCTTGGGGAATGTTCCTTCCGGAGTCCATCGTCCGTACTGAAAGTGCTGTGCTCTACCGATCCTTCATTTTTAGGGTTCATTTGGATTAGTGTTTTGTTTTGTTTTATTCTGTCCAGGCGAGAAATCAGGCTCCAGAAACAGGGCTGTTTCCCCTTCTTTTCCGCTGCTCACCGTCTTGGTTTTTCACATCTGTCAAAGAGCAGAAGGAAGGAAAAAAAGAGAACAGGGGTTAATGTTTGTGATGGGGGTGCAACTAGGGCAGGGAAGGGAATGGAAGGAAGGGTGGTGGCTAATGTGTTTAAGAGCACATGGTGTTAAGACATGGCATGACGTCACTGGTGGGGTGAAGTGCTGTGCAGATGAGGCAAATAAGCTGAGAATCTCGACCCCACAAACGAGTCAATGAATTCTATTCCCCCCCAGGCTCACCTAGACAGAGCAGGGGGGATACTCAAAACAGGGGTAAATTTAGGAGCAGAATCAGTGGCTTCCTCACAGATAAGCTGAGGGTCTTGTTTGCATCTTTGCACATCATACACACAAATACACACAAACACAGAAAAACAAGGCTAAGCAATGCATGCAGAAAGAGACACACCCTCGGCTCTCCACCTAGCCTCTTGTTTGGGTTGGAAGCAGTGCAGACAACAAGGCCTCATGCAGGCAAGAAGGTGAAAAGTAAGTGCTTTTCATTCCACTAGCTGCTGTGAGTGGGGGTTAGCATCAGAGAACAGCACTGGCCTGAAGAAGCAGCAGGAGAAATGAGAATTTACCCTCCCCTGTAGGTCCCAATTCTAATTCCACAAGAAAGAGTAAGAGGAACTTCAGTTTAACCGGCTTTTTATCAGGAAACTGATAAGCTAACCACTCCTATTGACTCCTTCCCATTTTTCTGGCCAACACAACACCTCTGGAAACCTCCCTTAGTGCCAGTTATCCCATCACACAGAGGGACTAGTAAGAGAAACTAGCAAACCGCTTCTGCCATTACGACTTCTTTGGGGTATTTTTTTGGTTTTTCATTGTACTTGTTACTATTTGTCAACCTTCAAACTCTGTGGGGTGATAATAAGTTACTCTGGACTTTGAAAAAGGAGCAGGGGGGAAAAGGCCATCATTAAGTCTGGTCTCAGACTTCAGAGGTTTTGCTCACTAGGAGAAGTTTAGCTCCAGAAGTTGCTCTATTCTGGCCCCTCCATCAATCACTTTCCCACTGAAATTACAGCACCCCTGAATAATTCTCTGTATACAGAGCAGTTTCCATCATGCTGGCAGTGCCAATGCTTCTCTGGCTTGTACACAAAGCATTTTCACACCCAAAGGAAGCACTTGCTATTTGTATCAGCCTTAACCACCTAGCCAATGGATGTCTCCTCTTTTCAAGATACAGCCACAGAGGACCCTTGATCTCTCTCCCATGTATTCTCCCCTTGAGTCACTGCTGCTGCAAGATGGCAGGAACAGGAACAATGTCCTAGATCTCTGTGAAAGGGATCCAAGTTCAGAGTCACAGCCAAGTGCTCATTAGCAACCCCATTTCTATGTCTCCCTCTACACAGGTAGGATGATCCCACAGCAGAGGGGTACACATAGTTTGTGAGAGTCAAGACACCCCACTGAGCTCACCAAAGTGCTCAGGTGAGAACCAGGAATCTGTTTCTTTATGTGCCTGTGCCACAGATGGTGTGTGACAGCACTCAGATGACACATGCACAGCATGGATCTCTGAACTAACACTAACCCCACAGTGCCTTTATGTCTCCCACCTGACATACACACCTCTGCCTTCACCCAGGGTCAGAGTTAAATCTGCTCTATTCCATTCATAGTCCTGAGTGCGGCCTCTCCAACCACAGCTCGGGACAGGACATGGACGGGGAACTGTAAGCACAGTACAAGAGGACAGGGTGCTCTCCCTGGCTTTTAGAAGAACAGAGACAAAGGAGAATGTAGGCTCAGCCTTGAGGGAGGCTCCTAGTGGCTTTCCTCATTCTGCACACAGCAGAGCATCTACAAGCCACAGAAAAAGGGCTTGGAAGACAGGGGTGGTCAAATCCTAGTCAGTTAAGGACTTGTCTTTGTCCAACAGTATGTGCAGAGGTGTGTAGAGGTAAGGTACAGAGGGATACAGACCCTCCCCCTGCCTACCTCAGCAACATGAACTCCATTACCCTACTGTATGGTAAAGAATATCTGAGATACAAAGGGCCTGTCTCTGGGAGCCCAAGCTCATCCCCATCCAAGACCTGAGAGCACACCTGAAATGCACAGCTGCCCTCTGACACAGGGAAACTACTCTGTCCTCAGCCCAGTTAGCCCCTCTGCTCTCTGGCCCACGTAGGACAGAGAAAAGAAGTAATCAAATAGCACTGGTGCCAGAAGTCAGCAGGAAGCAAGCTCCCCCCCTCTTTCACTTTCTCTCTCTTTCTCTGCGTGTTTCATCCTTCAGGACACAAACCTGCAAGTGCGCTCGTTTAACTCAAGCTGCCTCGACTTGCAACGTGAGTCTGTGAATTTGCAGGAACATTTACAGGTCTGGGGATCTTGTACAAACAAGTGCTTTCTCCTCTCTGAGCAAGGCTCACAGTGACTGCAAAAAGGCAAAAGGAAAGATGTCTAAGCTACAGCGCTTCAGCAGAAAGAAAATACACATGCAACACCCTGAACATCAAAGCAATCCCCTTGCCCCCTCCCGCAGCCCCCATGCTGCCCACTGGAGTGCCGCAGGCTGATGGATTTTCCAGCAGCACCTTGACAGCCCCAGGACAGCAATCCCTTGCATTAGCGTAGAGAAAGAAAACAGGCCTTCTGCACAGTATTCACAAATGCTGCATTGGATCCATCGGCTCAGGCCAGAGGGAGTAAGCAGGGGAAAGCAAGGACAGGAAGGTGAGAGGTCCCAGCCAGCTACTGACACATCAGTGAAAGGAGTTCTCTGAAGTGGACTATTCGAGTAGAAAGAGGCCAGCAGCTAAATGACTTAAGTATGCAGGGTCTCTCCTCCCCTGGAAAGCAGCTGGGCTCCAGCATCACATGCTGACCCCTGCAGCTGGCACCGCCCCTCTTTCCATAAGCCCCATCCCAACCTCGCCACCTAAGAGTCTCCTGTGGGGGGACCGTGAATTTACAATGCAGAGTTTTGTGAACCACCATGAGAGAGGCAGAGCGAAAGAGACAGGGAGAGACAAGCCACCAAATCCAGCAGAAAGAAAAATTAAAAAAAAAAACAGACAGAGAGCCCCACCCCGGCTCCCCAGCACCCCTCTCTGGCTTCCCGCTGTCCCACCTCTCCTCTCCACCTGTGACTCCACCAGACACGCACGCACATGTGCACACGCACACACACACACACACACATGCACGACAGATGCCAGCCTGCCTGTCACCAGTTGTCATAGCAGTGAGGGCACGAGACAAGTAGTGGAAAGCAGATGACAGAGTTGCAACCGGAAGGCGTGAAGAGGTGCAGGGTACTCGTTCACCCACCACACTCTTGTGCCTTGGGACAATGGTCGCCACTGATGATTAGAGAGCCAAGCAAGCTAAAGCCACCTTCCCTGAGATAGCCTTAGTGCCAGAGCAGTGCCACCACCAGTGCTGCCCCTGCAAGATCTGCAGCCCACCAGTGACTGGGAGGGGAGGGTGAGATTTGAGCGAGCAGCAAGCAGGCAGATTGGTTTGGGGAGAGGGAGGGAAGAGAGTCTACAAGCAGAGGACACAAACGTACAAGCTGAGTGGTTTGTACCGGCCTTTCTTGCGCTTTCTCTTTTGACCCTTCCCCCTTCCTCGCTTTGATTTTCTGGAAGAAAAACAAAAAAAAAAAAAAAAAGAGAAAGAGAGAGAGGGGGAAAGAAAGGGAGAGAGAGAGAGAAAACGGAAGAAAATGCAAGGAAGAAGAGAAAAAAAATACAGCCATGTGCCTTGCTGGGAGGGGAGAAGCACATGAGGCAGGACTGGAGGGTAAATCCCAGGGCCGAAGCACAGATCTCCACCTCGCACACACATTCACTGGCTCCAGCGCTCCTGTCAGCTCCGCAACCAGCCTGCCCACAGCCAAGCCAACACCAGGGAACTCGGCAGACACCGCCTCCTGCAAGGCTGCTGCGAGCAGAGGTGGATCTGCTGGAGCCTCAGAGGGGCACCTGCCCCCTCCAGAGAGGGGCAGCGGGAAGGGGGCAGGGGTGAGAGGGAGAAGGAACAGGAAGCTTTGTGAAAGCATCACGCCACCGCAGTGAGTGCAGACAACCATTCCAGGCGACAAGCGCAGGCGCACAACGACTGACAAAAGGCAACCTGAGTGAAAGGGCTCCCTTCAGGGAAGAGGAAACCACTCTGACCTGATGCACTGCCCAGCACTGGGCCTAGGAGGAGGCAACTGAGCTCCAGTAGCTCTGCTGCAGGGCAGGTGGCAATCCTGCCTTGGGATGGGAGCTCTCCACAGAAAGGGAAGAGAGATCTGATCTACACAGCACTGCTGTGTGGGAGAGGGTTATCCAACCTGAAGGCTTTGCTCATTCACCTCACCTCCTGCCTGTGGTACAGAGGACTCCAGGAGACCTTACTTGTATGTCTGTAACATCTCCTCTGGCAGCCTCCATTCTGAGTACTGAAGAGTAAAGAGGAGGAAGAGGAAGGCCTGATCTAGTTATTTTACCCAAAAGATGATCAGAAAGCAGCTTTCAATTCTTCCCTCCTTTCCCTCCTGTGACCTCCCATGTGGATCTGCCAGACAGACAAGCAGATGGAGCCAAGGCACTGACTCCATTCTGAAAAATTCACCAGTTGCCTCTGATTCTTGGGCAGGAGCTGAGCAGGCAGGGACTAGGACATGCTGTCCTGGACACTAACCATGGATCCCTATGGGGCATTGAGAGCACAGGGAGCGAGGGAGGCTGGAGCCTGCACTGCTCCTTGAGCCACATTAGCACAGGAGCAATGGAGAGACATGCAAGGAGAAGGCCCTAGGCAAAGCACCAGGGCTTGTCAGGCAAATGAGTCCCAGCTCTGAGGCAGTTCAGCAAAGGCTCCCTCGTTCCCTGGTGCAGCCCACCTCGGGAGAGAGCTGTCAAAGGGAATTGGGAGGACAGAAGAGAAAGCACCATAGGTGTCTCCTAGGCCCTGTTAAAGTTGTCTCACTGGCACGAGTGTCAGAGCATCAGCTCAGTCCTGGTTCTGCCCTGCATCTCAGGCAGGAGTCACAGGGAGACGGTGAGGGGAAGAAAATCAACCTGAAGGGAGGAGAGGGGTACCAATATAACAAGACTTTCAATCCAGCACAAATCAAAGCACACCAGTCTCTCCCATCCCTTCCCTTCCTTCCCTGGGGAGTGCAGAACCAGCAAAGAGCAGGCAAGGTGCTGTTAGAAGAGGAAAGTGAATGCAACACAGTCCGAGCTGGCTGCTACACCCATAGCCCATCCTCACCAGAGCTCACACAGACCAAACTCTCGCACGCCTTCAAACTACAGAGCCACACAGACCGACCGTCCCCAACATGGCCCTGTGCAGAGAGGACTGACTGTTGGCTGCACGCAGTCTGATGCAGCCAGGAGCAATTTCCAGGGGGAGGAGGAGAGGCTGGAAGGCAGCTAGAAACATACAACCACCAGGAGAGGGGTGAAAGAAGCTCTCTCTCTCCTGTTTCCTCCGTCTGTCTGAGATTCAGCCTCATCTCCAAGTATTTACTCCTTCCTCTCCAACTCTGCACCTCTACATGGCAGAGTTGCTTTCCCAGTCATGCGCAGTCCAGCTGACACTCTCGCTCAGAGAGATTCTTTTTTCTTTTCAATATTGTTTCATACTTTATGCTCCTCCCTGCAACTGCTGCAGGATTACAGCTTATTTTTCTACTTTCCACAACCTTTTTACTTTAGGGAGGAAGTACAGGGAAGGTTGTTACTTAACCTCCTTCAGGCCACCAAAGCAAATCCATCAGATTCAAAAAACCCCTCATGAAAGCCTTTACCGAGACCCAGCTAGGACATCCACCTCCCTCTACACCCTCCCAGGGCCCCACCCAACCAAAACCAGCGTCACATCCTGTATGGCATCAGTCCGGCCTCCACCAAGCCTCTACTTCCACCTCTCCCTGTAGCCAGCAGTGTTCCTACCAAAGCTGCTGTGAAAGAAGCCAGCAAGTACTCACTCAAGCAGCAAGAAAAAAATTAATAATAAAGAAAGGCAGCAATTTGCAGTAACCAGAAACACCCCAGGAAGAGGGAAGGGGAGAATGGGGGCTGCACCTTGAATCCATTCCAGCAGGACAGACACAACAGGACTTCCCCGACTCGGGAAAAAGCATTAAGAATGACTGCCATGGCCCTGGGTCATGCAAGGTCCATGTCTGGGGTATGAAGGAAGGAGCATCAGATCTGGGTTTCTGTGACCACCTGGAATGGATTCAGAGCATCGCCCCATGCAGTACCATATGCCATTTCCAAAAACACCTTCTTAAAGTGAGTATATCCAACCAAAGAAAAGGGCAAGGGGCAGTGGGGAGAGGAAATGCCAACCAACCACCAAAGAGAAAGGAGGAAAGGCTTGTCACTTACTTTTCTTGTTTGTTTTTGACATCTTTCTTTGGTCTGTGGGTAAAGAGAGAACAGAGACCTCATTAGAAGAGAGCTTATAGTATACACTTCTGGTATTATCCCCAGTTCCCACCAAGTCCAGGGAAGGACATGCATTGCAGGATGCCCATGGCACAGGTTAAGTGGTCCGTCTCAAAGTGTTTTTGCTCTCCTATTGACCCTTGCTGGTAGCTAGGGCCAAAAGATCCCAGGACGCAGGCTAGCACTGTCCACCTGCAACAGCTAGAGATGCAAGAGCCCTGACTGCAGAGGGCTTCTTTTCCCGGGCTCAGCCATCCCACTTCAAACCAACTGAGAAGGCTGCAGAAGCATCTGAAGAAGAGTCCCAACCCAATGCCAGAAAAAAGGAAAGGCTCAGAGTAAGTTTATTGCAAGAGGAACCAGTGCTGCTCCATTCTCACCTGCAGTCACATTTACTGTGCTGTAAGAAGCTCATGTGTGATATGTGCTGACTCTGATGGGGTTTAATTCTCATGATCTGGAATGAAAGAAACAGAGATGGTCACTGCCTGTTCACTCTTCATATTCACAGCTCCAAATCAGGCTGCTGTGCAGCGAAGCACTCGCACCCCAGGTGCTCCTGGGAAGAGCAGGGCAGAGTTCAAGCTAGTTCTGAGGCCCCGTGCTCCCAGTCAGGGAAGGCCTTTGATCACAAGTGAGCAGCAACACCAGACTTGTGCCAAAGCTCCGTTTGCTCGTGCCTGCCTGGTGCCAGCACTGGTGGACTGCCGTGGAGACAGGCCTGGGAGAGGGTGTACCACCATAGCAAGGTTCTCAATGAGCCCTCCCTGGATTATGCTGGACACACAGTAGCTGAACATCCAGCCTGCTCCTGCAGAAGCCATGCTTTAGTCTCATACAAAGGTCCCAATCGAAAATTCCAAATCCAACTCCTTTTCCTTAAGCCACCCCTCCTTCCCAGCTGACATGTCACTTTCTCAGTAACTTGACACACAAAATAAATCTGGAGATCTGTATTTAAAAGAGTCCTGCAAAGCTGGACATCACCCAGACCCCAGCCTCAGGTACCTCCACGGAAGTTATTTAGAAGCTATGGAATATTGTCACATTCTCTTAACCCAGAACATGGCTAGAAGACTCGCTCTAGAGATCTACTTAAGTGCTGCTGACCCTTCACAGGCATGCAGGCATACCAGGCCAGAACTGTAATTCAGCAAGGAATGGTGGGAAGAAAACCGTCCCTAGCTACATCAAGCTAGTATGCTCTGGCCCAGGCTGCACCCTGCAAGCGGAAAAGCAGCATGGGGAACCATGAAAGGGCATAGGCAGGTTCTCCAACAGAGTTCAAACAGAGCCCAAATTTCAAGTAAAAGGACCTGCTGGTTAATCACTTAGCACTGCACATCTCTCATCGATATTAAAAAGTGACAGCAATATTTACAGAGGCCATTCAAGAGGCTAAGGGACAAAAATAGGTGAGGGAGCTACGGGTTACAGGTAATGGGCACCAGCTTGATTTTGGACATGACATGGGATCCAGCCTGACAGACAAGGGCAGGAACAAAGCTCTCTAAAGCAATCTGCATCTTCCCCATAGGCCCAGCCTTTGCTATCATGGCCACTTCTGTCTCTTCCAAGAAATGAATTCAGCAGTCTCCAAACAAAGGCGGAAGATGCCCAGAGGCAGAAAGGCTTTTCCAGCTGACACAGAAGCAGTTTGTTTCTTAGAGCCCCTTTAACCCCTGCTATGCCAGGGTGGCTAATGACCCAAATTCCCGGCTCTGCTGGCACAGCCTGACCTCACGTGCCCTTTAGGAGAGAGTACTGACAGGTTCTTCTCCCCTTTTGCCCTACTCAGCTGCCTTCAGAACAACAGCTGTGTGTAGAGTTAAGGTGGAGCAAGGGCCCAAGGAGTATCTTCTTTGGGAACTCGGAGATAACACCATCAGAAATGCTCCTTTGCATTCTCTAAGCACAAAGTGCTCCTTTGCAGAAATGCTCCTTTGCATGCTCCTACCTACTGTATTTGGGGAAGAGCCAAAAAACCCTTTCCTCTTAACCTCAGACATAGGCAACTCATCTTTTAACCCTGTGTGGTGTAACATGGAGCACCAGAGTCAGAAGAGAGGTTCCCTGCGGTAGGTTGCACTTCCTCTGAATTAGCCGGGAGCTGGGACTGGGGGTGGCTGTGACAGCTGACTTGCTTCCTTCCAAACAAGCATGGCAGATTGTAAGCTGGACCCTCACCTCCATTGTGACGTTGTACACATCCACAGGGACACATTCTAGGCCCTCATCGCCGCAGCAACCCGCACATCTCATCAGAGGCACGCAGGATGGCTTGAATATGTACTCCACCTCATCAGGGTACTCCTGGAAAATGTCCACCAGGGTCTCAATAGTCCTGCAGAAGCTGCGCTCGTAGACTTCCAGGAATTTGATAACTAAAAGAGGAATGGAGGGAATAAGTTAATGCAAAGTTAGCTCAAGAATGTCTAGTGCTTCACACCTTAAAGTGAGCCAGACAGTTGCAACACAACTACCCTATGTTCTTCACTAACAGTCTTGAAGGCCTAAATCCTCTGTCTGTGCTCTACATACCCACACATCAAGTGGGAAGGGAAAAAGACAATCTCCTCCTACAGCTGATTCAGGGCAAAGGCAAGATGGACAAGAGAGCCTCACTGTTTGCCTCTCTGGTACCATGATGAATGCCACAGGTGACTCTTCCCCAAACCTCTTCTCTGCTATTCCCCATACTCCTGGTATGCTGCCACTAAGAATATGAGCTCAGCCAAAAAAACCCTGAAGCTGCAGCATAACCTGCGCTCTGGATTAAGGCCCTACACTGGTTTGCCCTTTACTCCCTTTCAAAACAGCCAGCAGATGCCCTGGTGGGTTTTAAAGCCAGAAGCATCCTTTGTACAGACTTCAGCATACAGACACTTCAAAGAGCAAGCAGAGGCTCTGAACCATGGAGCTATGCATCTTCACCCTTCCTGTCATCTACCTCTTTTGCCCTTGCAGAACATCCACCTCAGCAGGTCACCATGGAACCAGCATCCACTACAAGTCACAGCCTCCGTGTCTCCACGCTGACCACTTTCCCAGACCGAGGAACCAAGCCACCCACTGAAAGATTCAAAGTAGGCTCACAGCACCTCCAGGATTAACCAGACTATATATTTGGCTACTGAACCACAATGAGACAGTGTGGGAGGGGGAACAGGGTGGATCTGCCATTATCCCATGCCTTCCCTACGAATGGAGCAAATGCTAACTGCTTGCGATCTGCACTGATTTCACAAGTGTTTCTCAATGTTTCCCAGTCTCTTGCCAAAGCTTCATTCTGCAGCTTGGTCAAGGGTTGGAGAGTTTTAGAGAGATGAGAGATAATACAGATAAGTACACACACACGAACCCCAGGTGATAGTATAGTACTGCAAACAGTGAGCATCTGGAGCCCTCCAGGACTCCTAGCTCTAGCACCACACTGGCAACAGAGGATGTCTGACATGGAGCAGAGGGTAAGAGTATGCACAAGGAGATAGTACCTGCCCCACGCTGTTATGCACTATAATGATCCACCTGTACAGTATGCAGAGTCCTCCAGCACCAAGGTTGATAACTCAGAGTGATAAGAGCAAACTGCTTGCATCATGGAAAATAATGGTCTCCAGTAAGCGTTTCTAAAGTGCCCTGAACTTGTGACAAACTGGCATAAAGGTTACTTTGCCACAAAAATGTGAAAGCTGCTGGGCTTGGAGCTCACAGCCCGCAGTTAATTGTTGAAAGTTAATTCTAGGTCATGCAGGGCTGACAGTACCATAGTGCTGAAGTGCTGAGAGTGGGTACAAGAGGGGAGGAGCTTCCATCCAAGGAGTTTGAAGCGTCAGAGAGCATGAGCAGCTATTAAAAGAGAAAGTGGCTTGTGAAAGGGAAATGTAGCCTGGCAGGCATGGACTGCTTGTTGGTATTCCTTGACTAGAAGACAACATGTTTCTGTTCCTCGTTCCTTCCCTTCCCCTTCCCCCCTCCCTTAACTGCCGCATGTCTCCTGTCTGTCCTCCTATCTTGTCTGTGACTACCTCCTTCTCCTCCTTCTTCCTGTTCCCCTTTGGAGTGACCTTAGTCACAGCCTATGTTCCAACAAGTTGAACAATTTAATATGTGGGAAATTCTGCGGGCACAAAGACAGTCGCTGAACTGCACTGTTGATTATTCACACTGTGCCAGACACATGATCTGAGAACTCTGGCAGTAAAGGCATAGTTCAGGATAAAAATGCTTACAGACCTACGTCAAGGGGAGGGACAGAAAGTAAGAGGGAAGGAAAGCAGCAGTTACCTGTGCAGATCAAATGCTGCTCACCAGTCTGGGGCACAAAGGAGGCAGAAACCGAAACAAGAGTAGAAAAGTGAAGTGAAACTGACTGGCGTCTGCCACGCTTTCCTAAATGTTTGCACTACCCAAGCATTTGGATTACACCAGAGAATCCAGATTACAGACTGGCCCCAGAACAGCACATTCCACTTCTTTTGCAGGGCCTTTGCTTTCCCAGCTGCACCCTGACAACTATACTTGAGATTTGACAGAACTAAATCCTTCCCATTAAGAATCTGGGAGTTTCTACCTTTACTTTAACACATGATGGTTTTCCAAAGTCTGAATCAGCCTCCGAAAAGGAACCAGGGAATCTTTACCTAGCTACCAGTCAGAAAATCTTGCCACAAAAGGCATGTTGCCTTATTTTGCTGGACACAGAGCATGTGGAGACTGTGCAACACTCTGTAGTTCATTTGCACAGTTACCACCCAAACCAAACTGGAGCACAGGACTGAGGTACAGTCAACCTCAAAGCAAAGCCCTGCCCCTTCTACCATACCTACACTTACTCCTATGTACTGGGAGTTAACTCCACACTTTGCTGGGCTGATTTTGCTTGTGCTTCCTTTCCATTGGTTGTGTCACAAATGGAAGAAGGTCTGTTTCATGGGGAAGCACAGGAAGGTCACCAAAGGACTAACCACTAAGTCTGCTCCCTTCCTGCAATCTGGGCTGCAGTCCACATTACAAGTTAATCTCACAATTAAGTCACACTCCTACCCTGCAAAACACCTCCAGATTTGAGTCAGAGGTTCTTCATCGTGAATGGAGGGGGAAGCAAGGTTAAAACGCAGACAGGACCCACATTAACTCTTCAAAGCAGAGTTTAAGTTCAAATTTGGAGCAGTTGAGTGAAAACATGCTGGACTAGAAAAGGAGAAAGTCTATGATCTTTTTGTCTCCCTCCCCATCAGCGGCTTAGCAGCAATACAGACACGCTGCTATTTTAAAAATAAAAGTGCAGCCACAAGTGCTGGTGGTTTCCTTTATTTATACCAGAAAATCTTTTCCTGTGAAACAAGGAGTGTTTGTCTGACTCCTCTACAACTTCATGTGCCACAAAACATGTGGAAGCCTCTCTTGAGGACAAAAGGGTAGGGGCTGAAGCTAAAATAACAATCTCCAACCAGAGTTAAGTCCATCCCAAATAAAAAACTGTCACAGCTTGATATCTCAGAGAAAGCATAAAATGGCCAAAGATACAAACCCACCTTTCATCCCAAGCCCCTAAGAGCTTCAGTGGAAGGAACTACAGGACTGTCCTTGGGTAACAGAGACCCCTAATCATCTCCTCTTCACAGAGGAGAAACTGAGGTTTAGAGAGAGGACCTCTAAGGTCAAATCATGGGACAGAAGTAGAGCCAGGAAGGTAATGCCAGGAGTCCTGACTTCTATTTCACAGGTGTATCTACACTGCAGAACCTGAAACAGCACCAGGACACTAACACTGAAGTCTCACCACTTACATTGTCAGACCAGCTTCTCTTGCAATCCCATCAGCCTTCTTGTGACAGAAGTTAATTCTATTTGATTCTTTCCCTCCCCAGGAGGGATTTGTTGGACACAACAAATGGCACAGATGAGGACACTAGCTCTTTTCTACCAACAGCAGAGAAGTGGTTACCAAAATAAGCCTCACAGCAGGCTCCATCTTGATCCCTCTGGAGTCACTGAACCTTCTTCTGTTGACTTCAGCAGGAGCAAGGGTCAAGCCCAACAGGCAGCAGCCCACCAGCAAATCAGAAATTCTGCCCGTGCAAAATGGACACCTATCCCAAGCACAGCCTGCCACAAACCTCTGGCAACACACACGGAGTCTGTCACACCGATGAAGTCACAGAAATTGCAACTGACTGCTATTAAAAAAAAAAGCCAATCTGGGCCCACACTGCTGGAGCCCTCTGCTGACCTCCAGCTGGAATAACTCTGAAGGTCACAGTCTGTGGGATCCCTGCAAGAAGTCTGCCAGACCCTGCCATGCAACAAGTGATCTGCTCTGCTATGCAGGTAAGGGGAAAACACGATGGTCAGGATGGTCTTAAAGCAGGTGATGATCACCTCAGCCTGAAGGTTCCATAGTCCACTGCCCTTTTATCCCACCGCTGAATGGAGGACTGCAGACAGAAGCCAACCTCCTGACACGCACAGGGCTTCACTAGACAGGGAGCTCGCAGGAGGCGTCTCTGACTAACCCAGGGGCTGACTGCCCTTCTGCTCTACATTTACTTGCGTGAACCAACAAGGCAGGGGACGCTGTCACAACCTGGCCTTTGGGCAACCAGAGAGACACAAGATCACAGCAGGGGCACTACCTTGTTTCCCCACCACGCAATGGTCCTGTCCACACTGGATCCCCCGGGAATAAATTAGTAGAACCTATCAGATCACATCTATAGTGTTGTTTCCTGAATCTGTAAAGTCTGCTAGGCCAAAACAGAATAAAAAGGTGTATTTTTCAAGCCTGGCTCTTCACAATGCTTAGCAATCTCCTGAGTGCAGGGGTACCTGGGACCGCTGGGAAGCATGAGCCCAGAAAATCATCCTGGCCTGCCCTCTTCTCCTTCTCTCCCTCAGAGATCTGCCGTCTGGGAGCTGCTCCGGCCTTTGTTCGGGGATCAGCCCTGGCCACCCAGCCGGGCATCACCAGCACCGCCGGGAAAGAGGCAGGCAGCAAATTTGACAAATCCCTTCCAACAGCACTGTCGCAAACTGCTTGCCGCTACTCAGCTCTTTGTGTGCGCCTGTGTGTGCATATATATATATATATATATATATA
>VYXD01009488.1:57040-106412 GCA_013397195.1 Hylia prasina
CCCGACTGGCAGATCTCAGGGCTCACCATGGGCTGGAGGAAGGGATAGGGGAAAAGACACTGAAGAAAAAAAAGGCTATATTGACATTTAAAAGCAGGTATTCCAATGCTGTGCCACAGACTCATCGTGATACAGGCAAAGCATTGGCTCTATAGAGGCACCTGCTGGCTGAGAGAAACACGAAACAACCCCACCCCCCCACCCCCCAAAAAATCTTTGCTTTCCGTATATCTTACACCTGTTTGTCCCTTTGTTCAATTTTTAAAGATTTTGTGTCACCCCTTGGCGCAGTATGTGGGGATGTTGCCCGGGTCACACTGATCCTGAGGAAGGCTGGAAAATGAGTGACAGGTCTGCCTGAGCAAGGAGCAGCTCCCATCTGGCCTCTCCGTTGCCCCAGCTGCAGGTCACGCCCCACACCCCTTGTACCCACAGCCTTCCATCTGGGCCAGGGTAGAAATTCAGCCCAGTCGAAAGCCTGAAGGAGAACATAAACCCTTTTTCTTCAAGGATCATGTTCCCACAGCAGAGTGGTGAGTGTTATTGCAAAGTAGTCCCTTTTCCTTCACTTTTTCTGTAATTTTTTTTACAAATTGTTGCGGAGGGTTTCTGAAGAAACAAATACGCATCCAAAATAACTGGAGTTTCCCATATTCAGGATGCAATGGCCAAAAATGCCTTCCAAGAGACAGGGAGAATTCAACTCCCCCAGGAGAAAGAGGAGATATTTCATTAACTGAAGGTAAAGCTAATTTAAAGTTCCCAGAGGCAGGAACCACATCTGACTCTGTCCCAGTTCACTGTGAACAGCTCCGTCTTTATGCCAGGCCTCTGCACTTCAGACCAGCAGCAAGCAGATTAACTCACTGAATCCTTTTATTTGGTGGAAGGTCTTAGGTGGCTTTTCCCCTCGTGCTAGATGAGTGTTCTATGAATGAAGGTAGCTCTAGTGCAAATAACTTCCAATTCTAACACTCCTCTGGATGGACAAAATCCCTCCACCTGCTGCTTTGAGGTAAGTCCCCCACAGAAATCCCACAGTAAATATTAATGCCATGAGCGGCAAGGGGCAGCCTTATCCCTGTAAAGTTACAATGTACTGTAAATAATGTACAGAACCCAGCTTCTAAAATTACCACTACGGGATTGCTCATCTCGTTTTATGTTTCATCTGGATCCTGTGATCTTCCCACCTGCCAACATCCTGTTACCAGGAGAGCAGTCTATGTGAAGTTTGTGCAAATGGTCATGTACTTGCTGAATTCTGGCACCAGCAAGGACATTCATGTGCCGTCCATGTTAACTTTACACCATAATAAATACTGGCATTGCTATAGAATCTGCTGTGTTCGTGCTAAGCACTGCTCACCAAAAAAGCAAATCTATCTGTGTCCCAGCTATGCTTATTTATCGGCCTTGTTACTCTCCCATGTCCATGGCCCCTGAGACAGAAAGCATCAACAGGCAGGATTTTAAATATGGAATACCTAAAAGCACGAGCCCCGTGTTTAGGAACTTAAGGAAAGACATGTGATTTGCAAAGAGACAGGGTGATGACTTATTTGGAGCTGTAAGACGCTGAGAACTTTTAAGAATAATTTAGGACTTCATCTTGTAGATTGAACTCAGTCAATGCTTTGCCATTGACCTCAAAGGGCATAAGATCAAGCCTTATTTAGGGGCTCAAAATACAAAGTTAGGAGCCTAAATTTAGGCATCCATATTTTAATACCTTGACCTGTGTTAGTAATACCCTTCATCTAATCCCTCCATTTAACCTGAAAAGAGACGAATGTCAATAACTTTTTCCTGACTTGCCTAAGAGAACCTGTGGCAAGAAATGCATTACCCGCACTTTGTTTATTTTTAATCCCCTCTCTCAGATCCCCAAAATAACAGCCAGAGCAATGTTAGTGGAGGACCTCAGACTCACTTTGAAATTGGAACAGGAAACGTGAGAAATGTGGACATCAAAAAACAAATTAAATAAAACAATATTTTCTTAGTATTCCATCTTGTGGGCAAGTCCGGGGGGATAATCCAAATTAGGAGAGAAGTCAGAGAAACAAGGAGTCATTTTAAGCATTTTAGTGCCAGAGCTATTTCTTAACACGCAGCTCGCTCACTGATTTCAAATATAGTCCCTCAGCGCAGAGCATGGAGGACAGCACAAGAAAAATCAACATCTTGGTATGGCCTTCTGGCAGATATGGAAAAAAAGGCCAGAATGGAGTGAACTGTTGAGAGAAGCAACCAGGCGAACAGCTCCTAAACATCCTGAGGTGTTTCAGGTGTTTCTTTCTGTAAGAAATCACAGGGACACAAGATGCAGTAATCAAGTTAAGGCCAAGCTGGCTGCAATGGTCACAAAATGGTAAATCAATTAACTGCATGAGTCTTATTATTGTGATTATTTTTGTGTTGGTTGCACTAACAGGGAAGGGAGCAGCTGTAGGTATAACAAAAGGTTGCTCCTCTGAGATGCTTTGCCAACGCTCCCTCTGCTGTGATGTAAATAGAATACATGTGATGGGTAAGGGCAGCGCTCAGCTCGGATCTGCAAGCATTAGAGATGCCCATGCACCACCCACTGGCAGTTTCACTTACCTCTGTCACTCAGGAGTTTCCCAAAGATCTTCAGCTTCTGGAAATAGAGAAAAATGCATATGAACGCACAGCACCATCACTCATTCTGTCCTTCTGGGTTGATTTTGTACGCTGGAAACTTTCCCATAGCAAATAATCACATTATGAAGAGTTGCATCCCTTTCCTTATTCTTTGTCTGTTTTCCTGTCACTGACTGGATCTTTGTATCATCCTTCTGCAGCAAGCAGCAGAGGCAGTGACGAGTGGAGGTAACAGGACAGGTCCTCAACCGTCAGCAGGATTGTTTTAATGTCTACAGAGAGATCAAGAAACTCAAAACAGCTCTTCCTGCCAAAACGATATGTAATGTCAGTTTAAGGGTACAGTCATCTTGACCCTGACTTACATTTCCCTGGCTAATAGACCTGGTAGGAATATACACACACGGTTTTTGTGATAGTACTTCACCTTACACTTACATCACATTCCCTGGAGAAGTATCTGATGGGGCAGCCTTACTTATTAAATCATTTCCTGGAGGGGAGAATTCATTTGGGCTCATTTATTATCATTTGTCCTGGAGCTCATATTTTACATTCTGAGCGTAAGGAGTGGGTGTTATTCATGGCTATGGGTCTAAGAAGCAAATGCTAATTTCAGGAAAACTGTTCTATTGTCTGAGGTTGATCGCTTGATGTTTGTCCCAGGTGCTAGACACATGTTTCTTGCTGAAGGAGATATGGCTTGATCTCAGATTTTGACATTTTGGTAACTACCAAACAAAAATAAAACTATACTCAAGTATGCCTATCCCTCCCCTGCAAATCAAGTAGCATTTAGCAATATTGACTTGAACAATAAATAAACCTATTCAACAATCAAATCAGAACAACCTCAGTGAGGCACCAAATAAGTACAATAAGAGAGACATAGAAATTGGACAGTCCTCTGCAAAGACAAGCAAACAGGACTTCAGTCCAGAGGAACCCACAAAACACCTATTCTACATTCCGTGGGCCTCAAAGTCCCCCCAGCACCTCTCACCACACTTCAGAGCTGTAGCAAAGGCCAAATACCACAAACATAACTCACCACAGAAAGGGAAGAGGGCAAGGCTCTCTCCAAAGTTCTGGCAGCGGCAGGCTGTGGTTTGCACCAGTGCCCCACACAACTATCACCACAATTAGCTCCAAAGAGAAAGCAAACCCCAACCAGTGGTGTCTATCTGATCCAGAAAGAACTGCCTCCTGCACACAGATCTGACAGAATAAGTGCTGGGGACACAAGGACAGGATCACGAGCCCACCTTGCCACAGGTCATGTCTTTTCTCTGGCCACTCACTCACCAGTGCTCCCCTAGCAGGAAGAAGCCACAGAAGGCCTTCCACACAGGCATGGTGCCAACATGTGCTGACCCAACCTCCTCTCTCATCAGCTCGGTGAGACTGAAAAGCTCCTCTACAATGAAAGATGGGGGTGTGTGGGGGTGGGAGGTATAACTTCCCTAGAGTAAAAAGCCAGAGAGCAGCTACTGGCTATTTGTGGTTCCTCATCCCAGGGTACCAGAGAGATGTGAAATGTACACGTACCAAAACAATACCTGTGCCTCTTCCCGGGTAATTAGGGTCTGAGGCAGGGGATCTCCCCATCCCCAAACACCACTTCCCCACAGGTGACTGTAGACCTCCTTGCACCATTTCCTCCTCCCACCCCCTTTCCCACAAGTAACTCGTGGTCGTCCCAGTTTCACCTCCACAAATGACTTGGGACCTGATCTCTTCAGGAAATCCTGCCCACTCAATTGTGCGGGCTATAAACCCCAACCAAAGGATGCTCCAATAAAATCTGCAGCTGGATGCCAGTTAAATATTTTCATACTTATGCTAGATTATTATCTGATGCATAAACCACAAACCATATATACAATTGCAAGGCTTCCATCTCAGAGGTATATTAGTGTCTGGCTCTACACTCTAAAAACATGCAATTTTTTTTAAATAACAGACCGTACAAATTGTTTTGGATAAATGGAAATTTTATAACTCTTTTCAACTGCAGTTTACACAAGATTGTATTTCAGTTTTGTGAGGATCTTAAGTAAAGCATATTCAATACACTTCACTGAGCAATTCATGAAAGCACGTTGGGTTGGTCAAAGCAGGGGAGTTTTCTTAAATTCCTTATGTCTTTAGACTCCACAGATGCCCACACACCTTGGTGGCTGTCTGCCCATAACCACACCTTCACAGCCCAAAAAAGGTTGGGCTAACTACCTTTTTTATTTTGATCTTTAATTAGTTGCTACCCAACTAATTAAAGATCAAAATAAGGGCAAGTAGTCTGTTAGAAGACTCCTAAATTCTCCAGCTCTCAGTCTCCGGGGGGAGCACCTCTCAGCTCTGGAACTGAAATGTAGGGTGTACAGCATTTCTTCAGAAAAGAAGCTGAGAACCTTCCTCATCCTTGGGCAAACACATCAGCCTCCTCCTTGCTAATTATAATTTCCCAAATTCTTTTTTCCTCTTAGCATTTCAAAACTGAGTTCTGAGGCCAAATCTTGGAGGAAGGAACTTTGGTCCAAAACAGCTTTAACTTGAGGCAACAGTTCACTAGTGTCAGTTCTGGGAAAACTTCACTTACACCAGTAGGACAAAATGTAGCCAAGGCTTAGAATGCCTGAGATGGCAGAAACACTTCCTTTCTTACAAATATGATATTCATAAATAAAACTACTTTTGAAGAAAATTGGCAAAATCTTAATTGGGTAATAGGTTTTCTGATGTCACCAATTCACAGAAAGGTCAATATTAAAAGTGCAAATAATTTAAAACAAAAACCATAGAGACAGCTACTTGTACAAATGCCATCCATCAACAAAATTAAGTTCAATCCTATGATCAGTTTCGTCATTTCCAGCTTATTTTCTGCTCATCTGAAAAGAAGTGGTTTTTTGGGAACTAAACAATAGGTCAAAGAGCATAGCTTTTGACATCTATAGTTTGATAGAGAAGTTGCCTTTCAGTATTATCTGTATTCCCAAATATACAATATTAACTCTTTTAAAGGCCAACAGACAGCGGAAGGGATGTGAGTTTGTAAATCATCAGTGAATCTAAAATATTGTCTCTATCCTGGTAGCTGAAAACACAGTGCAGGTTTACTCCCTCCCCTTCCTGGACATTTCACAAGAATTGAGTTGAGGGTGGACAAGCATCCATCTGTCCTTGCGCTGCAGGACCATCAGGCCGGTGCTCCAAACCTGCCCAGGGCAGTGCTCACTTGTCATTGCAATCTGAGGCAGCAGCAGTCATAAAAGAGCAAGCCACTTCCCTAGCAAAGGAAAATCCATAGCCCTTGCTCCAAAACCATTTGCTGTAAAATACCAAACAGTTTGTCTTTGCTGAAAGTGACTCATAAAACAGCTCTTACAGGAATGCATTTATATGTGGAGTGCCCATGTCCCGAGCCAACCAGCTTGCCCATACAAGAGAAGCAGGCTAGTTAGAATAAAGTTTCCCTCACCCTTTAGAAACAGCAGTGTGACATTTCTTTCCATCTTCCTTTCTCATTTACACACTCAAAAGTTGCAAAAGCCTCAAAACACCCTCTCGACCCTGAACTAAATAAATGTTTAAATCACTTTACCTTTTAATGCTCATGACCCTGAAGTTGGATGGCAAAAAGCCATCCTGCCCATCCAAAATATCTTTGTGCCACAGCTGGAGTTGTGTGCCATTGGTTTTGGGGAGGTTCATTTTTATATCTCCCAGTGCCATGCACAGTGCTGTGCTGGGGCCCCAGGACACACCTGACACTGGGACAAGACAACTGTTCTCTGGGGCAACATCCCAGGAACAGTCACTGGCTGGGGACCAGGGCTGTCAGCAAAATAACTTTTGCTTTACTCAACATCAGCCCAGTTAGGTGAAATAACATGAGCTGAATTCCGTTTTCAAAGAAAATGATTGCACAAACCAGTGCTATCTGTGAAAACAAATAATTAAGCAAACGAAGCCAGGCAGGAAACCCAATGCAAGAATAAGTGTGTTTCATGAAGTGCCATGCCTAGCTAGCTAGCCTGGCTCTAGAGACCAGCAGTCCTGTCTCTGGCAAGTCTGCTCACTCTCCTCTTTGCACTCTTGACACATTTCACTGCATTTCACTTGGGGAGTTTGCTTTGATCTTTCGTGGTTCTCAGCAGAAAGACCCTGCAATGGTGAATGGCTCCAGCTGCAAGCACCATTTGGACCTGTGATTTAGCTGGCCTTTTCTGCTTGAAAGGAAGGTGGCTTTAGAGTCCTTGGAGGGAAGAGGTGAATTCTAGAAGAGAAATAACTTCCTTGTTCTGTGTTTCAGTTCTTTCACTGTTGAACATACCTGCTGTTCATGTACCCTTGTTCCTGCCCTTCTGGGGCTGAAGAGAGGTCTGAGCACACAAGACTGGGCTGGGCATAGTGCATGATGAGAAGATGAAGCAGAGCTTGCAAGAGGAGGTGCTGGTAGAAGGTCTGTAGCTCTTCACCCAAGAGATGGTGCCTAGAGAATTCCATGGGAAGAGGACAGCCTTTCAGTTCACTATGTAACAGCACCTTTGATGCAATAAGAGACACTGAGAAGCCCAAGGGCTACCACCTTGAAGAATGAAGTGGTTGCCAAGGGAGTTGCCTTCTTTAATGACATGCATTCTTGACCCAGGTGCAGACCATGTGCAGACTGGCCTCACTGCTGGACAGCATCCTGTGTGACAAAGAGCTGAGGCTGGTGGCTGGGGGCTCATGCCAGGTTTCAGTCAAAAGCACTTGCCTTTCATTTTGTTCCAGACTGAGCAGTGTAAATGAAAGAACTGCATCAGCCAGTGCCAATTTCATCCAGTCAAAAGTTTGGCAAATTAGTACAAGTCAAAATTCATTAAGCAGCTGCTGAAGTTGCCTGAGCTGGGTGCATTTTTCTTCAACAATATGTGCATATGTGCTTCAGAGAGCAGCTGTTGGGTCAGCTACCTGTTCTCCCACATCCAGGACTCATTCTGGCAAGGGGAGAACCAAGAGGATCATGCTGGTGCTGTTCTCCTGGCATCCCACCTCTGTATCTGGACATGCAGAAGAATGAAGGCCTCTGACGGGCTCCCAGGGCAGGAGTGATCTCCTTTCCAGACACAGCCAGGTAGCAGAAACCAGACAAGAATCAGGATGTGGGCCACATGGATATCCCTGCACACTGATGGACAACAGCTGGATGGAGGTACCCAAGCACACAGCTGGAGCCAGCCAGCACAGTGCCTCTGTGCCTTCTTTCAGAAGATGGACTGTGCTCTGTCATTGTAGACACTTCAGGGACAGTCACCTGCTAGCAAACAGGAAAAGCTATCCAGGTGGTTTATTCATGGCTGCTTTTGTCCTGAAGGCACCAAAGCATGTCCAACTCCAAAGCACTGTAGGATTAGGACTAAACGAGTCAGCTGCATCCCAGAAGACTGGTACATATTTTACTCTGACCGCCACTGATCGTGCCTAGGCTAACATGGAAGGTGACCCCACACGAGTTGCACACATCTCTGCTGGCAGAATGGAAGCAGAGTGGGGTAGAAGGGACCTTCCAAAACACTTTCCTCTGGAGGAAATTCATTCCCTATCAGTATTTTGCACTAGAGCAAGACTAGTAACTACAGAACTGAAAATTAATTATTGATTAGTTAGGAGTGAAATGAGCGTGACTCAATGTGATTTGTTACAGGCAAACAGAATAAAGTCCAAACTGCTCATATACAAACCTGAAGGTTTAAAAAGGCCAGTTTTCAAAGTGGAAAACAGTTCAGCTTTGAGCTAAATGAGATGGGAGAGAAACACAAACAGTAAAAATGGAATAGTCAGGAAACAGAATATTTTTATTGGTGCTGAAATATCATAATTGAGAAAGAAGAGTGGTTTAGAGGGAAAATAAAATAATAATTAAATATGTAGGTATCTGTAATCTTCTGTATGGATTTGTGTATATGTAGATATGGGGGGAAGAGAGAAACTAGTAGCAATAATTAATGTTATTTAATTGATTGCAACTGTATAAAATTGACATGGGGAGCAAAAGCACATGAAGGTATCTGTGAACAGGAGATTTAAGGGCAGTAACACAGCTTTTTTAAGCAGAGTAAAACCAAAAGATATCAAAAACTATTTCTAGACAATTACTTTGTGGTACTACTGGTGAAATAATTGTCTTACAATGATACAGGGAAGAGCTGTAGCCAACAAATATGGCTGTTGTAGAGTTTGGGCAGTGATGGCATATTTTCTTCCCAAAAGAGACTATGGAGTGTTTTACAAATGTAACAGAAGCAAAAGAAACCTGAAGGCAGTGACTTAGATTGAACACACATGAAAACCCCCATCTGTAAAGAGCTAAAAGGATTCTGAGGGGCTTTGATAAGTTTAGAAAAACAGATTTCATATGCCTATTTCATTTCACTGGTACTGGCACTGTACCAGTATTACCACGAGTGAAACAGGAAATGTTGGGTAGCACTGCAGCAACATACCCAGAGAGCTGGTGAAGTTTCCATTCCTGAGCTTTTCAATTAGGAAGAACTAATTCAAGAGGATAGTGTAATTTGCATCAGTGAGTCTAGGTACATAGAAAATGGACCAACTTGGTATAATGACAGCTTTTATCAGTGAGATTACAAGTTCGCTTGACAGAGGCAAAAGTGTTGCTGTAATCTATTTAACTTCTTCAGGCCATTTTAGTTCATGCCATAGGATGATAGAAAATATACATGGATCTTATTAAAAGGACTAAAAACTGGCTAACTAGTAGGTCTGGGAAGTGATACTATAAGTGAAGAGTCACTGATAGTTGGTGCTTTTGGCCCAGCTCATTCAAATCCAACTCAAAACGGTGTACAAAATGATTCCTATTGAAGTCTGAAGATAGTGTAAAGATGGAATTATTAAGTGGTGAAGAGGTTCTCTTTGGTGCAGAACAATACAAATTGCATGGCTCGTGCAAGCACAATGTATTTTAGCACAGAAATGTGTGACTCAGCTGTAGCAGAGAGGAGGAGTCCTCCTACCAGAAAGGGATTTCTACCCAATCAAGCCAGAAATCTGGAGAGGACTTGGAGGTCATGGAAGTATCTGCCAGAGTGAAATACAGTGTCAAGGGTAATAAGATCCTGGGCTGCAAACCAGGAACTATTAAACAGGAAAAGGGAGGTTGCATTATGCCAGGCTTTAGCATCAAGAAAGCTGCTGCTGGGATCACTGCATAGGCCGGGAGGAGTCAGGAGGGTGCTGAGAAGAGCCAGAGGATGACTGCAGTGCTGAAAAAGATTCCATGGAGAAGGGTTGCCATGATGTAGCCTGGTTTTGGATGAAAGAGAAGGTCTTGGGTGATTTGGTAATGGCATATATCATATGGATATATCTTACATGTCTTATACTGGAGACAGGAATGCAACAACAAGGTTCTCCTTGGTTTAGCAGTTACAAATATTGGAAGAGCCAATGGGAGGAGACAATGCAAGGAAATCCTGGAGATTAGAAATGAGGCAAAAATACAACTGAGAAAAATTACAAGAAGCTCTGTCGGATTTTCTGAAAACTGGAAGTCTTTCTACTCAGCTTTCTAGAAAAGAGTGTGTCTCTCCTTAAGTGAAACAGGGACAAACTCAGGAAGTTTCTTTGTCAGATGTTATACAAATCAGATGAGATAAGTCACCCCAGTCCCTTCTGACCTATGCTTCTTGATCTGTTATAGAAGTTGTATCCTGTGGCTGTATTTGTTGCTTGCTCTGATTGCAATAGGGATTCACACCTATCTGCTGGTCAGTCAGTGCTGTTTCTCTGCATGCAGTTGCAATTCCCATCCTGACAGCCTCTTTTCCTTCTTCGTTGCTGTAGCCAGAAGCAGCAGTCTGCTTCATCGCCTTCCCTCTTGCTTTCCACAAGGTTCAAACTCTCACAGGCCACTCCTGGCTCCCCACCGCTCCATTCCTGTCCTGGTGTCCCCAGGTCTCCACATTCCTGCTCCTACTGTTCGATCCCAAGAGATGCCTCTGGAAGAAGACCCTCCAGACTGGGAAGATGCCCGTGTCTCTCTCTCCAGCCACATCGAGCTGCTGTGGAAGCGCCTCAAGACTTGACTCACGGGCGCTTTGGGGGCGGCTAAAGGCAACCTGTGAGCAGGTAAAGCAATTCCCGTGACTGTCAACATGCCCACCTCACACTCTAGGGTCATGGGAGAGCGGGGAAGGGACTCGGGGCAGACTCCCGTGTCATGCACCGGCATTCACCCCCCTGCAGCATTTTTGGAGGGCTGGCCAGTTTTTCCCCGAGGAGCGCAGCTTTTCGTGCTGCCCACACTCCCCCCTGCTGGTCGCAGCGGGCCGGGCGCTCGCAACAGCCTGCCCCATCGCGGACTCATCTGCTTTCTGCCTGCTCCAGGTTCTGGGGGTGAAAGATCACGATGACATCTACCCCAGTACCTTGGAGGCATGTGGGATTAAATATCCCTCACCCACGTGTTTCGACAGGGCATGAGTTTCAGCCTGGATGAGGAGTGCATCTTTTCAGCTGATGCTACAAATTAAAAATGCCTGTGAAAAAACAGGCACCTGAGGCAAGGANGCCGATGGATACATGTTCGGGTCAAAATTCACTTTGCCCGTGGGAATTGTTCCAAAGTCCAGCAAAGCCATTTGGGGCGAGGGGCAGCGGGGGTCAAATTGTAATCACAGTCATAATCTGACCACCCCCCCCCCAGGACTTGGCTTTTCAGATACAGTGATTTTTTAGCACCTATGTGTTAAAGGGCTGAAGGAGCGTTATCCTCAGGTGGGTTTTATTTCTCTTAACCCAGTGCTATTCTCCCGTGGCTCAGGGGCCTGCCCGTGCTGGCCGAGCGGTGCCCGGGTGTGCAGAAGGGTGTCATACTGAAGGGGTGAAGGTTTTGCCAGACAACCCCCACCCTGCTTTCCGAGAAGGTACTGGAAGGGCAAAGAGGCAGCTTTGTCTCACTGAGTTTGGTGCGGGCATTCCCCAACTGAGCTACTTGGTTCCTGTCACACAGAATATTTCTTCATACGGACATCTTTCTCTGGCTGTCATCCTCCAAGGATCTTATGTGGCAGATGGAGTGGAAGTCCCGACTGGCAGATCTCAGGGCTCACCATGGGCTGGAGGAAGGGATAGGGGAAAAGACACTGAAGAAAAAAAAGGCTATATTGACATTTAAAAGCAGGTATTCCAATGCTGTGCCACAGACTCATCGTGATACAGGCAAAGCATTGGCTCTATANCACCATAGGAAAGGCTCAACAGCATCAAAGGAGGGCCACTGGGCAGGTGTGTGAACAGGAATATCATTTATGCCTTGCATGACTCATAGCTGGAAGTGGAAGTGCAATCCCATTACCTGTGCCCTCTGACAGGATGGTCATAACCCCAGCAGAAAGAGATTGCTAAAAATTAACTTATTGCTATTGTTATTGTTGTTGTTATTCCGAAGAAGCCATATAGAGGACTCAAGGGAATGGCCTGTCCCCTCCTGACAGCCATCCTCTGAAGCCAGGACTTCTGCTGAAGATAGGTATTAAGGAGAAAAATGAGCCAAGATTTCCGTTTCTGAGATAGCTGGTAATAATTAACATGCAGTTAATGGAGGGGCATGTTAGTTGGGCTTTCCAGGGAATGTATTCTAGCTGAGAGAAGATAGAAAAATTCCAGAGTGAAATGCAACTGGCCTTGCACCTCATATTTCTTGTGGTCCCCAGATCCCATCAGGCCATTAGAAGGCCTGACCCGGAGCACACTGAAGCTACTCTGAGCATTTTCTTTGTCTGTAGAGAACTTTGTGGCAAGGCTGCTAAACTCCAAAGATGAAAAACAGGATTATTACTCCAGGTGGAGAAAGCCAAGGCTCAAGAAACCCATGGGATAACCCCATCTCTCTGGCAATTATCTTTCAAATTAAGACTGTAACTGTTGCTGAAGTTCCCCCTCTACCCCAACCTACTCTCTCTTTCAGAATTTGATTCATGAGGAAAAATGCATCTCAGGCTTTTGCACAAAAGGACCCTGATATGCCTACCAACACAACAGGCCAGTGTGTGACCTGGTCTGTGGGCTGCACATCACCACAAAACCAGTCTGAATAAAGCAGTAAGGGAGCACAGACCTTGCTGTAAAAGGGACAGAACAGCCCCACCAGCAGCAGGTTAAACTTTTGGTATATCTCTGGCCTAGCTGGTAAGGAATCCAGCACTGATTTTCTCTGTGGTAGGACATCTCTCACACTGTTAACCCACTAAACACTACCAGTTTTCAAGCAGCGAAGTGAAGAGCAACTTTTCCCAGCAGCTGGGACTGGGAACACATATATACAAAGAGTGAAAAACACCATCAGTTTGTGTTATTGTCTACTATTGCATATGCAGCAGGAATAGCTCACGATAGTGAAAGTAAAAAATAGTCATAGAAACATGTAGATTCTAGGGTATTTATGAGTGAGGAAGGACAGATAAGGTGGTGTAGGAAGAAAAGAAAATGAGAAATTTTGCCTAAGGCAGTTGAGAGGTTGAGGAAGACGTGAATTTGAAGGAGATAATTTTGAACATCAGATGATCTCCAAAGAATATTACTATTTCTCTTCTCCTTCATAAATACAGAACAGGAGAAGGAAAAAAACTATGATGAAATCTTAACTCACGTTACAGCATTAAAAAAAAAAAAGTCTCACTTTATGCAATTACTTGCAGCTCTGTACAGGCAAAGACTCACATGGGAGAGGGATGGAAGGTCCATTAGTAATCACAAACCCCAATCTCCTGTAATTACCATCCAACCTTTAAACAAAAAGTCTTCACAATTTGCCAGCCATGACCGTGATTCTATTGTCCTTGCTCCTGGGTCCCTTGGCTCACAGTTGCAAGACCACTCATGCAGAATGCCAGGTTATAATTGTGATAGCTGGTGGAGACAAAGAGAAAGTCCACCAGGGAAAGATAAATATTGTTCTATAAAGATCAGCCACCAAATCTACTCAAATTCCAGAAGATAAGAATCGTTAATAATTTCCTGCTCAAAGTGGCCAGCCCTGGCCTCTCCTGCAACCTCTTGTTCCCATGAAGCTAACATTTTTGAATAATAATTTTTTTAAAAAAATTACCCAAAACTAAAGCAGTTTTCCTCTGGGTAAAACTTCTGTCCCTAATTTAGCCAATGTTGGCTTTAGGCCATCAGACTTTTTTCTTCTCTAGTGGGTCACATAGTGCATTTGCAGAAATGCAGCTATATCTGAAATGCTCACACATTTTATTTTAAGCAAAACGCAGTTTCTATCCACCTCCAAAAGGCATAAGTATTCAGTAAGTAAAAGCTACCCATTCATCTTGCCAGAGTGAAAACTGTTTCAGATGCCCCTGAAGAACAAAATAAAAATAAATGGATTTTGAAGTAAATTCTGTTTTTTAAGGGCTGATGAAAGACTTTGACTGCAAATATGCAGAATCACTCTCTGGAAATGTTATCTACCAGTGGACTCCAGCAATTTCAGACTCCCTCTCAAACTCCAGTAGCTGGAAGTTTGTAACTCTGGTTTTATTTTCAAGTGTTTCGAAGACCCTTTTGGTTTGGCAATATATTCTCTTCAGTTAGAGAAAATAATTTGCAAGGGCTGGTTTCTGGCTCTTCCGGTTCAGCAGAGCAGCTGCAGAAGTGATTTTCCTCCAAAGAAGACCTGTAAACTCTCTGCATCCCAGAGCAGGGAAAACAGGACTAATCATTACTAGAACAGCATTGTGTCATGGTCTGCAAAATATCTGTAGCTGTGACCTCTCCTTATGTCACAGCTGAGCTGCCTGTGCCAGCTTTGTGCTTCTTACTCTCAAAATTCCCACCCAGGGCACTTCCCTCTGTGCTATCCCCACAGGAGCCATCCAGCTATGAGAGACAAAACTGGTTCTGCTCACAAAAAATGTGGCATTTTGCTTATTGCCATGCACCAGGGAGAAGTGGGAACCAGATCCAAGGGAGGGCTTGCGCGGTGGGCATTGGAGGTCAGTAAGTTATCGCTTTATTTGTAAACATGAGAAAACTTCATCTGGAGTCAATAAAAACACAGAGTCCCATGGGGCCATTTTCCTGGGTCAAAAGCAATAAATTCAAAGAGCTCATCCTTACAGAGAAGGGAAATTGGCTAAGAACAGCCATAATAATATGTTACATTGTATATATACAGGCTCTTTGATCCCTGGATATTTACAAATATTAATGAGTCATGTTTCTCAAGCACCTTTTTGGAAGGTATCATTAGACCATTTTCCAGATGGGGAAACCCACGGGAGAAAGAAGTGATCATTCCATAGCCACACAGAGCGTCTGTGACACAGCCAAAAGCAGAAACCAGATATTCTTGCTTCCAGTCCTTTGTTTTTAATTATAGCAACATTCTTCCTCTCATATTTTATGCTGTATTTTATAACAAGTCATATATGAATACACCTATGTAGGACATTTATTTTCCACCAGTCACACTGGTATTTTACTCCTTGCACTAAATGAATTTTAACTGAGTCTATTACAGCAGAAAACTCAGTAATAAATATATGCTGTGGTCACACAAAGGGCGTTGCTCACACAAAATAGTAATTGCCTTTACAAGCAGCAACAGGAACAGATGAATCTTAAATTTCCAAGAAGGAAATTTTAAGAAAAGAAAAATAAAAATGCACCTATGCATATGAGTGAACACCAAATAATTTGTTGTGCTGCCTGGGTCAAGTTCAGCAACTCTAAAGCTGCAGTATTTAAGGGACCAGATTTAAAGAGATATAATTCAGTATCTATTGGTTTGATGGAAGAGTGGGGGTAGAAAAGAAAGAAATTTAAAAATTGTCAAGTATTCTCAAGTATGTGAGAAAACAGCTATCTGTAGGGTCCTTTGTTCTGGGGAAGCTGATAAAAAAAGCGGTCTTCTTTGGTGACACTCCACCTAGGATGGCTTTTTTGCTCCTATTGTGGAAAAACAGTTGTCACTGAATGATCTAAGCCATAGTGGCTCTGTGTTCCTCTCAAACGCTGAAGCATTATATTTTTTTTTCCTTTTTAGGCTTTTTTCTTTTTTTTCCTCCTTTTTTTTTCTCCCAAAATGTTCAGACCCTTTGCATGTAATAGATCATGCTTTAAAGCCAGAGCACTATCACAGAATTTAGGCTAATAGGACTATGTAACTTCATTTACATACAGGGCCAGTTCTTACTAGCTCATTCCTACAAACCATATCAAAACATTCAGATCCTCCTGGCTCCTCCCTCTAAGATCTATAAATTCTTCCCACCAAATCCACAGATAAGGGCATGAGCCAGGCCTCCACATCCATTCTGATCCTTACTGGCCTTGAAGTGGTGTGGAAATTTGATCACTTTATCATTTTCTTCATGGATTTCTCTTCAGACTCACTTTTCTCTGCACTCACCCCTCATTTGAGTGTTTGTCCTTACAAGAAAACATAGTAATTGCTCTGGATTTTACATGGGGACATTTTGCTTGTGGGATAAACCTGTCCAGATGTTGGCATTTACATCAGAGCTAGACGTCTAGACATACTTTAACAGTCAGCAGAGAGAAACAGGCATTCTGGGACATGGGTAATCTCATTTTAAGGTAGATGTTGAAAAGCACTCAGATGAACCACATCCTGGAAGTGCCTATATCTCTCCATTGGCTATAAAGATTGCCTGGAGCAGAAGCTCAAACATAAACATCAAAAGTTAAGGGAGATGAAAGAGTATGATCCTCAAAGTGCCTAATAGAAAGGCACTTCAGTAGTCGCTGGGGTTTGGGTCTTTGTAGTGCATGAAGTAATATCTATGTGTTTTACATGATGTGATCAAATAGCAACAGCAAAGAAGGAAGAGTATTTTCTACGAAGGAATCACGACCCTTTAGTCCTTTTTTGAGGTATCTGCTCACATGCCTGAAAACAGCCAGGCTTAAGCCTCAGCCTCCAACTCAGGAACTTCAGTTTGAGTATTTCTGCTGCCATCAGTGGAACCAAATTGCCTTGTCTCAGCAAGAGGAAGAATGACTCTACAGCAAACTTCATTCAAGGAAAGAGCTGCTTGTCTGGCATCACTGAACAGATGTCTTTCATAATGCCAGCTCATATGTCCCTGAAGTAATGTGAGGCAAAATACTTCATTGTCTCTAAATTTATATCAAAAAGGTGTATCGACTCAGTTGCTTTTATTAGAACAGCATGCACCTTTTCTATCTCACCAGTGAGACCTCATTTTGTCCATCTCATGAGAGGAGGACACACTCCGACTCCCCCAAGTGTAGACATTGCAGTTACTACCTGCAATGATAATGCAGACCAGGAACTCCAGATAGCAGGCTTTTAATCAATCTTGTAATCACAAAATACTCTCATATTTTGACACCAGGGTAATTGTAATTATGATAGGTAGTAGAATGAAGCTCAAAAGCCTTGACACCCTCCTCTCCAGATCAACCATTTCTTCATGTTTTTCATACAAGAAAAGCACTAGTGCATATTCCTGTTTTTTCCTTTCTTTATTAGCAGGGCTGACTGTCACTTTCTCCATATTCCTTTCTAAATTTAGCTACATTCACACAATGTCAGCATCTCAACAAGACTATTAAAGACACCAGTATAGTTTCATAACTACATAGCCTGGTTGTTGTGGGGAGTCTTGTTGCCCAAAAGCACATTTTCCTAAAATGCCTGAGCAAAGAGGAAAGTTTTTGTGACTTTCATGCTCCAAACAATCTTCCCAATAATGTGGAAGTGCCAGGGAGATTTTGCACCCTGAATGGTCTGCTCTAGAAGTATTCAACACTGCTGTAATTTAATTTGTGTCAAAGGCGTAGTGGAGTTCAAAAAGCCATCCACAGTTCTAGATCTTCTGTCTTTCAGACAGTCTACTGCTAAGGAGTAATTTCCCTGCACTCTCTCTTTGTGTTATGAACTAGGATTGTTTTTCTCAGTTTTTGTTTTTCTTGTTCTCTAGGAACACTTATTGGCAGAAAGTGTCTTTGTTTCTTAGAAGTTCATCAGCTCTCGCCATCTGTTTCTCCCATGATGTCACTGCTGTCACTTTTGCCTCATCGCTATTTCCACGGCAATCCATCAGAATTGGATGCCTCAAATGTCTGACCTCCACTAGGAATTAAATACCAGAGCAAAAAGGATATGAAGAAAAAAAGAAAAGAAAAAGTATCTAAACCAAGGAAAAACAATTGCTCAAAATCTCTAATTGCGTCGAAATGGGATTTTTCTGCTAAATTTCTGAATTACGGCATTGTATTTTAAGAATGTTTTAAATTTTGCCTCCAAAGAAAACCTGCTTGAATTTATAGACTTTAAGAGGTAGATATTTAACAATGCTTTCACAGCATTTTAAAAGAAGTGATTTCTTTTCATTTTCATAGTCAGACTCCTATAACCTGAACATCAAGACATGGTGTGAGAACCATTGGCACTTCCTACATCATAAGAAAGAGAAAAGCTTTTAAGTGGAAAGACTAATTTATTTTTCTTAATATTGACACCTAATAAAAATAGGAAAAGAATAGTGTCTTTCTTAACAACAACTCTAAATTTAGACAGGAGACATCTGTAGGTTCTGAAACGTATCAAATCAAGGAAAATGCCAATGCAAAAACTTTGTTGTTTCTTTTTGAGAAAATCTGTCCTGATTACACAATGTCAACAAACAAACAAATTAGGCCATAAACCCAGTTGTATTTTCACTTGGCAGGGCACCTGTAGCATGCGCTTGCTCTTACATAAAACAGAGCTTTTTAGCCAGTTTTATTGCTCTCTACAGCATCAAGATGCCCACAACATTCCAGCCAAGAGCTCTCCACTGCTTCTGGGGTTGTAACCATGCCAGAAATACCACTGCAAAAAGGAAGGCTTCCTTTCCATATACCAGAAATAATATTTTCCATGGATCCCCAGCTTGCACAGGTTAGTGTGACCACAGGCTTCTTCCTCAGCTCCCTGTAGTGTCTATCATGATGAAAGCTTTTGAAAATGCTTTGTACACTCAGCTTCCTGGAGGCAACGGGAGGGCTCAGTGTGGTGTTCTGCAATCTGAGCATCCATCTAAGCAGCCGTGTTCCTCATGGAGTCCCAGCGCTGCCTATGCTGCATATCTGTGCTAGCAATTACTGCAAAGGAGTGCAGCTGAGCCTGAGCTCAACACAGCTGAAGCTCAAGCACTGCCAAGAACAGAGTGTGTTCAGAAGTGTTGCCTTCATATGCAGGATCTCTCCTTGTTCTCATGACCTCTCTTGAGTGCCAGAGTCCTTGAGGTAAGCAAGAGACCTTTCTCCTCCCTTGCTCACAGTGAAAACAGCTTGCCTCAGTTTGGAACGTCCTTTAGCTAAAAATTATCCCCTCTAGGTGTTTATCTGCAACCTGGTACAACCCAGAGCATGTATATCCCTATATGTCTATCCAATGATCTCTAGAAGGAGTATTCCTTTTTTGCTTGTGGAGACATCTCTCACTACATCCCCAGTTTTATCTTCAGGTTGTTTCATTTGTCTTCGATTTTATCCTTTCGCCATCCCAGAAGGAGATTTCTATTCTCTACATCTCATATTTGGAGATGGAGATGAATGAGGACAAAGCTTTTCTTATGGATTATGTGTCTGTCTCGTTAGTAGCATGCCTATCCTGGTGCATCAGTACAAAGAGGCTATTCTGAATGGATGGTTTATTTTTTTTAAGTGAGGGAAAGAGGCTGTGGTGGAACCATTTTTGTGCTTGGTGGCTGGCTAGTGTAGGCCAAATGGAGATAAAGGAGGATGCATTGTCACTGCATAGTCATCATAACCCCTGCAGGTGGCCCTTCCCAGGAGTTCCATGTTCCCCTTGTACAGTTTCAAGCAAGATGCCCATCAGTGCTGCCCTTTTCTTCAAACATTGCCTGAGCATAACTGATCAGTAATTATGAATGAACACACAAGTTCAGAAGGCTGAATCAAAGAAGGCCTCAGTAATCTCCAGCTGCATAATCTATTTCCACATATGCATAATCAGACTTTCCGCCCCCTCCTCCATTTCACTCTGTCCCTTATCCTTGGTTTCAGCTGCCCATTCCCTCATCAGTTACTCTCCATATTTCAATTTACCCTGGAGGACTCTCCAGCCATCTCACACCATTCATCCTGACATTCCCCAGCCCTACCAGACTTGAAAGTTTAGGGCACAGATTTTTCCTCATGCGTGCGAACAGCAGTGGGTGGAGCGGCTGCTGAAATCTTACTGGATCTGCAATATGGGCAGTGTGGTCTGTATGCACTTAAAAACAAAATCTTGAGGGAAATTCTGGAGCCAAGCTAAAATGTCAGGATTTTGCTCAAAAGGCCAATAGATCTGCCGCTGAGAAAATGAATCACTGGCACCAAACAAGATAAGGAGGAGATGAGGAAAGTTAGGCTGTTTGCCTAGAAGCCCTTCATACTAATCCTGGCCTCTGACTTGGTGACCTGACAGAGGGACTGTTAATTTGCCTCTAGATTAAGAGGCCTCTTCAGGAGGAGAACTGAGAAAGAGGGCATTTCATTTTTTTGCTTCAACCAGGCTGGCAATGGCCATTTCACTCTCAACTTCACTGACCCAAGTCTGTCTCATCAAAAGAAACCAGAGTTCAATGTCTATTCTGGGAAATACAGATGGGAGTGAAGTGAAGGAGGGGGGAGATCCGTTTCCATGGTTGCGAGCTCTTTCTTTCTCGATGTTGCTTCCCTCCTGTTACACAGATAATTTCTCCAGTTTCGAGGCTCAGGCACAGCTCTGCCTCCCGCAGCAAGGCAGGGTCTTTCACACCTTGGCAAGTTGCTCACTGAGGGACATTGGAGGGAAGCCAGTGGTCTGATCCTGCTCATGTCAGGGCAGGCTCTACCATGTGTTGCACCCCAACTTCCACTGAGTTTTCAGGTTGCTGTGTCCCACTGCAACTTCCTCCTTCTCTTCAAGCTGACCATCACACAACTGAAATCCGGCTGGATTTCTCCCTTGGCTGCTCTGAACCATGGGGATACCTCTAGGATAAGCTCCAACGCTCCTCCATCTTTCTTTCCCCAGGACAGGAGCCTTTTTAAGTCCCGCTATTTCCCTCTCTTGGCCTTGCAGAAAGGATGTCCCAGCAACCCCTGGTACATTTTTCTAATTTTTCTAATTCCCTTAAAGGCTGCATCCCAGTAGGTCCTGCTGGTGGCACATAGGATATCCTTCTGGCAGGGGCTGAGGTCAACCCACTCCAGTGCTCTCCCTCCCTACTGGCCTGCAGCAAAACCTCCTGCCACTTTCCCCCTTGGCACTCCCTCATTCTTCCCCCACTTCAAGCCCCTTTCCCAGAAGATCCTACACAAAGAACAGAGGCAGATACTCTTCCTGGAGACTCTGTAAAGGGAAAGAAACAGCTCAGAGAGATCTCTTGCATTGCCCTGAGCTGGGGCTGAATTTTCCTGGAAACACCTGCAGCCTGCTTTTTCTAGGAAGAAATTAATGTAGAGAGGCCTAGAGCTGGGCTCGTGGCTACAAGTCCAAATGCAAGAAAAGTGAAAAAGGGATTAAAAAGATAGCTACCTTATCATTAAAATATGAAAATCATTAAGCTTATCTTCTTCTTAGGAAATAGCGGAAAATCGATGTGTCAGTGTTAGGGGCCTGCAGTTGAACAAGCTTTGTTTGTAGTATAAATGGCTTTTATTCCTGGTGAGAAACCTAAACTGTGTTTACAAATAATGATGACAGTCCAGCCCTAAATGTGGTCCAAAAATGCAGCATCCCTACTCCTGGATTGCCTCAGCACTGCATCCCCAGAGGCAGGGAGAAGCAATAAATCAAGAGCAGCAATCCAAAACATGACACAACTTTTGAGCAATATTTTCTCGTGCCTTGTGGTATGTAGAGGGCTTGCTGTCTCCACATCCCCCTAGCAATTGCTCTGGTAACAAAAATATTATTGTCTACACTGTCATGGACAATAAAGACCCCTCAGGCTCATTGTTTTAGTGTCGGGATTTAACCCAAGTATCCTTACCACGCCTCTGCCTCTAAATGCTCTGATTCAGTGACTTGGCTGTGAGGTGGTGAGTCACTCCCTTCCATCTGCTGCTCTGGTCAGCCCTGCAGGTGGGACAGAGGTGATGCGAGGGCCCCGGGCTGGCCTGCCAGACAGTGGCAAGTTACACCCCTGTGGAAAACAGTGCTTCAGAGCCCTTTGGATTAGAGTACTTGTGAGCTGACCTGTGTGTCTCCTTTGCGCTCTTGCCCAACCCGTGGTTCTGCTCCTATGGACTCCATCTCACATCCATGAGTTCCCAGGTTCTGTGTCTTCTGAACCCTAGAGGGTACTAGAGAGCAATATTCAGCTTCCTGAGGAGCAGGACACTTGCCTGAGGTCCCAGAGGTGTCTTCTGTGAAGCTGGGAAGCAGCCCTATGTACCTTGGAGGAGTCCTGGAGGCACCAGGGCCTGCACATCCCTCTCATTCTCCATCACTCTCTGAGGAACCCAAGCAGGGACTGGTCAGTGTAGGGAGGATGCAAAACCTGGCAAAGGATGTATTTCCCTCTGGAGTTTCAAGACAAGCATATCTGGGTCCCAGGGAGGATAAAAGGATGCTAATGCCTCCACCTGTCAGCGCCACTCTAACTTTAACAACCAGGGGTCCCTTTGTTACTGACTTCTCTGCTTTACCAGACACGTTGCTCAGATATTGTGGTGATGGGGACCAAAGAAGAAAAGACATGAGTAGACCAGGCAATCTGTACCACATTACTGCAGCCCTCCGAGCAGTGACTGTACGTATTCCAGCACGCAGAGTGAGCACATACCCTGCCCTGCCTGGAATCTTAATGCAGAATGGGATCATCCTGAGCCCATCCCATCTAGGGACTCATCCAAGTTTTAAATGTTCTGTGAATCCAGACACAAGAGAAACATTTCTGCCCTTTCTCCTTTGCCCCACTATGACAGCAGAAGAACAGCAGAGACTGAGCAGGAAGTAAGTCAAGTAGACCCCACCAGAAGATGTTTTTGAGTGCAATGACCAGTCTTGGTGACTTGTTTCTGCCTCCTGGACTGTGCAGAGTTCTCACATCAGTAAAGCTCTTTTGCTTCTGGAGGCAGAAGCAACTGATTCCTGACAAGACAGGGTGACAGATATTAGCAGTGCTGTGGAGCATGCTGGCCATTTGCCAGCTTCTTGAGGTTGGCATGTTAATTACACCTGAGCATAGAGAAGATTTGAATCAAATCTAACCAGTCACAGTTACAACTTTCTACTTGGGCAGCAAAAGCATGCAGAATTTCACAAAGCATGGGTTAAAACAAAAACATGCTTTCAGAGCAGCAGGGAAAAAAACTAAACAACTTTCTAAAGAACCAATGAGTCCTTTGCAAAACCTCACTCCCATCTTAGAACACTAACAAAGGGCTCAGCTTCAAGGTAGAAATGGATCTGTCACTGAACAGCTCTAAAGAGTTCAGCAAAGTGATCTTGATGTTCCCTGTGCCATTCAGCAGAACTACCGCTGCCACCTTGGTATTGCCTGAGACTTTGAAAGAAAAATGAGACATTACTATGCAGAAGTAATTTTTTAAAAAAGTCACAATGGCTTGTCATCTTGCAAGCAAGAAAAGAAATACCTCATCCTTTGGCCCTGAAATTTGAAAATGCAATATAAAGTACAATTTCAATGCTAGTAAAAAGCCAGATCACACTATGCTATCTTCAGGTCTTTTGTTTTTCCATCATTACAAAATAACAAATTCTACCAAAAATCTATGAAGCTCCTGGCAATCACTGATTGTTCTATTAGCCTACAAAAGGTATAAGACTTCCATGATCAACTCTCTGCTATCTGACAGACTTCATCGTGTGAGCAACCATTGAGGATTTACTGTTCCTCACACGTAAAGTACCTATTTGTGGTCACCTGGATGAAGTGTTTCTGCACCTGCACAGCTCAAGGGAGAACCTCCTAGGAAGTGATCTAAACTCCAGCAAGCTCCCCAAGTCATGCTTCATACAGCCATCCCCACCCATATCACAGAATCACCAAATCACAGAATCATTAAGGCTGAAGGATACCCTTGAGATCATCTGGTCCAACCATCAATCCTTCATTGCCATTATCATCCGTAAACCACATCCTCAAGCACAACATCCAGACGCCTCTTGAACACTTCCAGGTGGTGATTACACCACCTCCCTGGACAACCTATTTCAATGCTTAACTGCTCTTTCAGTGAATTTTTTTCCTAATATCTATTCTGAATCTCTCCTAGTACAACATAAGGCCATTTCCTTTCCTCCTTTCACTGGAGACACGGTAGAGGAGATCAACCCCCACCTCACAGCAGCCTTCTTTCAGGTAGCTGTAGCAAACAATGAGGTCCTCCTGAATCTCCTTTTCTCCAGACAAAACAACCCCAGTTCTCTCAGGACATGTTTTCTGGACCCTTCAGCAGCTTCATTGTCCTTCTCTGGACATGCTAAAGTGCAGAGTGCCTGCAGGTCAGCACACACCTGGTCACACAGTCACTGAAACCACACCATGGTGAGGAAAGCCAAGTGGTCCAGTGGTTCTAAGTGCAGGCTTAGGCCCCGATACAAATTTAGGGGACACACTCCTTGTGAAACCATGGGAAAGGCAGCAGCTACCCTGATAGCTCCATTCAAAGCTCAGGTTTCCAACAAGCTTTTAAAATTACCAGTCCTCCTGCACTAGCACTGAGATGAAGGCAGATTTAGAAGCTATTTATCGCACTTCAGGTTCTGTTATCACTCCATAAAAATAAAATTAATGTTTTGGACATGAACACAGTTATTTGGCTTTTGCTGTGCATGCGCAGGGAAACTTCATAGTAACTTCTTGCACTGTCATCAAATACCAGGAATTTGTTCCTTTCCCCCGAACTAGGCTCAGGCTTGAATTCTCAATTCATAGACTTTGAACTTGATTCAGGGTAACATTGTTTTATCTGAGGTTCACAGCCCCTTAAGGCCATAGAGGGCCAGCCAGAACATCTCATCTAACCTCATGGCTGCCTCCAGGCTACAGACTTCAGCAGTTCAAGAGCTACACTTGCATTCAGCAAATCTCTGCTAGCTGTACCAGGAAGATCTCCAAGATTTTGGGTGGTTTTTTAAATTTTTTTTTATATATATATATAAAGAGAAGGTAAGATATTTATTAGGTTGTGTTTGTTTTGTTTTTGTGGGGTTTTTTTGGTGGGTTTTTGTTTTGTTTTGTTTTGTTTTGTTTTGTTTTCCTAATTTTTGTTTTGTTTTGTTTTGTTTTGTTTTGTTTTCCTAATGCAGCTTTAAAAGAAACCACACAAAGACAGAACTATGGTAAAATCTTCATCAATTACACCCTATCTGGGTAAGGACAGGCCAGACCATTTCCAGTTGCTCTTCTGGGTCTCAGTACAGGGTTTGGGATGAGGGTTCTCAAGCCAGTGATTCTGCCATTTCTGGAATACTTCCTCCTGCCCCGACTCTGCCTCAAGCCTCCGCTGTTTCCATCCCATCCTTCCCCACTGGTGAACCCACAAGCAAAAATGACACCTGAAAAAACATTTCTGAACATCGGTTATCCAGTCCTAATAAAAAAGGCTGAAATTTTCCATGTAATTGCAACCAAGAGGCTCTGTTGTAAAAACTGAGCTCATTCATAAAGAGAAACAAAGGGCGAAGCTGTCTACAAAGAACAATTCACAGAGCACATCTCCGTCAGCTTTGGCCCTTTCCACAGACCTTCACTTTGGTACCCGTTTACATAGGGTGTTCCCAGGAAACCTATAGGGAAGAACGGAGAGGGACGTGAGATGATCCTCTCTGCTCACATGAAGGCATGAGGCAGAAACTACATGAGGATTTATGACATTTTTTTCTTGCTTTCACCATCTTCAGAGATTCAAACAAACTGTCTAGCTTGTATGAATGCTTGTGGTCAAATTCCTGTGGGAAATATTCTTGCTGAGTCAAGCTGGCAGAAAAACAGAAATTCTGCTTTGTGGGAAATTCCAGGACCTCTGTTTTCTCTCTAAATTAATCCAAAAAGTCAGAAATCAAAATTTTCTGCAAAATGTCATTTCCAGAATATTTGGAAGAAAAAGTAGGCCAGCATGAGTTTTACAAGCCACAGCTCTGTAAGATGTGTGCCAAGTATAAAACCTTTTGGACATTTCTGTCCGCAATTCCAAAAGCCACATCACACTGCAATAAACAAGTGCAGCCACAGATACAGTGTTCCTCACAGCATCAGATTGCCCTGCAGAAAACACGGTGTCTGTGCAGGCAGTGCCTACAACCTTCCCCTAGCAGACACACCAGGCTGGGAGGAGATCCTTTTCCTTGCAGGGTCATTTGTTCGGCTCTCTTCTGATATCTGTGCAAGGTGAAAGTGTATTTACTGTTTACATTGTGAGCACTTTCTCCTTCCACTGTCATTACCTCTCCCACACACTGTCTGTGTTCCAGTGAAGTGCAAAGGAAGCTACAGCTGACAAAGGAAACGGACAGGCTCTTAAGATCTCCCCAAAGCCTTGAAACAAAGGCTGTTATAAGGAGCTATCTGTGCTTCTTCCAGTGTAGAGTGCAGGCACACCCCCATGGCAGCTTCTGAAGCCTGAATTGTGCAAACCTGTGCAGCACCTGTGAGGCTTGGAGCAGGTGGGCTCCTATAGCACTCACACACTGGACTGAGTTCATGAGGCTGAGGGAGCAGGACTTCAACCCTACATGCTTTCTCTGCACCAGGAAAAGGGAGTAGTGGTCAGCAGCAGATGGCTTCATAAGGTGGTGCTCAAAGGATAGACCCTTTCCAGCACAGTAGAACACGGGACCACAGCCTCCAAAGCCCCGGGTGTAACAGGGGTGGGAAGAGGGACAGAAACAGACCAAGATCTGATGCTGCTCTTGTGTGCCAGAGCTGCACAGACTTTCTCTAAATCAAGCCAGAATCAAGCAGAGATTCCATTAAATAAGGCAGTCCCAGGACAAGGTCTCTCAAAGTGCTCTGATATCAGGGACAAAAGATGGTTTAATAGAAGTAGGATGCAAGAATTGTTCTGTTATATCCAACAAGCACCTCCTGCTTCCAGACTGCTCTGTGGCATATTTGTAACAGCAGCATGCTGGGGAGACTGCAAATGAAAGCGTTAAAATTTACACTATGAGGTGCAGGAGGACTTCAGCTAGTTTAGGCAGTGAATTTACTGAGGACTGACTGGAACACAAAGGAAGTGGTGTGTGTGGGCTCTTCACTGGCGGGCAGAAACAAAAAGCGTAACAAATCACTGCAAACTCCTAATGGGAATTAGTAGACAGAAGGGCTGCAAGGCATAGACATGGAGCACATGAAAAGCAAGAGGCAGAGCCTAGGAAACCAAGTCACTGGATTATTTCTTCTTGAGCTGGAGTTCCCATCTTGTAAATGTGCTGTATCATTCATCACTCTTCTTCAGCGGCTTTGAAGGAAACAATACAAAAACAAGAAGAGATTTCTAATTGTAGATACTTCTGTCAGGGTGCTGTAGGGTTACAAACACAAGCCCTGATTCTACTATGTGTTTCTCCAAGGTGCTCTCCCCTCCTCTGCCTCCATGGTTAGGTTAACTCAGCTGGGCACTCATGCTCTTTACAGGACCAGGGCCAGAGTTTTACCAGCAAATTCAATTTTGGGAAGTGACTTTTAGTGAGGCTTAAAAGATCTGGAAGAGAAGAGGTGTAAAACTTCCAAAAAGCTTCATCATTCCCACTAATTCCCCCAGACAGCAGAATCAAAGGCCAAGTGACCTGATCACATCTCTCCTCCTTCCTTCTTCACAGATCAGGAAACAGCAACTGCAGCATGCCAGAGTGGTAAGAGTGACCTGTGACTGCAGTTATAAGGAATAGTGAATTCCCAGGAAGCTTTCACAGAGCCATTGCGAAGAGGCTTTTAAGGATAATATCCTACCAAAACTGAGGTAGTATAAAAAGAATAAAAGGAGGAGGAATATACTGGAGTGACAGTCATGTGGGACAAAGCGCTAACACCAGCTTAATCCCTTTGAATACAGGTGTAGTACTACAGGCCTAAATGAGATGTCAGTGGTGTCAACTCCAGCCTGGTGTTATTTTCTTTGCATAGGAGAGAATTCCCACAAACAAAAACCAGACTGTTATAGAAAAATTCCTAGCTCCACTACCAAACCATAGAGGGGAGAAGAAATGAAAAATAGTAGGACTGGCAGCATATTGTGAGATTTTCCCCAGTTCTACTGCAAGATCAAACCTTTAGGATGCCCAGGGTTTATGCCAGCAAGTGTTCATCCACATGATGAAGTTAACTCATGTAGCTTACTCTCCAGCTTCCCTCTCCATTAGCTGACTTCGCAGAAGAGCAGCTGTGCCTTACTGGCTCCTCTCCATGCTTTGGGAGGCTTATCCCACAGCCCCATGTGCTGTGCAGGAAATGGCATGGCTCTACAAACCCTTTCCCAGAGGACTGGCAGGGGACATGTCTGTCTGACCCAGAGGAGGGAAGAGAGCTCCTTGAGGACTTGGCAGCACGGGAGAGGGGGTAGCAGCACCCGCATTGCAGAGCAGTTATGTCAGCAGCCTTGGGGTTGCACTCTAGCCTATCTCCTTGGCTGGCCACCCAGCTCAAAAAGCATCTTCGATTTATAGGGATGTGGGTGCGGATAAGACAAGTTACCAGCAACACTGGAGTTATAATCTCATTAACTCTGCAGTGAACACCCACGCTAAGCAGAGAGGCCAGGGAGACAGGATGAATCCAAAAGAGGAATAGGGCAGTCAGGCTTGTAGTACTGGTCCAGCTGTAGCCTTCCCAGTCTTTCCCTTCACTGCATACACCCAGTGATCTCATTGCCAACTGCACAAAGTGAGGGCAGGACATGGTTTTCCTGCCAGCAGCAGGACACAGGATTTCAGCAGCAGGACCCCTTCCCCCCGCCTATACTGCAGCCACTCATCCCTCCTCCATCTCCCCCCTGAGACCCTGCAGCTGGGCCCAGAGCACACAGCCAGAAATGGAAGTTGTCAGTGCAATCACTGTTGGTTTCACAACCTCCGATTACTGCAGCTTTACAGTTTATTTGCTCTGTGTGCCAGCAAATGTGGACACATGCACTGTTCCTGTGGATATCCATGCATTTGTGTGTCATGCTAGCCCCCTCCTAAAGTAGAGGGGAATGTCAGGCCTGTGAAGAGGTGATATCCATGGTTTGGCTGCTGCACATTTTGTGGTCACTCTGTGTCTCAGATGGGCATGGGAAATTCCTGCCAGACTCAGGCAACAAGTTTCTCTCTTGGCTAATTTTTAATGGCAAAGGTTTTGTAATCACCATCCGAGCCTGAGGAGCAGAAATTCCTGAGGGGTAATTGGCTTTGTCGGTCTGTTGGGCGCACTCAGCCTTGATCTCTTCAATTACTGTCCGCATGTACCTACTGTCACGCTGACAGTGAGAGCCAGTGAGGACAAGCCTGCCGGCTCCATGGATGGGTGTGTGTCTTCAAGCAGTGCAACCGCCCTGGCAGCTAATGCAGTGCACGAGGCGTGGGGCAAGGCTAGCAAGAACCAGCTCTAGGCTTGGTGGGAGCCACTTCAGGAAAAAGATCACTGAGGAGTCGGCACCTGTGGGGACAAAGGGAGAAATGAAGTGGGCCTCCGGTTGGCCACCTTCTACCACTTCACTCGCAGGTTGCTGACCACAAGCTTCTTCACCTGCCATCACACAGGGCACCTCATTCTCATTACCAGCAGGGAAAACACTCCCAATGGAGACTCAGCTTCAACTGGCAAAAAGTCTGCACATGCCAGGGTAGCTTATTTTGGATGAATTTTCTGCCAGCAGAGCAGCACATTATCTTAAGGTTCTTGCCAGCATTACTGTATTGATGGGAGGGACAGGATGACTTTTCCTTCCCTTAATTAATGGGGTTATGCAGGCAAAAAATTGTCAGGAACGGACAAGGCTGATGACCCCTTAATGCTGCCTCATCAGCACACAGCATTTAAAGGATGTGTATGATATTGAAGCATGTTTTGAAGCCCCTCTGTGGGGCCCAAGACACATAGGCACAAATCTTCAGGCCTAACATCTGTTATATCAGATTACACACTGAGGTCTTGGGCACAACAAAGGAGTCAGGATACATGTGCACAATCCTCCTCATGTACCCCACATATCCATCATGGTCTAAACACTACATTTCTCCACATCACTCCCAGTCCATCTCTGTCTCACCAACCCCACGTGCTGTTCCCATCCTGCTCCATCTTCCTCATCTCCCAACAGCAAACTCTCCGCTACTGCCTTTTCTCCTCCAGCCCTCAGGTCTGTCACCCATTCCCAGATCACCCCAGGAGCTACTGCTCCTATGGCAATGGCCAGCAAGTTGTTCTCCAGCTCCACTGTCCTGGAGTTCACCGCAGGCAACTTTCACTCCCTCATCTCCTCTAATTGCGGTCAGCACCCCCACAGCCTGGGGGAACTCGTAAATACCACGGTCTTGTGAGGGAGTCTTCCATCCAGTAATTGACTACACTTTCCAGATGCTCTTCCAGCAAGAAATTAAAAAGCAATGTGACCCTTGTCGAGGGTGCAGGCACCCCCCGCAATGCAAACACTCTCTCCCAGGAAAGCCATGTCCCCACAGACACGGGGCTGGCTGAGCTGGCAGGAGCCACAGTGACTGGAGCCACGGAAGGGGCTGAGGGGCCATAAATCAGGCCTCTCCTGGCCCCTGCTCTCCCCCAGACCCTTATCAGCGCCACTCAGCACGATGGGCACTACAGGAGGGATATGAGCAGAGATAAGGGCCCCATGGAGCAGACCCTGCTCCACTGGGACTCTCCAGACCCTGCAGGCACACGGGCTGGCTGGCGGTGCCCAGCCCACTCCTCTGGGGCAGCAGGCCCGGCACTGGGGTCTCCTCTTCCTCCCTGCTCCCAGCCCCGGCTCCTGACGGCTCTGGGAGCTGCAGTCTGTGTCCAGCTCAGCCCGCGCCTCAGCAGACCCAGGGCCTGAACTGGGGCGGGCTGTCACTATCCCCTCTGTGCACCCTCGTCCCCTCTCCCCTCTGTCACATGAGAAGCAGCCTCAATGAAGAGGCTTAATGAAAAATAAACAAGCTGGGAACTTTGCACTTGGGGAACAAAACAGGCACAGGCTGGCACTGTGCACCAGTACCAAGGTGCCCCTTCTCAGCTTCAGCCATGGGAGTCATACCGAGTCCCAGAGGACTTGTCTTGCTGGGGGCCATTCTGGATGCAAAACCTTTTCCCTCAGCACCCCAGCAGCACCATCATATTCCAAATGAGCATCTGCACCCTCCAGGAATGCTGTGATGGGAGAGGAGGCACAGCTGAATGTCTCTCTTGCTGCAGGCCTGATTCTTGGCCCAGGCTCCAAAAAGGTGCCACCAATGTGGCAGAGCTGACACCTTGCTGGGTTTGCAAGAGGCCAAAGAATTGGGATCAACATGGGGTGCAGGGCAAAGAGGTGTGGGGGTAGAGTTCAGTCAGGGAAGAGTCGGGGAAAACAGAGGTCCTCAGCAGGACTGCCAGCAACCAGCAGGGTCTGGAGCAACTTGGGGCCAGGGCCAAGGGACCAGAGGAGGAAGGTTTGGGAGGGAAACATGCCCTCTGTGTGCTGGGCTCCTGCACCCCTTACTCCCCCAGCACAATGACCTCCAGGGCAGAAATGACAGCCTCCAGCTGTAGGGCTCTCAGCAGGGGAGGGGGGAAATCCAGTGAAGGGAGAGCATTCTCTGGTGTGGAGTGGAGAGGAAAACTGTGTTGTAGCTCACTCCTGTCCTGCCATAGTTGGTGGCTGGGAATCAGAATCCAGGGCTGGTGAGGGGAGGGAAGACCATTGATAATCCCTGCGGAGCAGGACAGGACTCCCTGTGTGGGGCACAGAGGGAAGTGCCTGGGGAGCACCAGTGATTCACAGCATCGAGGGCAGGCACAGATAAGTGGTTGAAAGGTCCCTCACCCTGCTAATCCTGCTTCCTTTCGATAGCTTTAAATCCATCACTTAAAAATTCAGAGTTTCTCAGTTGGAGAGCTGGGTGGCCTACAGGATGAATGGAGCTCTTCACCCCTGGGGCAGCAGGGAGACTCCAGAAAACAGGGCCAGGAAGGTGCCGGCATGTTAGCACGTATCTGGGTTATAATTTACATGCATACGCCATATGCTTTCTCCCATTAGCATCTTGGCTTGGAAGGCACCCAGTCTCCTTTCACCCCTGAAGGAACTGACCTCATTAGAAAGCACTCAGGAGCCTTCGTGGTTGCCTGCAAAATAGAGGCAGCTACACCTAACCAAAGCCTTGAACATCAGGCTCATTCCCTTTTGATAGAGTTAGAAAGATGGCACTTTTCATTGTGGGCAATCTCAATGTGGCAAATTTCCCTGAAGGGACACAGCACACAAAGACATCCTTGATGTGATTTCAGTGGCCTCAGGTGGCATGCAATAGGGATCACTTGTGTTTGCATATTAAAAATAACACCTATGAGAGATTGCCCAAGGTCCAGTGAAGATCAGTTAGCTGGTAGGAGGGAAGTCTTTAACTGCATGGGTAGTCCACATAAACTGTGGCCTTGGAGGCAGGTAAAAAGGGATTGAGACCATGCTTAATATGGTTTTACTATTGTCACTAGCACCATTCACACTGAGTGTGAAAAATACTCTTCCCATCCTGCACTCCTCTAGGAAAGGTGCAACCATTTCAGAAGCTGCAAAAATGTCTCAGAGATAGGTGAGGTCCTCAAGGGTCAAACCAGCAGTCCCAGCTACACAGAAGGGCTTTGCCTCTGTGTGGACTTGTCTCCAAGCAGCTCACTCACTCTCCCACCATACTGGAAGGCCACAGTCCCACACCATCCCTTCCTGTCTTTTTCCACTGTGTTTCTACCATCTCCACTTAATGAGCACTGTAAAACCAGCTCCCTGATCTCTGTGGACAGGCCCAGGATTCCAGGTGGAGAGCTGGGGGTAGGAGGGCTGCTGAGTCTGTATATTCTTCCAGATCTCCCCCCTGCACACTCCTCCACGCAGAAATATCCCTGCTCCTATCAGCAGTTTTGGAGCTGACGTCCTTTGTGACGCAGGTAACATCCGCGGGGGTAACAAGGAATGATCTCCCCCCACTGGGGATCTCCCGGACCCTGCCTGCCCCAGCTGGGGACACCTCACACTCAGCTCATTGCTGATGCTCATGGGATGCTGCTGGGTCACACTGGCTCCCAGAAGACGAGGCCAGATGACAAAGTGGAGCAGTGCAGATTCAGACCCACCCAGGGAGCTGCCCTTTGAAATTCTGCTCCCCTGCTCCCAGCAGCCAGCGTTTTCCTTCCCTCAGGCTGTTAAAAAGCCATACTGCCAAAAGTCCTTGCATGCCCTCTTGACCAGCATGTCCAAGCACTGAAACCAGTTCTGCAAATGTTGAAAGTGCTGGAGCTCAAGCCCACACTCCCCGACTGGTGCCTCCATCATGTTGTCACAAAGAGGACTTGGATCGCTTACAGGAACAGTGGACTGTATGCAGTAGTTGTTCCAGGAAAGGAGAGAGGCTCTCAAGGAATGGCCTCAAATGCAGCCTCACTATCATGCCAGCATGTATCTACTGTGGAAAAGTGTTTCCAGAGACCCCATCTCATTCCTTGTCCCAATGTGACCACATGAGAAGCTGTGCAGTAGAAAGAAACCAGGCACTGTAAGACCAGGGCAAAGGGAGTTCACATGATGAATGCCTAAAGCAAGGTGCTGAAGTGCTTTCATGCCTTGGTGCTTAGGGTCAAAGCTCTCTGACTAGTTAGGTGTTAAATTCCCTTATCAGCCCCAAGCTACTGCCTCAGGTCAAAAACAACCTCCACCACAGTGAGAGATGCAGGTTTAGCTGCTCTTTAAATTTCCTTCCTTCCTTCCTTCCTTCCTTCCTTCCTTCCTTCCTTCCTGCCTTCCTGCCTTCCTGCCTTCCTGCCTTCCTGCCTTCCTGCCTTCCTGCCTTCCTGCCTGCCTGCCTTCCTGCCTGCCTNCTGCCTTCTTTCCTGCTTGCCTGCCTTAGCATCCCCACACTTGTCCCTAGAGGTGTTCCCTGTCTGCATCAGCAGCTGCAGGAGGGGACAAGCAGAGAAAGGGACACGAAGGAGAGTTCCGCTTATCTCTGCCGGAGAGTATTTCTCACCTCCACTCAGTTCTGCTCAGTTGCCCGGGAGGCAGCCCTGTCGCCAGAGACAGCGTCTGGCCGGCTGTGTTGACAAAGTCACAAGAGATGTGGAGTGCACATGGAGATCAAGGCAGGGCTGACATAGGCTTTAAGCTCATTCCCAGAGCTCTGCTCATCAGAGAAAGGAGGCGGGGGTGGGAAAGGGAGAAGACTTGTCTTCTGCACAGTGCCGAGACCCAGGAGCAAACCTGTGCTGCTCTGTTTCCCCAGCCCAGCTGCTCTCAGCTACTCACACTTCCCTGCCTGGTCCCAGCCAGAGACAGCACAGGGTTGACAGCCAGAGGCATCACGCCATGACCTTTGCAGAGAGAGTAGAAAATGTTTTCCTCATATTCAAATAGTGCTGTCAAAAACTGGTGGAAATTCCTGTGTCAAACACACCAAGGTTTTGCTCCCAGACTTGAAGGGGAAGCAAGCCCTTCAGGACAGGCATCCATAGAGCATACTGTCTCCTTCCTACTCTTCTGCTCTCCTAATGCAGGGTTCCTCATCTGGATGATTCCTCATTCAGATACTTATCTGTTAAGTTTGGCATCAACCCTTAGATCTGAGAGCTCTGCCCACGATCCTGCTGCACCCCTGTTTGCAAAGGATCATGATGATATACACTGTAACTGCCTAGCAGAGGAGGGCAAGTTCGCATTTGCCTGGAAGTTCTCATGCACACATCTCGACTGATTGCAAGGGCTCATCCGAGCCTCTCTTTAGCACGGAGTACACTTGCCAGGAGGGGTTTGCCCGTTTCCACAGGCTGGGACCAGAACTACTGCCAACATCTCCAGCAGCAAGAGCAAAGCTGCTCAGAGTGCCCCCTCCCCGCATCCTCCCAGACATCCAGCTTCGTTGCCCCCCCAGCTGATCGCACCACCTACCCCCTTCATGCCCCAGTCTGCCCTTAGAGTTTACTTCAGCTGGGTGGGAAACGCAGGTGTGTTAGGTGCACTCAGAAAAGCCTCCCACTTGCCTTGCAGCACTCCCAAGCACTTTGTGCACTGATCTCTGGGTGCTGGCACCCGGTAAGACATCACGGGAACCTGGTGGGCTCCCAGGTCTGAGCACACATCCCCGGCCGAAAATAACTGCTGTCCTTGGCGCTTGGGCAGATTGGGATGAGTTACCAATAACATTTCAGTATTGGTGTATCCTTCAGTAGGTATCCTTCCTAATATAGAAACGCTGCTTTCAAAAAAAACACCCCCTACCTCTATATGTATCAATTTCATCATGAGACTGACAAAATAAAGGCCAGTTTAGCCTGAAATAGCTGCATTTTAATGGCTCTCCACTCTCAGTGAGGACAATAATGAATCCCTTCCCCCACCGTGCAGCAGAAGTGGTGCTGAAAATATGGCCAGCAGTGCTGCTGGCAGCCCCAGACACACAGCAGTGTGGATGCAGGACGCCTCACCGGGAGGGAAGAACAAGTAGGACTTCCCCTGCCCTGACACCCTGTCTCCACCTTTGTGTTGCAAAAACAAAGAAGTTTTGGGTGTGATCCCGCCCTGCGCCCCGCAGCAGCTTTGGTGGTTGCGTGCACAACGTGCCCTCTCCGGGTGCTGCTCATGGAGGAGGAGGAGGGTGTCGGTGCCATGGGCACGTTCCTCGGCCCCTGAGGCACCATGCTTCTCCCTCTCCAAAATACACACGCCTGCACCACCTCCCATACGCCGGCAGCAGAACAGTTAGTTGCTGGAGACTTTTCCATGCTGCAAGCCAGGTTGGATGAGGAAGGCTGGGCTCTTCTCAAGGTGTCCAACTGCCTCCTAACATGAAATCACAAAGCTGATCGATGCAGATGAGCACGCAGAACAGTGTGTGCTGTCTCAGCCTGACTAAAAGAGCTTATGGTTGACAGCCAAACCTGGACTGACCTCTTCCAAGATTACCCCAGGGAGCAAAGATCTTCTCTAGTTCTCCTTGTCTCATTTTATTATTTTGACTCTTATAGCAATATTCAACTAAGCCCCTCAGGCTAGAAATCAAGGGTCTGCACTTTTCCTCAGTGGTCAGTGGAAGCCAAGAACAAGGAGAGCCATGTACTAATTCACTTTGCAACAGGGTCAAGGATGCCACCACCAAAAAACAAGAGGGCCACATCTGTATGATGGAGGGCATAAGATGGCAGAAGGGAAAAGGATCAGAGTAGGAAGAAAAATCCCCTGACTCTACTTACGCATGCATGCCCAACTAAAAACCACTATCAGAGCAAACTGTGAAGACCTCAGGCCAGAAGGAATGGAGCTATGGTAGTGGCTCCATCCAATTTGGCTCCCATGACGAGGAAAGGAGCCTGTGGTAGGCAAGATGGCAGAGCCTGCCAGAGCCCAGCTATAAAGAAACATTAGCTGTCAGAAGCAGAGCCTCTGGGCTATCCAGTCTAGGCTGCTTTTTTTTTTAAGTCTTACTCTTGCTTCTTCCAAACTTCTGACTCTGACAAGCATTTTGGACAGCCTGTTAACTGTGTGCTAAATTTGGCCTGAAAGCATATAATCCTAATGAGAATAGAAAGACCTGACTCTCTTTGGGAGCTCCTGCTACACTTCAAAGGATCCAGGACTTACCAAGCAGTTTTGAAACACATCCATGACTTCTGGCCCACTTTCTGATTGCCTCTGAGGAGGGAAGGCTGTGTGCATGCCTGGGAAGTGGCATGGGGCTAGGAGAGGAAAGCAGGGGGTGCGTTCAGTGGGAGCAGAGTGGGAGACATAGGGTTTTGCATGCAGTGGGAGGGGCAATGAGTCTTTGCGCCGAGGGGACCAGGAGGATCAGGAAGGACAGACACAAGTTTTCTTCTTTTTGCTGGAGAGTACAGATGGCATGGTGGGGATGAGAGGGCGTAAGGGGAAGGAAAAAGACCCGTTGCTGTCCAAAGGGAAAGACTTGACAACAAAGAGAGCTGGGAAAATAGGACTGGGTATCAAAGGAGGTGTACAGATAGAAAAGACAGCCTGGGAGCACACACATGCATGAGTCCCTGAACTGGGACTTCTGATTCTTCATTTTCCCACTTAGAAATAACCCCCTGGACCTTGCAATACTACAAACACCTCTCCCAAAGGGAAGTGTTTCCTAGGGCTGGAGAGGATCCATGAGAGCAGGCTCTCTCATTCAAAACCCTTTTCACCTTATACTGGTTTTGCTGCATATGTCAGAAGGAACTACGTATGTGTCTGTTTTATGCTGGACACTGCCACACAAGTATTATTACTAGCTCAGGGTATCACATGAACTGAGAGGAGGGGGAAACAAGAGAGTTGGGAATGCAAGATCCAACTGGGCAGAAAACAGCAGAGGCCCTCTTTGTATCCCTTCTGGCTTGTCTGATCTAACATTGCCCATCAGAGCTGCACATGGATGTGCTGCTGACAGAGCAGGATGCAGGTGAAAGCCTGGCGCTATGCCAGGAAGTATGTGTGGTACATTGCTAATGCAGAGAGGGGCTATCACCCTCAAAGGCACCACTGGCATTTCAGTGCCTGATCTCTCATGGATTTATACACATCTGGCCATCCTGGTGCTGGAGTGCCTTATGTGGAAAGGCAACTGCAATGCATTTATCTCAGTTCACAGAGATGCTCACCTGCCTGCCAGCTGCTTGCTGCTGCTGTGCTGACTTGCTTCATTACTCCCTCCTCATGAACACCAGCCTTTTCGACACCAGTCAGCAGCAGTCATAACTGTTACTTAATGACTTGCTCCACAGGAGCTGCTTGCCCAGAAATACAGAGGCAATGGCCTGTCTTCTTCACTCTCCATGGCTGCCAGGCTGCATCTCAGGGGAGGCCCCAGCCCCACCACCCACTCCCCACCTCCTGGCAGTGGCAAGGTGGGTGGTAGCATTTCATCTCATGCATAAACACTGCTGCTATTAAGTGCTCAGAGCTGGCAAGACCAGAGTGTACCACTGGTCTGTACCCCAGATCCAACACCCAGCCCTCTTGCCAGCCCAAGAGCGCAGAGGCACACACATACACCCCCTCATCTGGGCCCAAGCACAGCCTCCCATGCAGATGTGCTCTCCTACCCAGCACTCATAGACAATGGGAATGGTCTCATTTAAAAAGCTGTGGACAGAATGAATCACAGCTTCCCTCAGGCCTCATCTCTGACCCTTCCCAATGAGATGCGACTGGCAAAAAGAAACCAGCCCATCACCCAGAGCTGCCTGCTAGCTTTATGCAGTACCAGGGGGAAACATCCTGCTTGCCACTCTGGGACAAGGCTCACCCCAATAAAGAAGTGGAAGGAAAAAGCACTTCGTCGAGCTGGTAAAGAAGCCCTGGGTCCACACCAGGGCTTGCCAGGGAACAGAAGTCCTGAAGTTACAGGCCATGCAAGGAGATATGAATATTGAGAGATGCAGGAAATGTTATAGCAGTGAGGGAAAACAGATCTTCACCAAGGGGAGCAGCCAAACATTTTCCCCAGGACCCAGTGGTGATGACTGTATCTTGCTCTGAGCTGGTCTGCTCTGTCCTAGAGAATGTAAGAACTAGCACCTATTTTACTTGTCTCTCCCAGTTCTGGTTTCAATTGCTTGTAACTTTCCACTTTCGCCACTTGGGCTGACATTTTCCAGGCCAGGCATCTGCCTTAGCCTGTTACAAGAAAAAAAGGAGAAAAAAAGGAAAACAACCCAACAAAAATAGCCACACACATTTAGGGATTTTGACCATTTTCAGAGTACCAGAAGGAAAAGAGTTTCTCTTGTCCATACTAAAAAAATCAACACTTAAAACTCATTAATTGAGAATTTGCAGCTTAAAGCAAGAACTTGAAATTAGGCAAGAGAAGTGCCTAGATGCCAAGAATATGTCTCTGCTGTCCCCAAGAAAAATATCCCTGAATTTTGATCCAGTTATGAGCTCGATACTCATGTAGAACAGATTTAGCAGAGTTGGCGGCTCCATTGCTGCAAAGTTTCTGCCCCAAGTGAATGTGCTGTACATCCACACAGAACTCTCAAGCATCAAACCAAACTGTTCCTACACCAGAACATCTGCCTGTCTCTCTGTCAATGTATGTGAGGTGCAGTATGTTGATGGAAAGGTTACTTTCTATGAAGTACATAAACATTGGCCTTGTAAAATCTTTCTGGATCTTCCAGTCCCAGTTTCCAATCATTACCTGAAAATACTTGCCAGGTCTACCCTAACTTCATTCACTTTAAACACCTTTTGATTTCTGCCATGAGCGAGATTGTGTGTCACAAACACCTCTCGTTTCCTTCCCTAGAGATGACAAATTCATGTTCAGCAATCCTAAGACCAATGTAAATCAGAAAAACACATAGAAAAAATGTAATATGATGGTATTTCTATAGTATCTGATCTCCTTATGTCCAGGGATGCAAAGAAAACCTTAATTCCACCACTCCCTCATTGGAGAGGTTCGACAATATCTTTAAGCTCTATTGCTATGTAGGCTCTTACTCATTCATCTCTGTAGTTTCTGAGATGGTCCTAAGAAGTATTGATCCTGTCTCTGAGACTTAGGCCTCTGATTCTTTTACCCTGCATCCAGAGGAGGAACTGGGGAAATATTTTGAAGCCTCCTGTCTCAGGTATTATGGTTTTGGACAGATGTTGCAGAGTGGGGAGCACAGCTCACAGATGTCTGCTCCAAGTAGAGTTCCAGAGAGGAAAACTGACTAAAGACAAGCTGTGGCCCTTTCCAACGAGGGCTACTGAACTACATCTTTCAGAGTATTTGGAGGTCCAGATTTCCAGATTCAGCTTTCACATCAGCAGTCCAGAAAGCAGAAAGCAGAATAAATTACAGCATTGACATACATAGTACCTTTCATATCAGGACCGCTGGGCATTTTGTATCAGTTTCACCTCCAGAGAGACTCAGTAATAATTACTACTATTTCCTTTTGCAGAGTAGAAAACAGACAGTGAATATGAGGTGATTTACCCATAGACAACAAATAAACCATATGCAGAGTTATGAGAGGAACTCCCAAGTGTTCTGACTCCTTTCTCCCTGCTCTGACTGTGACAGTGAGGTGGAGTAGCAGAATGCCACATGCAGATAATAATAACAACATACACTGTTACCTTACAGAAATGCTGCACCTTAAATTTTAGCCAAGAATTTTGTGTACATTTCTTCCTTGTTCTTTTAAGTATTTATCCATAGCTATGTCTAGCCACTTTGACAGCAATGCAAGTTCTTTCACGGTGCCGGGGTGGTTTGGTCCTTCACTATTTTCCCTGAGGACAGAGAGCATGCTGGAGGACATGTGTCACGTTCTGGATGCTACTGGGATGGCTTTGGGACATCTTAATGATTTTATCCTCTGTTGTTCAAACAGAGCTTGAATTCAGGGTGACAATGCCTTGCTGTGCCATGTAAAATCCCCAGCATGAACTGCTTCTTGCTAGCCTGACTTATTGCTAGCACCACCCAGCAGTTCATCCTTTTGTCTTTTGTTGGCTGCTGTTCTGTGTCTATGTCTTCCCATCAGAAAGGGCATAGGGCTGAGAGCTCCCTGCAACACAAACCTTGCACTGTGAAAGCTGTCCAGCTTCTCTGCAGGGGTTACAAATGGTTATCTCAACACAGGCAGGACCAAACTCATCCTCAGCCTTCCTTGAGTGCCGGAAGCTTCCATCACAGTGACCACGCTTTGCTACAGGATGATTGTGTAGAGGGCATGGAGCAATTTCTGAGGATGAAAGAGGTAGGGCCATGTGGGAAGAGATGGGATGGAGCAGGGCTGCAGGCTGTGGGACGCACCTGCAGAAGCACATGGCAGCACGAAGGAGCACATAGTGGCACAGAGAGGCTTGTCTCTGCTGGACCCTGGGGGGAGGAGGTGTCCCACGGCAGAGCCATATGGGAGAGGAGCCTGCTGGAAGCTGACAGAGGGTGAACAGCACCTAGAAGGACATTTAGGACACGTGTTGCTGACGTGGCTACATGGGATAGGTCATGTAGTGACAATCACCATATAAGGAACTACTGTGCCTTGAAAATGTGTATAAAACCAGCTCATTTCTTTGATTAAACGATTCAGATTCCCTGCCGGTCTGGGTCCATGTCTCAGTCACTTACAGGAACAGAAGAGCCTTCCCTAAAGCCTGGGAGACAATGGTAGTCTTTGCCAAGTCCCCATTATGTAATTCCTTGTAGAATGTTTTCTTCCTGCTGCATCTTGCCCTGTTTCAGACATCTTCTTTTCTGACTCTCCTTCCTCTCTCTTTCAATCTCTGCTGTTTGTTCTGTGAAACTATACATCAGATAATTCCCACACATGGCTCCTGGGTATCAGTTCAGTCATGAACACCTCTGTGAAAGTCTGCTTGAAATATCAGCTGCTCTGAGTGGATGTGCATGGGATCCTTCTGTCCCTTGTCATGAGGTGAATCCTTTGGATGGTGCAGATATTCTTACAAACAGGCAAAATCTGAAATGGTTTCCTGAGGTCAGTCTCTCCTGTCTGATGTTCACGTCCCTTTGGAGCACTCTGAATACTCTGGACAGAATCACCATGTTCAAAAGCAGTTAGATAAATTAGTAGGTATGGATCAATTTAATCAGAGATGCAAACCTCTCTGGGCAGATTGGACAGTAGGGCCAGCAGCAGCTGATTCTCCAAGCAGGCTTGTGCAAGGTTTCTGTGCCCCTGCTAAAGTAGAGGAGTGTAGAGGTAGATAAATCTATATCCACTGTTTGCTCTATCCCTTTTCCATAAACTCCTCTGTGAGCACAAACCAACCAGAGTCTTTCCTTGTGCCCATCCCCAACAACCCATCTGAAACCTAACTCTAGCTGAGATCACACTGGAAGGCATTTCTCAGGATGACCAGCCTGCTTTTACCCAAAGAGGGGCTTAAAACAAAACAACCAAAGCCATTCAATTAGAATTTGGGGCTTAGAAGGCCCCTTATCTCATGAAAAGAGAGATTAAAGCCCTCTGATAATTTATAAAGTGCTTAAAAGTTTAAAGGGGAATTGGGCTTTTATCTGAACTATCAGATAACATGAAGAGCGCAAAGGCCACGTTCAAGTCAGCCCCAGGGTGCAGTCACTTCGTTGTAGAGAGTTTCTGCTTCCAACCATGGATCTGATCCCAGTCCCTAAAATGAGTAGCCAGACTCCCAGACTCTTATGGATGAGTAGCCAGGCCAGTCTGACATGCCCCCATGGCTCAGACACAGTCACGTAACTCTCGCCTCGGAAGTCCCTGGGTGTCCTCACTTAGTGGTGCCTGGCAGCTCCGGTGGTGAGATGGGCTGGATGTCCCGGATGCCTTTGAGTGAACATCCTGGCACTGAGGGCTTCTCCCACCACACCAGTGGCCAGTGCTTACTTAATGATGGTGTGTGGTGTGCTCAGCATGCCCTAAGCAATGTATAGTTGGCCCAAGTGCTCCCAGAAGCTTGCCCAACCTGTTTTCCTTTCAGTTTGTATTTCAAACAGCCAGTTATTATTTGTGTGGTTGAGGCCATCATTTATTTACTCTCCTGGTAGACTTCTGCTGTCTTCCCAGCTGTCTTTCCTCATGCTCATGCCCACTTTGGCCACTGCTGACAATGGTGTCCTGACAAGGCTGAGACCACCCTCGAACAATGGAGGGTGTGGGACACGGTGTACCTTGGAGCTGGCCCTGGGCACTGGAACTGGCTCCTGCAGGAGACTGGGACTCTCAGGCTCATGGCAAAATGACAAGCTCACTATTCCTCAGCATTTCCCACACGTAAAGGAAATAACTTGCCCTTTGAGAAACAGGGTATAAATAGAAAAGCCTGGGATTCCTGGAGAAAAAGGGATGTCCTTTGTCCCCAGACATCTTCTCCTCACCTGCTGCATTAATCCTTGTCCTACAACATGCAAGGGACAATAGCAGTGTGCATAATCTAGAGCTAGCTACCTGCCAGTGGACAAGTGTTCACATTTGGTGATGGTGTGGCTAGCTGGTGTTGGGTTCTCCCTCTCTTTCCTTCAGAAATCACTGGTTTCTATCATTTCAGCCATTCTGACAGCCACAACATTACTGGTTTTGAAACTTCTACTGCTCTTTCAGATGTGATTGAAGCTGACTGACATGTTACAAAGCTACTGGAAAAAGGGAGGATGGACAGCCAAACAAGCATTATTTCCTTTGGGAAGTGGGCTTTAAAAATACCTGAATATAAACCAGACTTTCTTCTTTTGTGCTGACCTTCAGTAAAAGTGTGTCCTTCATCCAACACTCCTAACCCGTCGTCCCAGCATGCAGACAGAGACCTGGCCCATACTCACTGAACCAAACTATTTGATCTCTTATAACTGAATGAATCAAAAACTCCACCTTGCATCTGCTTTCCTGGCAGCCCACAAGAGGACCAAAATGTTCCCAAAATAAAGCATTATGGAAATTGTCTGCCAAATACTTGTTTTGAAGGGCCTTTATTGCCGCTTTTCAAGTTCAAGTTGAAGGTTAACTCTGGAGAATTTGGTGCATTGCTTGGAGAGACAGCTTTGTCAATCTCTGATCTGAGGGCCTGGAAATCTGAGTCCTTTACTCAGCCCTTTCTAGGACCTTCCACATAATCTTAGAGAAAGAACTCTTTTTTGTATTTTCTCTCTCAGAGTTTGTCCATCTGCTTTGTTTAAACTGTTTTCTCTTTGGGAAGGAGGCTGACAATAGTGAAGAAGTGACCAGCATTTCCAGAATGGGGCCATGAATTTGACAGACAGGGCAGTACAACACTAATAGCACACAATAATAGATAAGGACTTGGCAGGTTTTCATTTCTGGAGAAATATATGCAAGGAAATAAGTATTACAGAAAATTCCTAATTGGAAGAGACCAATTACGAAGGACCATCAGGGCAGCTCCAAGAATCATACCACATTCCTCAGAGCATTGTCCCAATACTTCTTGAACTCTGTCAGGCTTGGTGCTGTGACCACTTCCTGGGGGAGTCCGTTCCTTGGCCAACTACTGTCTGGGTGAAGAACCTTTTCCTGATACCCAACCTAAACCTCCCCTGACACAACTTCAGGCCATTCCATCAGGTCTTGTCACTGGTCACCACAGAGAGGAGGTCAGTGCCTGCCCCTCTGCTTCCGCTTGTGAGAATGTTGTAACAGCAATGGGGTCTTCCCTCACTTTTCTCTTCTCCAGGCTGAACAGACCAAGTGACCTCAGCCTCTCCACATACGGCTTCCACTCAAGGCTCTTCACTGTCTCGGTTGCTCTCCTTTGGATGTTCTCTAATTGCTTAATTTCTTTTTTATATTGTGGCATCAAGAACTGCACACAGTGTTGAAAGTGAGGCTGCATCAGCGCAGAGCAAAGCTGGACAATCCCCACTCTGGCCTGGCCATGCTGTGTCTGATGCTCCCAGGACACATTTGGCCCTCCTGGCTGCCAGGGCACTGCTGACTCATGTTCAGCTTTCCGTCAACTAGGACCCCCAAGTGCCTTTCCATGGCACTGCTTTCTAGCATCTCATTCCCCAGTCTGTCCCTACATCCAGAGTTGCCCCATTCCAGGTGCAGAATCCAGCACTTTCACTTGCTGAACTACATGTGGTTGGTGATTGCCCAGCCCTCTGATTTGCTGAGGTCTCTCTGCAGGGCCTCTCTGACTTCAAGCAAGTCAACAGCTCCTCCCAGTTTTGTACTGTCTGCAAACTTGCTTAGTATCCCTTCCAGTCCTGTGTCCAAGTTGTTTCTGAAGATGTTGAAGAGCATGGGGCCCAAGATAGAGCCCTGCAGAGCCCATTGGTGCCAGGTCCCCAGCTGGATGTCAGCCCATTCCCTGTCACCCTTTGTGCTCGACCCATGAACCAGTTGCTCACCCACTGCATGATGTGTTTATCCAGTTGTGTGCTGGACATTTTGTCCAAAAGGATCTGTGAGACATGGGATCAAAAACGTTACTGAAATCCAAAAAGATTACATCAACATGTAATAGATGCGTAATATATAGGTACATAATATATATCTAAAGGAATGCACATACATATACGTATGTACATATACATCTGAATATAAGAACCCAATATAAAGTGTGGGAATTGATGTACTTAAAGAAATAACTTTGAAAATGTTTGGAAGTGTTTGGTCTGGTCACTGGTCAATGTGCATGGGACATAGGAAACTGCTCTGAATAAGTGACATGTGCCACACAGCCAGGCTTCCCAACACCTTCCATGCAGCCAAGTAAGGCTCACTCCAGGGACCACTGTGTGTCAGCACTCAGCAACTAACAACTCTTGCCTGCTGAAGACGATTTTGTATATACATCAGCCACCTGGCTTGTGTGGTGTTGAGCATGGGAGCCACTGTGAGATGGAGGTGTTCAAAACATTTGTGAAACGTTAGAACATGTTTGGGGGGTTGTGCTGTGGTTTGTCCTTTGGTTTAGGACACCACCAGAACCAGCCAAGAATATTTTAGCGTGACAACATTCTCATTCGCATGGCTGGCATGCTAACATCCTCATTCTTACCTTGCATGTCTGTCAAGTATAAGCAAAGTATCAATTAATTGTGTCTGACTGGATTTCAGCTGCTCTTTTAAAAGGTCGCTGATACAAGTTTAGACAATAGGCCAAGAGGAGGCTGAATCCCCGTGGAGAACACACAAGGCATTCTCTTGTGTTGCTGATTTAATAAGGAAGGATTGAATACTCCTGTTTAGAAAGGCCCAAATACTTTGAAGGTTTCTGCTTGAATGGAAGTTGGAATTCACTTTGGCTGTGCTTTGACACCCTGCATGCTCACCTCCCAACACTGCCCCAGCCAAGGATTTTACTGTGGGAACCTCTGCTACAATAGCAGGTGACAATGATTGCTTTTTGTGGGAAACTTTGTTTCCAGAAGATACCTCCTTCCAAATGTGAGGGTCATCCTACAAGGCCAGGAACAAGAGGTGAGATGATATTCAACACCCAAGACCATAAATGAGGTGGTCAACATGTGCCAAGAAAATGATATTTACTTCAATTATGAAGCACTGGGGATTTGCAAATAAACTTCTGAGAGTTCATCTGTAGGCAAGACATAAATGTATCACTTGAGATGACAAATATTCAATCATAAACTCATGGGCTGCTGAACAACATGACCAGGGTTGAAGTGCCTGAGATACATGACTGGGAATGTTACTCACTTGATTGCAGGCATGACTCCTCAGGTCTACATGGAACCAGAAACTCAGCCAAGATCTCACCAAGCTGGCCCCTAGCTGCCAACTCCAAACCCCTTCGCTTAGTCAAGTCCTCTGTGCAATATGCATTTCCTGCCCTATCCCTTGCCAAAGTCCCACTTATCTGCAGCTCACCCCCAGCAGCAGATGGAAAACATCCACAGCAAGAAGCAACGGGAAACATCAGCTCTGGTTGGCTCCATACCTCTCAGCACACTCCAAAATCAGTGAGCTGTGCTGGCTCCCTATCCCAGACAGTGCTGCCATCTCTCCCTTTCCATTTTAACTGCTTCACATAAGGAGCGGAAAATTCTGCAAGGGAATTAAGCTGCCGGGAACACTGGTAGGCATTAAGTTGTGAATAACCTCTCCCTTGCCCGAGTCACAAGAAACACGTTAGTGACGGAAGCAGGGTAGGTCAGTGCCATGATGGGACACAGGCTTGGATGTCTCTGTGCATCAGATGCCATAAGAAACAATACCCCATGCATTATATTTATTATGTACCATTGTAAGGGCCCAAAGCAGCAAGATGTGCCAGTCTGCACTGCATTACAGCTTTGCAGATCTCGAGACACAAGGCACAAGCAGGCACGACTCACTCCCTGGCAGAGTATCCCATGGAGCAGTGCACTGGAATTGCACAAGCACTGTGTATCCCTCAGCACAGGAACACCAACAAATGCCACGTTCCTAACGCACCTGAGTGTGGAGGCTGCACGTTATTGCAACTTCCATAACCACAGCTTCGTATCTCCCATGTGATAACAGACAGACAGTTTCTGTTACGCAAACAGCACCAGGTAGGGCTGAGCAACCCACAGCAAGGCATCACTGGCATTCTAGGAACGGCTCTGGTCCCCTGCTGCCAAAGCACACCACCCGCAGCACGTCCCAGTGCCGTGACGTGCCAACGGGGAGCTACAACCAGCTTTCTACACTGAGTGCCTCTTGGCACTGACAAGGAACATATTTTGGGGGGATACTGTGAAGTCCTGCTGGAGAAGGCCAGCAGCTGGATGAGTGTGGAGCAGCTCAGGCAAGACCTGACACCACACAGGGTGCCTGTTGCTTATATAAAACAGCTAATAAAGCTGGTTATCATCCCAGCAACTCTTGCCTTAGGTGTCAGTGGCCATGTGGAGGACACCCAAAAGCAATATACATGCTGGCTTTGCTGCCCAGGGAGAGGAATGTATAGTAGGAACTCCGCAGTTGGATTTCATTGGTCCTTTCACAGATATCTAGCAACAAATGTGGAGCAAAGCTCTTTTCAAAAGGCACTTAAGCATGTGCGGATTAAAGTTAAGCATGTGTTTGTGTGCTGTCCTAGATCATATCCAATGCAATCTCAGGGCCTGTGTCTGGAGATGCTTTGTTGGCAGAAGGTGTCTTAATGCAAAATACCACCTACTGAGAATAGGCTTTTGCTGGGGTCTCCTGCCTAAATGGGGGACGTAGCAAGACAATGTGCAGAAATAGAGAATTACCCCAGCAGGTGTAGAGGCTCCAAACATTTTTAGTCACACTCATCAGAAAACAAAACAAAAGAAACCCAACAACCTCTTACAGCTGCATCTTGCTCACAGATGTTTGTGAAACAGCCTAGAAGGCACATAAAAGAGACATACTCACACCTCTGCCTGCTGAGGACAGACACATTCTTCCATTCCTTAGGGTGAGAACATACTGCAGTGTATTGATTTGCAACCAAAAGCATGACTGAGGAAAAGCCTCAGTGAAAATTCATCCACAGAAATTGTAAAAGAACGTTACAAGTACCAGGGGCATCAAATGAAAGCAGCGAGCAAAGCACACAGTAGAATGTGTCTGTCTACACAACAGGTAGTGACTCGGGGAGTGCTTGCCATAGGATGCTGGGGATACTAAAAGTTCACAGGGTTTAAAACTAGGAAAAAAAAAAAAACAACTGGAAAAAGAGAAAAAAAATGCAACAAATATGAAAAGTCTGCCTCAGAAAGTTCCCCAAATTAGAAACTGTGGGACATGGGGGAACATTTGGGAGATGTATCGCTATACATTTGCCCTCAAGTAATGCTCTTTGCATGTGTTATCAGCCACTGTTGGAGACAGGCTGCTGGGCTCCAAGAACCCTTGGTGTGACATGGCACAGCTGTTCCTCCCCTGTGAACATACACTTCTTGCTTGGTGGGGGAAGAAAGAAGCAGCAGACTCCCAGCAGTCAGTGCCAGAGGGAACACCTTGGTTTGGATCAGGCTCCGTCCCATAGCTGGTTGTGCATGTTCAGAGAGAGATATTTTGCTCAAAATGAGATTGGGCAGACATTTGAATCTGGGCATTTCTCCCTAGGTACTAGCACGCACCCCTCATATTTCAGCTCTGAAAAATTTAAGTTTCAGTCTGAAAAGCACATTTCACACACAAAAAATGGAAATTTGACACAACACACTCTCTGCCAGAATAGCTGAAATATTGTGGCTTTGTCCCAACATAGACTGAGAGCTATTTAGAAAGCTTTGGAAGTTGTTCCCAAACAGAACTGCTTTCCTCTGGTTATCTACTATGGCAGTCTCACTCCAGAAATACACAAATATGTCCAAAAATACAAGGATGTGTATCAGCAATTCATAAATGTATCTGGAAAAGAATGGCAGAGTGTATTTTACACAGAAGTTGTAGCATGGCTATGGTTGGGAGCTAAGGCTCTGAGAAGTGCTCAAATGCTCCTTTTCCAATATTACGAGAGGAAATGCCAGAGGCCAAGGACACGGGCAGTGCTGGGGGGGAAGCTGGCGGAGGGGTCTGGGATGTCAGCCGCAAAAGGAAACTTTCATGATTAAAAAACACAACAGAAAGATAGTAAAGTATCATTCTAACACAGTAATGGCAATTACAGGCATCCATATGCACAAATCAGATAAAAGAAATCATGAGCTTTGTTTAAAAATAAAAAAAAAATTAAATCTAACATGGTATGCTATAGTTTTTATATCTGCAACAGAGCCTTTAAGCATTCAGACTTCATACTCCCAAGCTTTTATTGATGACTCTTTGGGCTAGAAATTTGTTTTTAAAAGTGCAGGAAATGTGTGCGGGATGGGGGAGGAGGAATCAAACTGATTTTGGGATTTTTTTTGTCACAGCCCTTTTGAAATCCTTGCTGTTACATGCAGAGCAGCTCTGCCTAAGTAAGACTTTGGCCTAAATATTTACCCTGAAAAAGATTTTCAAAAATAGCAAAGTCAAAGAAGAATAGGGCCAAGGATCCATTCATGACTATCAACACTAAAATAAAATTTTAAAATAAGAAATAAGAAAACAGAAGAGATCGTGCTACTTTTTTTTTTTTTTTTTCTCGT
>VYXD01009488.1:112468-194527 GCA_013397195.1 Hylia prasina
AAACCTAGCCAGCATAGTGGACAGGGTTACTGCAGGGCAGAACAGCAGGGCTTCCCTCCAAAGTGGAGGAGAAGGGCTGCGAGGCAGCATTGGAGCAGCAGAGCAAGGGTCGAGGAAACAGGGTGTGGAAGCAGCATTGTTGCACTTAAAGGCCACTTTTACCACTGACTCCCTGCAGGGCTTTGTGTAAACCTCCTTTGAGCCTCAGCCTCCTCCTACAAAACACAGAGGGAAAAAAGTGGGGTGACTTCCAAGGGGAGGTGAAGGTGTCATGTGTTATTAGAGAGCTGCTGAAAAAGGGAGAGGACTCCAGTCTGCCACTGGAAGTGATGGATCCATTAGGCTCTACTGGGACAAACTTATTTGCTGAGCCTTCAGCTCCCATCACACTCTCCCCACAGCTGGGCTAGCCAGTGCTGGAGGTGGACTGCACTGGGAGGTGCCGGGTAATCACTGGACAGAGTCACCACTGCTGCCAGTGCTGCTTGAGCTTGTTTGTTTTCCTTAATCCCAAGAGGCAGCATCTCTGACATGGCAGCAGCGTGATTAACAAGATCCAGCATTGCTGTCACAAGCATGTAATTATAGGTTTCCTGTGTCACTCCTGCTGGGAGGTCAGTGACTTGCCCTCCCTCACTCCAGCAGAGTGAAGCCGCCAGCTCCCATCTGCCTCTTAACCCCCTGCCCAGCTCCAGCCTCCACAGCCCTGGAGAGGGAAGGGACAGCAGGCTGTGAGAGATCAGGGAAACTCAGTGCAAAGAGAAGGGGAACCAGGAAGAGTGGAGAAATGGGGGCTTAAAAGGCAGACCATAGAGGATCCTCCCCCCTGCATGTACTCAGTACCCTCAAGTTTGCCCACAAGGCTCTGTAGCACAGTGGCACATGTGGAGATGGCTCAGCAGCTGCCGAGAAGGGGCCTGCCTTTCAAGAGAGGGTGTCTGGTACATTTTGGGAGGCTGTCCTTCAGACCCCACAGCAGTGGGCACTGCCTGTCCGAGGGAGACCTTGGTCCCAGGCAGATGGGAAACATTCTCCTCATGAGCACAGGGGCCTGCTGGAAGTCAGTATGAGGACTACACTGCCCACGGATGCAGAAAAGTGGAAACTGTGGTCTGTTGCCCCTCCCACAATCCTTTTAAGACATCACTATACATCTGAGGCCATTCTGAGAGGCCTGGGCAATCCTTCCCATCCCCTGCATCGACATACAAGTATATAATGTATGGGAGCTTTGCCACAGTTTGCCCATGTTCTCCCAAAGGTACTGCAAAATCATTTAGGGAGATTCCCACAGGAATCATCCTGCTCTTCAATAAGTAGGTTTCCCTTACAACTAGCAGGCTGGTGAGGGAAGCAGAGAGGAGCTGCTCTCACCAGATCAGTTTCTGAAGCTGTTGTACATGGGATTATCTGCAAATTGCAGTGGAGAAGGACCCGCTGCTGGCCTGTCAGAACAAGAAGAGTTTTTGTGCTGCATTTGGTCCTGGAGAAGGCCAGGTTTCCTCAAGCTCTGTTTGTTTAGTAACCCCTACAGAAGGGAATCCATCACATAGCCTCCTTTATTAATGCTGGCAATCATCTGCAACCAGCTGTTGCCCAGCTGTCAGAGCTCGTATTGTATGGGAATCCCTGCACAGAGAGCCACATCTCCTTATAGACCTGGGCTCCAAAAGAGACTTAAGGAAGAGCCTGGGAGGATATGGCAGCAGCTTGTTCAGTGGGGTTACTGGTACAGGCAGATGCAGACGACCTTAGCTCTTAGCCACACAACAAACTGCAGTTCAGCTGTCCCCACAGCAGCCAGCATGAATGCTCACCCTTGGCAGGAGCAAATCTCTTCTGTCTGAGGAGCTGCTGCATGGTCACCAGTTCTCAGCCCAAGCAAAGAGTAGGTCTCTCCAAAGCACCACATGCTGCTGTATTTGGATGGGGACCAAAGCCCAGACCTGTGTGCTCAGGTCAAACCAGATTGGCACCTCATATGTAAAGCTAGCTGTGAAACTGAGTCTCAGTTCTCCTCTTACTGATCCCAAGTATTTGCATCTGGCCAGGCATACCTTCCAGAAGGTCCTCCAGTTTCAATCCAAAGACTTCAACAAACAAAGCTGCTAACACCCACAACAGAGTGCTCTAGCAAAGAGTTGCCTCCACCATTGAAAAATTCTGCCTTCATCCTAGTTTGGATTTGGCTAGTGTGAGCTAAAAAGCAGGCAAACCCTGCATGAATTGTGTTCTCACCTAGCACAGTTACCAAGAGCTTCAGTCTTGAAGTAACTGCTGCATAAACCTACATGGGAGCAGGTGAGGATTTTTGTCGCACTAAAAGGTAAACAAGCCCCATCCATAAAATGTGCTGTGAGCAGGGGCATGGTCTAGAACCTCACAGGCAGGGGGGGAGGGTTTTCTAATTCATGCCAGCAGCCATCCCAGCCACAAACCATTGCTCAAATAATCAAGGTTTCTCTGACACAGAAAACAAAGGAGCATGGAGGTCCTTCAAGTGAAGGCTCCCAGAAGCAGCCTCACATCACAAAAACCTGCAACTTACGCCCAAGCTTAGGGGTGACTGGTGATTGAGCTGTAAAGATACTTTTTCAAGGGACAGCACAAAGCTAGCAGTGGGAGTGCAGAGTCAAACTGGAGGAGGCATGAGACAACTGTGTGGATCCTGCCAACCATCCTTCCACTTCCTCCACAGGGAGCAGAGGGGAATGCTGCAGCATGCTGGGCTGTGGTGAGGATTACTGTTGAAATCCTCAGTGCATGCCCCATGTAGCTGGTCTGCTCACTGATACAGTCCTCTGCACAGACAAGGGCTCTGTAAGTTGCCATCTTGCTCCTGAGCATTTGCACAGCCAGTCCCTGAAGCTCCCCAGGTTTCCTTCTTGCAGCCCTCAATTCACATGACACACCACCTTTGTGTTCTGAGTGTGCTCGGGGTGATTCATAGGCACATGGACAATGGCTTGTTTTAGCGAGAGGCCAGGGAGGAGCTCTGCCTGCCATGACAGACACTGCTGCTTTCTGAAACATTTCCCAGATGGGAAACCCTTCACCTTGCCGAGGGCAATGTCACGTTGGCTGCGCTGCTGCAGGGTTAGCAGTGACTGGCACGTGCAGAGTCCCCTCCCAGAATGTGGGGCTAATCACTTCCCCTGACTTGTCACAGACCCAGGAGTGGAAGCATGTCCCATTGCAGGTGAGACACAAAGTGCAAAGCCCAGAGGTGTTGCTTATGGAGCGGACTGGGATGATGCCGTATACTGAACTTCTATTATATTTGAATTTCTGTATAGTGGAGGGATCAAAATGTTTGCACACAGTGCAGGTAACTTTGAAAGCAAAGCACAAGGCATCCATTAAACACCAGGCAGGGAAGAGGCAGGTAGTTATTTGTCATCTACAGTACTATTTGTTTGGTTAGGACCACCATGGCCATCAGTCCCAGTCCAGGCAAGTACAAGCTCATCCAGAGAGATCAAGGACACTCACTTCCATCTTCTCCATCATTCACATAATTAAATGTGTTATTTTCCTCCTCTGCAGTTCACAGGAACATCTCCTGCTGGCCAAGGGAAACAGACTATGCCACGCATTGCAGAAGGTTAAAAAATAGTTCCAGCCAATCTGATCAGGATGAAAATACTTTCTTAACCCCCAAGCTCGCATTTCCATGCATTAGACATGTCAGTCAGGCCTTGGAGGTGTTCTGTGTGCCACTAAAACCACCATGATACCCCACCATGATACAGCATCTTATATCTAGCAGAAGCCAGTAACTTGTGCATCACAGGAAAAGAAAAACAAACAAAAACCTTTTTAATGTCTTTTCAGCATTCTAAGTGAATCAAAAGGGGGATAAAAGTTTGTTAGTGAGTTTATATGGGCAGCTTGAGATAGGAATTAATTTAGCACAATTGTGTATATTCCGCGGGATCAGTTAGTGCGCTGCATCAAACTGAAATGAGATCACTTTTCATGTCCCTTTTGGCAATATCACCAACTGGAACATCCAAAACTCAATATTGTGAGTTTAATCCTTCTGAACCCTGTTATTCCAATACCTGATCCTCTCCATAAATTCAGCAATCCTGCCAATGAATTATGCAGCTGTCCTAAGTCTTAGGCATCAGCTGCCATCCCCATGTAAGATCAAGATCATGAGGAATGGGAAGAGGGACAAAAAGTAAGACAGTTTGCTTTATCCATAGACAGAGAATTCCCTATAGCACATCCCAGGAAAAGGGCCAGAGCTCCCCAAAGTGCCTATGATTTTCTAGTTAAGATGCAGATGAGTCATGGAGAGGGGTAAGAGGCTCATGTATTTGATCTGTGTATTGTATTAAGACCATTTGTATTATTTTAAGATCTTGGTCCTTGAGATTTCTATGAAACACTATTTTTCACTGCTTGCTTTTTTTTTTTTTTTTTTCCCCTCTATTTATCTAATCCACAGATGTAACTAGTGCGGGAAGTACCGACAGGACGTGACTCAGAAATACATACAAGTGTATCACCATACATCTTTGCAAGTAAATTCCCATGGATTTGCTGCCAAGGATGGCTGCATTGCTCTGGATGTAACAGGTACTTGTACCAAAGTCCTCAGGGCCCTCTGAGCTTGTGTAAATGATCCCTCCTTGGACACCCTGGGGCCTTCTCCCATGAGAGGGAACAGCTATACTTACTCAGGCCTGTGACCCACCACCAGAACTCACAGAATCATGGAATCACTCAGGCTGAAAAAGACCGTAAAGGTCACCAAGTCCAACTATTAACCTAGCACTGTCCTACTACTTTCTGCTAACAAAAGCAAGGAAGCTGATGGTGTGTTTTGGAGTGTGAGGTGAGATCACTAGCTGACCCTGTACCAGGAAGTCAAGCCCAGCCTCATCTGTGACGCCTCTGCTGATCTTTATCTGATAGAAATGTGATTAATCTATCCACAGCTGGGTCTGATGGGGAACTTACAAAAGGTGAAAGCTCAGTGAGGTGAGAGGTGGATGAAGGATTGGTTGGCCCTGATGGATAAAAGCTTTCCTGCAGCTCAGACCAAGGGGAGCAAGACTATGGGCTCTGCAGGAGGACAGGGGAAAACTGAAAGTCAGCGAGAAAAAGCAAAGCTCTAATATGCTCCTTTGGGATACTTTTTGAAGGTCATTACTATCATGCTAGGGCCATGCGCTGAAGGAGACAGATTGCAAATTACAATGAAAGACAGACATTCTGGGAGTTCTGAAACAATGACATAAAGCAGGACAAACATTGCCACAAAGGCATAGGAGCTGCACTGGAGAAGCTGACCCTGCTACCAACCTCTGCAGAGGAGCACCAAGTCATTAAGGCCTTTTCTACATATCCTGCTTGAAGGACATGTAGAATCATTCCTTCTTGAATTCTGACTGCAAAGGTGCTCCAGAGGGAAGCAGAACTTTAAAGAAACAACACACAAGTATGGTAGAACAAGCATGAAGTGAACATTTAGCTGCAAAACATAATACATCCCTTGGGAATTCCAGAGAACTCCAATGTCCTTCATGACAAGCACCAGTTAAACATTACATCCTTGCAAAAGAGGCATTTCCACTTTATCAATCAGGAAACTGAAGCACCAGGAGATTCCAGCTGATGTTTCTAAATGTAGAAGCTTTAAATCAGATATCTAAAAGCACTTGCAGACATGTTAAAAATGGTCTCAGTCTTTCCAAGGTTTTTTGTGTCCCCACTGTTGCTACCTGAATAATTGCCAGCTGACCTATTTCAGCATCCATAACCATAAACATTTCCATAAAGCTGACAATTATTATTTTTGATAAGAGGACCCAATTCAACCACTCCATTTTTCTAATTAATTCCAAGGCTCCCGATGCCATTTACACCTGATAAAACAGAGAAGGTGGTCATCAAATAATTAGCTTAAAATTTCTCTGAGTTTTCACAGTTACCTCTTGCACAGATTTTTTTTCCCAATCTGAAGGCAGTAGACTCATGCATGACTATTTGGGGCCATTTGATCCTATCACTTTTCAAACAAACGCACCCCCTGGAAATCAGGTGCTAGCAAGTCCCAGCAAGAAAAATCTGTGTTTCAAGACCATGGATGACTGTAGTTGAGATGTGTGTTAACATGTTCTTTCCAGGCCAAAAGAGAATTCATATCTTTTTACTGTAAGTTCACTTTATCCAGACTTCTGGTTTGGATCACTGAATTGGATGTTTCTACAAATCTTCCCACCACTCCTCTTACGGCAAGACAGCAAGGAGCTTATGAGACAGGGCTGATACTGTTTTGTAAGATAAAAGCACACAACTTTTTGAACATCAAAAAAGTGACCCTTCATCACTTACAATGCAAGTAGGAATTCCTGTCCATGAAAATTTTTTAACACTTTCCCAGTCTGTGTTAAATTAGTAGCATTCATATGCAGCACTTCGGGCCATTTATGAGGTGCATTTCCTACAATCAAAAACATATGTCCTGTAATAGGCCCATTTCTAAGTTTGCTTTCCTAGAGCAGCTGGCTATTCCTGAGAATACAAAGGAGAATATATAAGCAAGTGTAGGGTTTGCTGATACCTGGAATTGGCTGGGAAATAGAAACCCCTTCTGGCAAGAAAGAAAACAAGAGTAGCTGGGTTTCTTTTTAAGGAAAATACTAAACTGAAAAATCAAAAATCCTGTCTTCATTAGAGTTCCACAAAAATTAAGCTTTACAAGAACCAGAATGAAAACTGCTGGCCTCCTGGCTGTCCATCTGGTATATATGGGAATATATTTGCTTTCTGGAGCAGGTGAGCTGTGAAAAAACTGGGGGGAGGTAACTTCCCATCTCCCAGCCCTCTCACATCTCTGCTCAGCAGCATCTCTGATTTCTGGACCTGAGGTGAAGGCTGAATGTCTGGGAGCTGCACAGAAAGACAATTTCTGTTAGTTCATCTACAATTCTCTTGGCAATTTTATTTTCTTCTTGCAAAAAATAGAGCCAAGGATACTTCAGTTTGAGTTTCCCAATGGAAATCTGCAATTCTGTTACAGAAACTGCTGAGTTAGTGAAAACGGCATTTTCCATTGGAGAATTATTCTGATGGAAAATTTCCCAACTGGCTTTATTAATACCCTTGACATTGTTTTGCCATTCCTCCTATTTGTGTATCAGTGTCTGGCCACTGAACCAAATTTTCAGCCAGGGCTTTCATAGCTATCCTTCCCAGAGGGCCATCATGTAATTCTTGGAGTACAGTAGACCTGAGATTTATTACAGTAAGTGCTCTGGTGCCACACGTTAGGCAACCTGGACGTGTATTTCAGTACTCTTTCCAGCCAAGAAGGCTCAAAGACGCTGTGTGCTAAGCCCATCTCCTCATCCTTTCATCAGATGTCTCTGTCGACTTGGCTTGTTCTTTCTTTCCCATTGCGTTAACATACCTGTCACTCTCCAGGTGCTTGTGGTACCAGTCACTAGGGTATTCCTACCACACCATCCAAGCAGGAAGTACCCCAGAAAACCTTCCTTCTTCCTAACCAGGCTGTTCCTGCTAACACTGAAGCCAGTGTTCGGCATTTGCAACCAGAGTAAATTGTTTCCTCTTGAGATAAGCTGTGGTTAAACCGCTGACCTCCCAGGATGACCCATGGGCCTTTTCTCTGGGTGTGAGCACAGCGCTGCAGACAGATGCCAGCAAGCCCCAAGTGTGGCTCTTTTGAGTATTTTACCCTGATATCTGCCCTTCAGCATCAGTGTTTGAGGCGCATGGTGGTGTGCTGCAAGCTAATTTTACAGGCAGTTTCATTTTCTGTTAATGCAAAGTTGTTTGCTTCATCTGGAGGCTTGGCACATCATGTGGATCAACATTACTTCTGTCCTTTGTGCACTGGTCTATTTAGGGAGTGTAATAGTGTTGATGTGTTGGGCAAGACCCATTGGTAATAACTGCCTGTCCCCAGAAAGGAAGATAATTGTGACATATCTTGTAGTTGAGGTGCCTTGAGGATAGTCACATTACCGTGATTTATGAATATAATCTACAAGATCCACAGCATATGGTTGAGACTCTGGAAAAATCACTTTTCCCTCATTTGCTCCACAGCCCCTCTTGACAGCCTCACCAGTACCTCTGCAGACAGCCCTTGCTGTCATTTCCAATAATCCCTGCCGGCATCGCTTTGAAAGTTAAAAATGTTCTGCAACAGCAGGGCCAAGACCCTCCATCAGAACATGGGTGTGGAAACTATCCTAGTGTTGGCCTGTTATGCTGGAATAAAACCTTGTGTGTGTTATTCACAGGGGTTTTTTTTGCCATCAGCCAGCACTCCCATAGATTCAATAAGTAGCCAAACCTAGGCAAAGAATATTCATCTTGGTTCACAGCAACTAGGGAACCACCACAAAATGGAAAACCCCATTTGTCCTCCTCACTGACATCCTTCCTCAGTAGAGGGAGAAGAGAGGATCCCTGGTCCATGTTGTCATTTTGCCTCTATACAGGTTATCCTGCAGATGGGTTCTCAGAAGCACAGTGGAATTTTAATCATGTTTTTCTTTCAACAAAGCTTTCTCCCATGAACTTTTTTCAATATTGATACTCTCCTGAAGGACTTTCACCTCAAAGGGGAGACTGTCCCCCAAAAAGGGAACAATAAAAGTTTTGTTTCAGGCTGTTTGATGCTGTTGCAACTCCCAGTCTTCTGGAGTAGCTGTATCCTTTGACACAGCAGTTCCTAGAGCACATTTTAAGGCCAAATCAGCCTCAGTTAATAACCGTTTTTGTATTGCTTCATTTTACATACCACACACTAACTGCTCCCTTGACACAGTATTTAAACTCTCTCCAAACTGGCAATACACTAGTAATTTCCTAAAACATCTCCCTTCCCCCCCACCCTGCCAATATTTAGAAATTGTTTAATTTTCCCTTTTTTTTTTAATTGCATTTTTCAGGAGCCTAAACATAATGCCATCACAAGTGCCTTTACGGAGAGAGGATTTGGGAAACTTCCATCATCTAGGCACCATTTCACCCACAGGTTTAACAGAAGCCACTATTCTGTGGTTTCCTCTTTAGCTTTTTAGCAGCCACTGTATTCCTGGATTATAATCCCACTCTGGTCACCATTTCTTGTTTTTCTTTCCTTCTTAGACATAACACAAAGAGCCACACGGTCACGGATCAGCACTTACTGAGTATACACAGCAGTCTCTCCCACTACAACTTGGCTATGAGTATGGAGTAAATGTTGCTTTCTCCTTCAGCATTTTGGCCTGTCTTCTTAACCATTTATTTGCTTCCTGGAGGCTGTTTAGCTTAGGCATGTAAAGAACTGGTTTGATTACACATCCTTCCAGAGTATCTGTGAACTGATCTTGGGCACCTGGTGATGTTCATGTCAGGTGCTGCTCTCCTACCAGTGAATCCTCTCAGGGTGGAGTTCAAACACCCAGGTTGTTGTATGTACGTGGTCAGTGGTGTCGAGGCCTCACCACAGCACACAAATAGCTCACACCATTGCCAACACACATCTCTGCTCACAGCTTCAGGCCTTTGACCTCTTTTCTTCTCTCTGCTCCGTAAGGGACTACATGGTGCCTTTGTTCTCCAGTTCCCAGTTCCCACTTTGCTGATAGGGAACCTGAAGTAAAAAGACCAGCACCATGTAGTAGTCGTGGGGACTCAGCCTTCCTGTAAACCACTGCAAATGCAGCAATTTGCTGCCAGGATGGCTATGAGTGAATGCTCTGCAATTCCTCCCTATGCCATGGGGGATCTCTCCTGGAATTACAGGTGCCAGGCAGAGGCAGAGGTGCCTCACGATGCTTGTTTGCTCTGCAGGCACTGTTTCTGCTCATGGCCAGGCAAGAAAATGTCTGATGTGCATCAGTTGTGGAGGGCACAATTAGGAGCAGAGAAAGGGGGCCCATGTATCTTAAGGGAAAGAGAGAACTGGAGGGATACAATCCAGACACCTGGGAGGGGAAAGGCATTTTTCACACCTTCCTTCTGGCACCACAGCATATTCAGGCAAGGCTGTGGCAATTCACCTGGAGTGTTATACCACTGGGGCCTGGCAAAAAAAAGCGCTGAAAAGAAAGGAGTTTCACCAGGCACCCAAGCACTGGCTACAGTCACAACAGCATGGTTGGAAAGCTACTGAGATGTCAATGAGTCATAGGTGCAGAGTCACATCAGAAAGGGGATACCAGCTTGTCCCCTCCCAGTCTGGTTTCAGAAAGGAGTTGCTGGTCCTGCCAGTGGTATTTTCCATGTAAACTTGGCAGAGTTGGTGATGCCCAAGATTAGCTTCCCTTGAGGAGGGAAGGGAAACCCAGGTGATACTTGGAGTTGTGCTGGCCTGATCCTCATACAAAAAAGAAGACTGGGCTCTTCCCAGCCGCTGCTTCTTTTTCTTGCCTGCATGGGAACCACATCCCCCAGGGGAGACTGGCTGGGAGGGCAGAGAGAGAGACAGGAAAGCCCAAGGAAGCTAACACAGTTATGCTACCTAGGCTGGTCTGAAGCTACAGCAGTGAGGGGCACTGCAGGATGCCCCTGTTTCAGAGAGGAAAGTAAATACCATGACTGCTTATTTGGTGGGGCTTGTCCTTCCTCTCTGACATGTTCCCGCTCCCCTAGCCTTGCTCATGCACCACGCACATGACAGACCTCAGAACAGCTGCAAACTCTCATTGCTGTACAGAAAACAACACGCCAGCAACTCCTCTCTGTTTTCTTTTAGCTTAAATATGATAAATGTTAAAGAAAAAATGAGAAATTACTTTGGCCTGAAGCTAAGTAGGGACAATAGCAAAAGCCAGGTTTAAGGCAATTTTCTTTAAGGCAATTATCTTACATTATCTTAAATGTCTTGTAGAGCATTGGTGTTCTGCCTCAGGAGAGGAATACTGCCACCTTTCCAAAAGCACCAGGGTAAGCATCAGCTCTGCATAGTCTGAGGCAGCCTGTCTAACACAGCATGGAGCTCACTGCCGTTTGAGCTTTCACATGAAAAGAGGAAGCTGTTCAGCAGAGGGCCTGCTAAGGAGGACTGCACAGGCATTGGGAGGCTGCAGCACACAGGCAGTGCTGGGGTCCAGGGCTGGACCTGAAAAGGCTGAAAGGCTGGAGTGTGGGAAGATGCTTTGGGCTGGATGAGTCACAGATAGGAATGGAGGGCACAAGCTGAGCTGCATGGATGTCATTTCCACAATTGCTGTCTGCAATAAATGTGGATCTTGCTTCTGCCCTTGGTCTAGTCATCCTCAATGAGCCATAGTGGGTTCGTTGAAGCAACTTCAAACCCAAGAGTAAAGCTGGAGCTGTCCGGAGCAGTGCTATTGTCCACACCCTGGGTGACCTCATGCCTGTATACACCAGGGAGGTACATCCACCATACAGTAATGACCCAGGACCTGCAGCTTTAAACTCCAGCTCTGAGTGTTGCATCAGGTTATGTAAAGTTCAGTTGCATCACGCACTGTTGCACAATGCAGCCTGATGGCAGCATGCCATCTTCATTCATCGATCAGGCCTCATCGGCCACAGCAAGCTGCTCAGGAGAGAGGTGTCTGCTCCTCAGGGTAGCCCAGTGTGGGAAAGCCTCTCCCAGATCACCACACCCTCCCAAAATGTCCAGGGGGAGCTGCCATCCAATTCTCTGTGGTATTTGGCACAGCAGCAGCACAAGAGCCCAGTAGGTGAGCAAGGCATGAGCTGCCCAGGTGGCCTCCTCTTGACCAAAGCTGAGATCATGTCTTTTTGGTGAGACCCTCTGCAGGCACGGCTCCACGGGAAGCTCTGCCAGGCAAAATGTGCCATTTCAGAGCACAGGACCCACCTCACCATGGTGTATCAGTGTGGCACCTCTTGCATTCTGTGGGTCTGTGCAGGTGGTCTTGGTCAGCCCAGCTCTGAACCCAGCCAATGTAGCTGCTGCTGTAGGCATCATTGAATGCATCTGCAGATCAGCCAGGGATAGGACACTGCACCAGCACTGCCCCGCTCTAACAATTCAATCCATGGACTAATGGGAAAGATGGTTAGTGGCTCTTAAGGGCCAAAGGTGACAAGAAAGCAGTTGGAAATCACAGACCACCAGGAGCATACTTGAAGTTCAAAGGAGGTTTGCCTTTATCTCCAGAGAACTCCTGATCAACACCCCTCCCTGGATGTGCTGGGCCACCCATGGTGGCAGGCCCGGCAGTGGATTCACTGCTATTGTGTGAAATGCTGCCTGCTTGCCAAACGGAGCCCCTCCTCTGCTACAAGCGCAATCCCGCGATGACCCACTCCAGGGCGCGGCATTGCATGCAGTGGCCCATCCACCAGGATGAACTGGATGAAAGCCCTACAGCATGGGAGGATCTCTTCTGGGAGGGGTGTAGGGGCACCTACCTCTGCAGTGAGGTGCTCTGTCCCCCTCCAGTGGCAGAGACCTACAGGAATCAGCTACCAGGCTTCAATTGCCCAGCTCACCCAGCCACAGCCATCTCACACTTTCCACGGCAGAAGGTGGGTATTTGTGGCCACCGGGCAATGCCACACACCATAGCCATGGTGGGTTCCAAAGCCACCAAAGCGTTGTACCAAGAAAGTCTTCGGCAAGAAAGGTGCCCTGGTGTGTGGTCCAGTAGCCTGTGGGAGACCTCAGCCAACCAGACCCTGATCCTGTGCAGATCTTGACATCAGCAAAGGCATGCAGACCTTCATGGCTCCTCTATTCACTTAAAAAAAAAATAGTTTTTGACTTCTGCCTCTTCTATGTCCAAGATACTGTTGCTAGAAGTGGAAGAAGGAAATCCCCAGTGTTTCAGTATACAGAACTATACGTTTGGTCTTGCATTTGCCATGCATGAAATTTCCTTGTGGAGCTGTAATTGAGCAGAGACATGGACTGGTTGTCTGCAAAGCTACCTGCCCCTGCAGTACATGTATCTCCACGGGGATCATCCCAGCTCTTGTGGAAGACCACAGAAAAGCCCAATGCAACAGGGATCCACCCATATGGTGGCATGGAGATGCTCAGGAGATTCTCCTACAGCAGTTTCTGGTAAGGTGGTAACAGCACAAGAAGACATGGACCCAGCTTCCCTGCAGACCAGATCACCTTCATGCAGAAGGAACATCCTCCAGCCTGGGCATGAATTTGTCACAGAGAGGATGAAGGTGAGAGGTCTGGGAAGATAAAGGAGCCTGACAGGCTGGCACATCTAGTGATTTTCCTCTGTGCAATGACTGGAGGAAAACACGTCCACACCCTCATGACTGATTTTAACACCAAGATATTATACACTAGCTGCAACAGGGGCACACGCTGGGGAAGAGAGTTACAACCAAGCCACAGCCCAAGTCTCCAGCAGCTATTTGCTCCCTCCAGGAAGGTACTCTGCAGCCAAAACCTGGCTTTGTCAGGCTCAGGCTGTTGAGTAGGACAGGGTTTAATACCAGTCAGTCAGTGGTGAGGTGTGAGGGCAGACTGAGCTGGCCAAGGCCATTGAGAATTTGTTGGACCTACTGTGACCTCTGCTGGCTTGGTCTGAAATTGGTGTACTGGCTGGCCTTGTCTCACCAGAATGTGGTGGGAGCTGGTACCCCTGTGGCAAGGCTCCCCAAAGCTTCCACACTGCAGTTCCTGGGGATCACTGCCTCCAGTGATGTCTTTGCTCTCACTCCTGATGTAAACATAATGCAACACCCTTGAGACCTCTGGAAGGAAAACTGACCCCTAATCCTCATGACAACATCCTTCTGTGGTCCCTGGGCATGCCAAGTTAAAGTTGTGATCTCCCCAGAAAACTATGTGGGGTCAGGAAGTGCCACTGAGACAGCAGGCTCCGTGAGGCCATGGTGTCCTGCTCCAAATGGACTGGTGGTTCAAGGCTTCCCACTGCAGGCCTCCCCATCCTGCTCCTAGTGTGGCCATCATAGGCCTGTGCTATGGAAGGGACCCTCTTTGGAGGATGCAAATGATGCCCTGAGTGACTGTGACCATGAGAGGCCATGACAAGTGACTGCTTGGGTCTGTTACAGATGAGCCTTGGAAAGGACACCCCAGTGAGGTGCTCAGAAAAGCTCACTCTCTTCAGAGTTGCTATCTGCTCAGGAAGCTCCTGTCCTAGCCTTGTGTTCCTGACCCTGCACAGCAACTTGTCTTTCCTCTCGTCCCTCACCCCCTGTGGTGCCACTACATCGATGTACATGACCACAGAGGCAGCTCATTCATTGAAATGGTTTGGGCTAAAAAAAAAAAAAAAAAGAGAGAGAGAGAGAGAGAGACAGAGACAGAAGCTTCTAAAATTCAAGCAAGTTTTGTGCCCCTTTGTAACCCTCTCTGTGAGCCCGCTTGCAAACTGCAGCAGTAGCACAACCAAAGGCACAGTCAACCTCAGCATAGGGGACAGAAACCTCTGCCCATTTTGGGGACAGCCCATTTTTGCTGCCAGAGAAACTGCAGCTCTGAACTGTACCCTTGGGGTTTTGGGACCTCAGAAGGAGGTGTTGCTTTGCTTCTTTTTAGATCAAGGGTTTGATCTTGCCTATGCAGGCAGAGAGCAGGAAGCTTTCTGTTTTAAAGGAAATCTGAGCTTTCAGTTTAATCCTGTGTTTTTAGAAATGCCTGGATCTTAATCCAACCCTGGAGTTTGGACTGTTTTAAATGGATGCTGTGTGACATTTCAGAGCTAGTTGCATTTAATTGGTGACTTAGAGTCTGTTCCCACTGCCTTGTACGAAGTTTTAGACTACAGTTTGATGAGAAACACTGAAACACATTCACTTACAAACCCCTCTCCAACCTTTACATATAAAAAGAAATATGGAGGGAGAGAGAGGCAAAATCATTAACAAACCAGTAGGGTGCTGAACATCACTCTGAAAATAAAACCCAGAGATTTATTGGCAGTGACACATTAAAATGTCACAAGTTATTCCCATAAAAGATACTGAAGAATTTGTTTTGGTTTGTGTTTTTTCCTATGCAAATTACCTCATCTACAACAACTAAAATGTTTATTGTAGCAGAACTTTTTCAGTAATTAAACATTTCACGATCAATTCCTCCTGCAGTACCAAACAAGACTGAATGGTGATACAGTTTCAGAGTCTTGCAGTCATCCGACCTCTCTTGTAATCCAAATACTCTTCATCATAGCGAGCACACCTTCCTCTGGGATGTTTGTTCCTGATAAACACAGGACAGATTCCTACCAATGCCGCAATACTGAACAAACATTGTATTGTGATCTAAAAATAAAACCTGGTGAAATGAAAAACTGAGACATTTAAAACCCCCTATAAGACATTGCTATGTTATGGGGATGTCTTTTGAAAAGCCAAGACATGCAGACAAATGACACAACACATCCTTATCAGACAACCTTTGTCCCAACCCATCAGACTGCTTCTCTCCCATACGATGCATAGTATGGACTTGTGGACTTGACCTAATTGTGATGCTTTAGTAAGAGCCTAGCCTTTCTTTAGCAAAGGGGATTGTCCACATAGAAAAGAGGAAGTGATTGGTACACCTCCAGATAACTAACAGTGCCACTGAAGAAAATACTGATAGCACTGAATAAATGATAGTGAAAACCACTAGGCAGAAGGTTTTGTTAGTGCCCTCACTATCGCATTTGGGTTGCAAAACCACCTAGAAGATTCCAAATCCCATCTTTAAGCCCAGTGTGCAAGGCTGATGGACGTTTGCCAAAAGCTGAGATCTGCTCCAAGCAACACATGAACGGAGACAGGCAAACAAATGAAAAGGATAGAGAGGGGCAAGGTGATGACCGAGGGAGTTCCCACCACAGGGGAGGCTGAACTTTCCAGGTCTGAAACAAAACTCATACCATTGAGAGAGTTATGATGATTGTGACTGTGAGAAAAACTATCCTGCAATATCAGCCTTGAACTCACTGAAGCAAAACCCTCTTAGTCCCTGAGGCAGGGTGGAGTGAAGCAAGACAACTTAAGGAAAAAGAGACTCAAATACCCCCAAAACAAGAGGCTCAATAACAAGCAAAGAGTGACTGAGAAGGAAGGCAGTTGTGGGCTCTGCCATGGGCTGCAGGCTGAATCCCCAAAGCTGGAAAGTTCCTTTCAGCGTCCATATAAATATTTCTGTAAGTTATTTTTAAGTATGTGTTTTGAAACTGAAGTATATTTAGACGAGTTAAATGAAAATGTGGTTTGAAGGAAGCTGCTTCTTTAGAAATTTCCCACACTGGGGAGTCTGCTCAGCCGTGCTCGGTCCATGCCAGGGCAGCTTTGCAGGCTGGTGCTGTGCGGCAGCAGTGGCACTGCGGGGCAGAAGCAAGGCCACCTCTCTCACTGGGGACAAGACAGCCGTGCACCAGCTCCCTTGTTGGCACAGGAACACTGGCAGCAACGTTTCTGTGTTGCTTTTTCTTTCCTCTTCCCCAGGAGTGGGGTAAGATGTGGAGCAGCACAAGAGAGAGGGGAAGGGGGAAGGAGGAAATCCTGGATCCAGAGAAAGCCAGCTTTCTCCTTCCTGTGAGCCATGGCCAAGTGACTTTCCCAGGGCGCAGCAGGGGTCATGACAATAGTCTCTTCCCAATGCAGCACAGATCTAGGGTACTCATCACGTGTGGTCTGATCCCAGAGCACTTGCCACAGAATCAGGATGTTGTTTTGGCCAGGCTCCAACCTGGCTTGAGCGGCCAGCACCCTTTCCACAGAAGCCAGAGATCAAAAAATTCATGAGATGGACAGAGTAGTCCCTCTGCCTGGTCACTGGAGATTGGCCACCTAGGACCACGGCATGACGTGCTCTACCTCTCTGTTTCCCTGAGGGAATTTTAATGGGCTGTAAACATATTTTTGCAAGCAGTACACATGGACAGCTTTCTGTCCCACCCCAGAGAGAGCTGCTCTGCAATGGGTGATAAAGTCCTTCTACCTGTGCTTAGGGCTGAAGGAGGAACACAATTATTTATGGACTAGTTCACATTAAATAATGGTGGGAGTGACATCATGTAGAAAAATGCTTTTTCTTCCATTTTTTGCTTGTATTATCTGTCATCTCATGGCAGAATTCTCACAAGCTTTCCTGTGGATTTCAGCTGGCTGGGTTGATTTAGGAAAAACCTTCTGAAGCTTTTGCACTCCTGCCTGCACAGTTGGATGACTTTTCGGGGGAGTTCTGGGAAGTGCACATCCAAGAAAACCTTTCCAGGACTCTGATTTTCTTTTCCAGCTTTTATAGATAGTCCAGCTGGAACAGCAGTATCATGCATGCTATAGTTTAGAAATCTGACCTAGTTCCTTTAATCTGCACTAGCCATGGGAGCTCTCAGAGGGCTCAGAAACTGTGCTCAGGCTCACCGGGTCACTTGCAACACAGGCTTTAAAGAAAAACTTTCATCCAAAAGTAAAAACATCCTTTGATGGATATGAAATTAACCTAAGATAGGGGGCAGGGGAGACTTTAAGCTTAATCAGCAGCAAAAGTATTGTAAGTCTTGTTTCTTCTGCAGATAAATGAAAGTTAAACTCTGTGAGATGCAGCCTCCATCACCCATGAGAGCTTTCTCCAGGGGAATTCTCAAAAACAGTGCAAGAGGTGTATCTCCTAAATACAAATACAGGATTAACAGCAACTGACCCAATGGCAAGACCCCAATCAAGCTGCTGAAATGAACTATAAAGCTTGCAGAAGGTCCCAGATTCCCTGTTTGCTGTGTATCCCCAGTGCTGGAGAGGCAGTGTTCCCCGGCTGGTTGGGGCCCTCTGCAGAAAGGCTGCTGGGGGAGGGGGGCGGTGAGACTGCCAAAGTGTTATTTAATTACAAATAAAATGTTGCTTCTTTCTGCCTCTCTCCCAATGCTATCCTTACAGGGCCAGAAGTCACCTCTCTGAACACCATTTCTCTTCCCAAAGTCATCAGCCAAACATTTGGATGTCCCTTTTATTTTTTCTCACACACAAGGGCTTCTTTTTCTTTCTCTTTTTCCCAAGTGAGGGCTTACTCCTTGCATTGGAAAAGCTGAGAAATCCCTTTCTAGGTGCCCTTTTCTCGGTATAAGCAGAAATTTTTATAAATGATATTCATGGTCTGTTTGGAGTCTGTTTTCATCTTACAATGATAGCTGCCACTTAAAAGGAGGAGCAGACCTGCTCTCCCTCTAGTCAAAGCCAACGACAACATTTCTTATCCTAAATCACCCTCATCTTTTCCTTCTCTCATAGAAGTGCTTTTCCCAGGCTCCCAGCCTTTCTCAGTAGCAGTGCCCCAACCCCCTCTGTTTCTTTTTTACCAGAGCTGGAGACTATATTCCCTTCCCATGAGAAAATGCCACTATTATATTTGCTGGTTTTTCTTTTTTCTTTCCTCTTCCACCCCACTCCCGTTTTTGTTTCCTTTTGACCCCAGTGACACACTGGGAAGAGCTTTCCACCCAGCCATGCCCACTGATACTGAGCATCCTGGCCAAGCAACTACAGCTGATTTAAAACAAAGTCCTCTGAACTAATGGTTTGACCAGTCCCTTGCCATGCACCTTCCCCCAGACTGGTTTGCTTCTCTGGGCCTCAGGGTCCAGATGTTCCCACTGCCCTGCTCACACCTCCTTCGGGGCAGATATTACACAGAGAGGAAACCTCTGAGCCCCATCAGCAATGCTGAAAATGCATTTTGAATGCAGTCTTCATCACAAAGTATCCCGACAGCAGTGACATACTCATCTCATTGCTTTGATCAGACCACTCGAGAATATCAAGTATACAAATAGGACATTTGCTGAGATCAGCTATGAAAATTTAAGAGGTGGTCACTGCCTGCCCTGTAACAAAATTCCTGTTCTTAATCTGCACAGGGAAACATTTACACGATCACTGGAGTTTTGTTTTGCTTGTTTTTAGGCAATGGGAATTTTGGTTTTGTTTCCCAGGTTTCACATGCAGCCAAAAGGCTTTTCTGAAACAAAACCATTACAACCCACAAAAAGATGGGCCCACACGACACTCTGACTGCACAAAAGCAGAAATATTATACTAACAGCAATATTTGAATCATGAGAGCATTCGGGGTGAGATGGCTGAAGAGAAAGAAACAAAGGTGGGTTTGGAAAGACGTATAGGCCCTGTTGCTGCTGCAGAGCTGGTGCTTCTTTTGGATCCCCAGTGTCCATCGCTCTGGATACAGGTCACAGCATCACTGTAGGTGTTCACACACGTGTACCTGTGCAACGTCACCATTTGGCTGCAGTGAGGAGCAACCCAATATTCCCGTGCATGGCTGCTCTCTGCAGAGGCGGCAAGCCTGTGGGGCCAGCCAGGCATGCATTTTTCCCCACCTCCCTCTTTTTCAAAGGGTCCTTTCTTATCATCCCCCCCTCCCCACTCAACCTCCCCATTTCCACATGTTACTGGCATTCAAGGCAAATATTTCTCCCAGACTCTTTGGTCTGGTGTGTTCCCCCTGGCTTTTAGGAGGCCCCTTTATCAGGCAAGATCACGGCGAGCCGGGCAAACATTACCTCAGGGGCACCGTGAATCAGGGCTGGGGGTGTGAATAGGCCCCACACATTCTCTCCAGCCTCTTCCCTTTCCTATAGCAACCAAGTTGGGAGCAGGCAGGTCACACAGCCCCTCCGTTGTGTGGAGAGCCCCGCCGGGGCCGGGGGGGCAGCCGTTTGGTGGGAGCGGGTCACAGGGGGACGGGATTGGGAACAGGGGGCACGGGGGCAGTCCTCAGCCCTGTGCAAATATGGCAGGGGGCGCCCTGGCTTCCTGCTCGGGCCTGGCCCATGGCTGTGCCCAGCTCTCTCTTCCCTGTTAACCAGACATCTTTCCTGGAGTGAAAGCGGAGCTGATCGTCTCCATCCTGGCCTCTTCTGCCCTTCAGAGAGGAAAAGGGAAAGCAGCGTAACAAAAAAGTCTTCTGTGTCAGCCACAGATCCCAAAGGAGAGCACCAGGCAAAAGGGCGGGAAGGAGCAGGAGGAGCCTGGCAGGTCTTCCCATAAGCAGAGGTTCCTCCAGGAGTCTTAGAGAGGGACCCTCTGCCAGCAGACCCAGCACACTGCATGCAGGGCATGAGCAGCTGCTCAGGAGGGTCTCTCCAAGGCAGCATCCCAGACCAAGGGACGGTGCCTGCCTCTCCACACCAAGCCCCACATCTCCCTGACAGACTTCTCTGGAAAGCTCCTCAGCCTTGGCACATACAGCAGCACCAAGGTGGGAGACATCTTCCTGTGCCACTGGGATTTTGCATAGCAGTGCCCAGGGGCTGGCATCAGCTGTGCCTCCCACCAACTCCCAAAGCCATGTGGACCTCCCTTCAGCAGTCCCCTCATCCCTCATAAGGTGTGAACACCAGCTCCTTCACAGCACCCAGAAGGTTTCCCACAGCCCTGTGCATGAACTCTCCTGCTCCTTTCCCCACCACAGGGCTCTGTGCAGTTTCTTCCCAGGGGAATTTTCAGTGCACAGATCATGCTAAGCTAAAGATACCAAAGGGCCATCTGTCCTCTCACTTCTGACCTTCCAGAGGTCACCCCTCTCTTGGCACACTTCCCACTGTGAGTGTGGAGATAGGGTCTAAACACATTTGCACAAAAGGACAAGATCTCACCCAGCCCCATGAAATGCCATATCTGGGTGCCCCCAGGGACAGCAGACAGGGCACACACCCTGGCACCAGTGACCAGAGACAGCACTGATCAACACCCTGGGAATGTGAGGCAATACAGTTTTTCACAGGAAAAAGGGAAGAGGATGACATTTTGGCCCTGTAAAGCTTTCCCTTGCAAAATATTTATGATCTGATATGACAGGGAGAGTCATGGGCAAAACTCTACGTGCAACAGCAGCCTCTCTGTGGCTCCACAACTAAGGAACAAGCACAGCTATGCTGAGTCAAAGTGAGCACCAACCTAGTCAAGTGCTCTGTCTCCAATACTGGCTGATACATGGCTGAGAGAGAAGAAAAGAGCAGGCCAACAGTGATATTGCCTCTGCATGCTCTTCCAGGCTGATTGTAGCTCAGGACTTATGAGACAGAGACTGCTTTCTAAGGTAAGAATCCTTGAGGGACTGTTACTGCTTGTGTCTGATTAATCATCGTCACAGGAGTCACAGATTTTTAGCACTCACTGCATCCTGATGCTTGCCCAGGGGTTCTATGATGGACTAACCCTCTTTGATTTTGTACTGTACATGATACTGTCTTCCCCTGGCATCCTAAATAAACAAAAAACCCCAATAACATTAAGTAGGTGATTTTTCTTTTGGAAGCATGGTGGTGTCTGGGATGCCAGACCAGATTCTTTGACCCCAGACTCTTGGTAAGATGTTGGATACACCCACCCAAGTATCCAACATCCCAAGTAATGGGATGCACAGGCATGTGAGCTCAGTCCAGTGTCTTTTCCATCATGCCCAGGTGTAAAGGGGCTTGTTGCCTTTCCATGCCAGAGACACAGCTCCTGGGGTTGATATTGTCCTTAGCTGCTCGGGACAGCTCCTGCCTCTGCCAGGGAGCTCTTCCAGGAACTCCTGCACCACACAATGGCACCACAAATTCAGCAACATTTTTCTCACTTTGACCTTGCTCTCCTATTTTATGTTCTGCAGCCCTCCCCCAGGAGCCCTTTCAGTCACTGACATGGCATACCTCTCACTGAGGATGGCCATGGATAGATGCAATCCCTTCCCTAGGCTCAGCTTAACCCACCAGAGAGCTCCCAAGCCATTACAGAGCTCCCAAGTCTAAAACCAGAGATATTGAACAGGACTTTGTCTTCCAGAAGAGAAAGTAGGATAGATTGTAGAGTGTAGGAATGAAAGGGTCCCTGCTAAGGTATCACCAGCACTATCTGAGGGATACTAGTCTAAGCCCCTCTGAAAACATCACAGGAAAGATCTCCCAGTGTACCCTTAGATCGCTTGCCCCTTCATTAACCAGCCTGACAGTAGGAAAGCTTTTCCCCTGTATCATACCTCAAATATTCCTAGACACTTATGCGTGCTAAGCCTCATACCAGCTGGAGCTTTTCCAGGACCTGTGGTTTTACTCCTAAGTATAGAGGGAAACTGTCAATTTGAATTCTCATATGTTTCCAAAATGAGTGTGTTGTGGTTATTTTACTAACATTTTGTATGTCATGGTAGCAGCCATGAGGCACTATGAATTGTACAGATGGTGAGGAAAGAATGGTCTTCCCAAAATCCTACATGATTCATGGAGAATTAGGATGCTGACAAAAGGTGGGTAGCAGGGAGTTAGTAGGCCAGGAAAGTGATAGTGACTAACATCCTGAAATCCAGGAGCCATTTAGGCTCCCCTACCCACGCCTGCGAACCTCCGACACTTTTGTGGTTTCACAGTCACATATTCCACTTTCTAAAAAAGCTTTCGCTCTCCCCCAAGCTTTGTGCAAGGCCCACCCAAACAACAGAAGAAACTCATTGACCAAAAGGAAACTGATTGCACCGAAGTGCTGACACATGAACTGCATGACCCAACCATGAGCCAGGCATGAGCATTTTCCTCCGCTTTTGGGAGCCTCACAGCTCAGCAAGAGGATGGAAATAACTTTGTGAGAGAAGTGCATTTTTAACTGGAAAGTGCCCCTTCAACAAGTTGCTATGTCCTCTGCTGAGAGATAACTGGGTCTGTCTCAGGGTATTTTGGGTCATGGGTAAAACATCTGATGCCTTCTACTGGATCCAGGGTAGTGAAGTTTCTCCTTGCAGTGCCACTCTCTTGCCTCTGGGAAGAAGTCCTCCTCCATCCTGACATCCATAGCCATTCCCACCACATGGCAAGGATTGCCCTTTCCAGGCAATGGAGAAAACCAGGATTTTGATCACACACCGAAGACACTGCTAGTCGTACCACAAGGAAAAGGCTGGGGGATAGCAAAGAGCAGGAACAGTTTGCAGAGTCCATGACCTGCTCCTCACAGGCCTTTGAGGGCTTCAGGAGAGAGGGAATATAAGAAGGAGCAGGTCCTGTGCCAGAGAATGTGGTCTGGCAGACTTTGGGCTGTGGCCTGCAATCCCAGCTCCACAGGGTGACAGGATGGGGTAAGGCAGCACCATGTGTACAGTGAGCTACCAGATGTTATGCCAGGCATGAGACACAACAGGGCATAGCAATATCCACCAACACCCTGACCCACTCCAGAGCTGGACACTGCCTCAGTGTAGGATTATTGCCCTGTGCATCCAAGCTCAGGCCACATGGGACCACGGGGAAGGGTTCCTTCTGGTTCCCAACCCCCAGGGAGGCTGAAAATCAACACTAAGAAGGGCTAACCACCACCATGGCATAGATAGCCTCAGCATGCAGAGCCACCCACATTCCTTCTCCCTGACTCCAGGGCAGAAAACCAGGCACTGCCTGGCACTCGACTGTGTTATCTGGGTTTAAGATATTGGCCAAGTTGGTGGATTTGGTGCATTGGCCACGCTGCAGGCAGGGCTGGCTGTTCACAGTGCCACAGGGAGAATGTGCTGCTAAAAGGGCACCAGCCTCAGCCACAGAGGGCTCTTGCCACATTCTTTCCACCAAAAAAACCTTGAAGAAGGATCCTGGTGGGAAAGGCAACTCCCGGCACTGGCCAAGAGGATCTGCTGGCAGGCTCAAAGACTCAGCAAGGGAAATTATCAGGAGACCTGAATTGTCAGATGATGCTTCATCCTAACACAGAGGTGGTGCCACTCACTTTTGCCCTGAGCCACACAGAATCTTTTCACATCCCTGTTGTTCTCAGCTTTAGCCTCTTGACCAGGTATTACCACAGAAGAGAAAACATGAAATTGGGATTAAAGCACTGGGCCCAGATCCCCCTCCTCTTCAGGCAGCAGGCAAATGCCTCCTTGCCTCAGTCTCCCCTCCAGGACCCAAGTCTGACAGGTCCCTGCCTCCTTTTCCTGGGGTGATGGGAAAAAAACCCCTCATCTGCTGAGGGCTGTGTAGGCATCAGCCTCCATGCTTCCTGATGGGGAGCAGGTGAACACGTAGCTTGTGCGTGATGTTTGCAGTTTATTTAAAATCAAAGACAGGCAGGAGAATAGTAGGGATGCGTTGGCTAAGGGCCACTTATCCTGCCACCCCCATGTGTGTAAAGTCTCCATTTGAGGCATCTGTGCCTCCCCAAGGACACATCCTCTGCTCCCGAGCTGTGGGCAGAGCATCTCTTTCCAGCTGCCTCCTGCCCCCTAGCCCTGCAATTGCCTGCGAATGAAACGGAGCTATTATTGCTACTTCTTTTAAAAACCATTTCCCAGAAAAGAGAAAAAAAAAAAAAAAAGATCCATGTTAACAGGAGCCTTCAGCAAGGCACCCACCTTTGTCTTCCTGCCTCATTGCCACCTACCCAAATCAGCAAGAGCGGTGGGTGGCATTTACAGAATATCTCCCTGCTGAGAAGCAAAAGCACTGGGAAGGTGGCCCAGCTACCAGAGTGGGAAATGGAGTGGTCTGAGAGCACTTGGCCCCAAATTGAAGTGGTTTATTTCTGGTAAGTGAGCCACAGCAGCTTCCAGTAATGATCACAAAGCTCCTTTCCGCTTGGGAGACAGTGACTTCCAAGGGCCATCTCAGCTACTGCTCCAGTCTGGCTTCCCTTAAAGCGTGCTGGTGGTAGGCTGAATTCCATGAGGGAGCTGAAGCTGACCAAGATACCACATGGGGGACACGAGAGATCTCTTTAACAGAACCCACAAGGCACTTTTACACCATGAATATTGACGAGCCAACCTCATATGGTCTGGCCAGCATCCATGTGTTTAGAGAAAAAGGGAGTAGGATGGCTTATGAAGATTGCCAGTTCCTGTCATTCCCAAGATCTGCCTTATCCAGGTAGGAACTCCCAAAGACCTGCTCTGGACAGGTTGCTCACATCACCTCACTCCCACCAAGCCCAAGACAGGGCAGTGGCTTCTCCTTACATCTGCTCTAGACCTAATGATGTCTGGCATTTGCACTGTCCTGTGGGGAAGCTGGGATGTTGCCTGAAAGACATCTCTTGGGGAAGCTGCAAGAACAAAACCACAGCACATCAAAGCCCAGAGCTTTTGTACATCCAGATCCAGTTACTTTATGCCACAAGAATGCCCCCAGAGCTGCCCCAAGTGAAGTGAAGCTGAAGGAGGCACGGTCCAGCCAGCTACCACAAACCACTCTTTTGCCATGCCAGACACCATCACTTATTGTTATCCTGCTTGTCGCCAAACAGAAACAGGAGGTCTCATCTATCATGGTGTCCTGCCTCCCAGCCCACATGGTAAACAGTAGCAGGGTCATAGAGCATCAGCTTCAGCAAAACATAACCCCTGCTCCCCACAGCACCCCTTGGTCTCTCTGAGGTTTCTCCTGACTGCTACCTACCATTGCCACAGCTGGGCACTCAGCCCTGAGAAGCTGACCCTGGCCAAAGCCTCTCCAGAGGCTAAACAGCACCACCTGGGGCACTTTATAAAGCATTTGGCTAATGCTCTTGGTCACTAAAAATATTTAATGTCTTCTGCACTTAAGTATTTGCTGGTTTCAAGGGTTGCACAATCACCCCTTTTATCTGCCTGGAGTTTGTCCCCTTTCATTTCAGCCTGTGCCCCATTCTCCTGAAACTGAAAGCTGTGACACACCAGAGCCTCTCTACATCACCCTGCAACACTTATTCCACTATCGCACTGCCCTTATTTCCATTTCAAGCTACTAGGTAGGCCACAGTGCTCCCTTGTTTGAGGCCATGCACTTGCTGCAGCAAATTTCTCCCTGTTTTGCCTCTTGTCCTGTCATTTTGGGGGTCAGAGCTGGCCATGCAGCACAGAGATGGGGAATGATGGAGCAGCAAGGAAAGACAAAACCTCTTCCCGTGGAAAGCACACCCAATGAGTACACACAGCTCGGCCTCAGCAGCATCCCACTGTGTGAGCAGGCACACACCAACACAGCAGCACACAGAAACCCAAGCACCACCGTCCAACACCAGCTGGTTGTTGAGCTGGTTCCAGAGCACAGCTCAAGGCATCTGCTCCTGAACTCCCAGACCGGACTTCCCATTTATCTCCTCTCCCAGGGACTACCCAAAGCACTTGCTCATGTTCCAATCCCAAGTCAGGGCAAGAAGAGTCAAGGGAGGTGTCCCAGCAGATTCCACTTCCCACTGAGGTAGGCAAGCACTGCCAGTTTCCTGGTGTCAGCCAGGGGCTATTGCATGCACAGGGAGGAGGGATCTCATTCCCAGATGATGTGGAAATTATGGGGATCAGCTGAGAGCCCATTTCCACTCCCTCTGCTGCTTCAGGCTGTGATCTAGCCTTTCCTTAGTCACTTTAATGACTGAGCTTATCTGAATTTCCTGCCAAGTTTCAATCAGAGGGATGGAGAGAGAAATACATGCAGTAATGGGGAAAGGCGAGCGAGGCAAGGGGAGGGAGAGATATATTATCTTCAGCACCTCAGCTTGGGAGAGAAGGTCCTGAGGAAATGAAGGCAAGCAAAGCAATATATGCTAGAAATGGATGGCCTTTCCCTCAGGCCAGCCAAAGACCAAAGCTGGGCAGGGAGGTGAGGAGCTGCAGTAAGGGAGAAACACAGCCAAAGAGCAAAGGACATCAGTAGGGAAGGAAGAGAGGGAAAAGGTGCATGAGGATGTCAGCATCTCCATCCTCCACACAGACTCCCAGTAATCAGGAATATGTTGGCGCCTTCAGGCTGTAAACAAGTGCATTAGGGAGAATTAACAGCCAGTAGAGACCAGGTGGCCAGAGCAGCTGGGATGCAGTGCAGGCTTGTAAAGAGCTTGCTGATCACTAAAGTTTATAAACATAAGAGCCCTATGGTGCCTCCAAATACCAGTGGCCCTCCCTCTGGGAAGCCCAGTCACAACGCACTAGACCCTAACACATATTTTCCAGTAAAGGTTCCCTTCCTGTCTGTGCCTCTACCTCACCACTCTGCAAAGGAAATTGCCAGCAGGGATTTAGCCATGCTTTGTATGCCCCAAGAGGGGAATGAGGCCAGGGGCATGCCTGTCCTTTTGGTTCTTTGTCTATTGCTCATCCTAAACCAGGATGTCCCCTCTGTTTGCCAGTGGCTATGGGTGAGGTTGGCTCAGGCTTCTCAGTAAGGAATCCAAAACTTCTTCTCCTCATGCCTCTCCATTTCTCTGATCCATCCACTCCACTGCTTCCACTGCACTCAGTTTGCACTCTGGGGAAATGAGCCTTGAACTTGTGCTGTCCTCCCTGCAGTGACCAAATTGTCCCAGGGATATGCTGGAAGTGCTCCCCCAGGTCAGCTTTGTTTGTCACTGTGATGTTTGCCGAGCCAGGACTCAAGTGCAACCCAGCCTGGACTTCCACAATCCACCTGCCCTCCCTGTGGGGCCCCACACCTTTGGCCTTCTGCAGCCCCAGCATCTAAAGGAGATCAGGAAAAGCTTTTTCTTGGCTTTGGAGAGGGGAAAGAGACAGAGAAAGTGGTAAAAAGAGAAGAGCTGATGGTACCTGCAATGTCTTCTCTCTATGCAGACTTCGTTCCTTCTGTCCCTAGTTCTGCAAATAGCAACAAACACTGTGCACTGCTTTATGCCCATGTTTTAATTATTGTTACTAATTACACAATTGATATTAATAAACAGTGCTTTCTGAGGAGTGGAGAAAAGACAGATGCAGACGAGAATCTCCTACAGCAGATGCAGAGGACAATGAAGGAGATGTACTTGGGTGGATATCCCACACCAGCACTCCCCACACCACTACACCGTTGCTCTTCCTTGCCCCATGGCCCATCTGGCACCTCCCAGAGAGCACTGTAGCATCAGGGCAGAGTCAGTGTCCTGGGCTTCATCTCAGCCTGCTGAGAGCCACCACGCTTAGTCTCACTTTGCACCAGTGCTGAGCTGGCTTGGAAACCACTGTGAGTAGCCAAGGAGAGGAAATTAATTCTGAGGCCACTTTACCATGAAGTCTCAGAAGCTAATCAGAGAACTTTATTAAAAAATAATAATGGCGATAAGAAGAGAAAAAAGTAAGCCGCCTTGGAAGCCGTTCAACTGTGAGCTGCTGGGAGCATGGGAGGCCTTTCCAAATGCAAACACAGGCGAGCCTCCACAGGGCCAAGCTGTGCTCAGGACAGCAGGTTGCAGTTATCAGTTGTGCCGAGGTCCAGTGCCAGATCATTTCTGATCAAAACCAGCCCCTGCTGGGAATGAAACACATCCCCTCACCACTTTTTGCCAGAATCAGTTCCCGCCTGGACAGCAATGAATGAAAGCATTTCACAGAAGTTGGTGGTGCTTCTTCCCAGAAGCTTTCCCCTCTGAAGCCAGGGAATCCCCAGTGGCATGCCTGAGGCTTACCCAAGTCCTGCTCTGTGGGCAGCCAGAGCTCTTCCAGCACATGGCGATGTGACAAGACCAAGATCATCTCAAAAGTCTTGACATTTTTTAATGTTTTATTTTAACAAGTGTTTACAAACAAAGTACTGCTCAGAGGCTCAGGGTGCACACCAGGGGTGCACTCCCCTTGATATCACAGCAATCAGATGGGGCAGGGTTGGCTGTCCTCAGAGGTACCTGCACCTTATAATTGTATTTTCTTGGCACTCCCTTCACCACCACTGCTAAGAAGAGTAAGAAGATGGGGAAGTACCACCAATTTCACTCTAGTCCATTCTCCAGCTGGGAGCCAAACCATGACTAAAACCCATTCAAACAGGGAGCAGCCAGGCCCTTCCTGGGTATAAGCCTCCATGGACTCAGAATCTCCTGTCCCAACTATCTCTGGACAGGATCCATAGGAAACCAAACATCCTGTACACACACACAGTGTATGGTATGGCAGGGGCATGAGTTTATTGCCCATTTCCTCTTGAGCATGTCTGCACCTGCCCTCAGTCCCGCTCCCAGCATGTAGCAAGAGGTGCAAACAAACTCCCAGCTCATGCCAACCTCTTCATTCTGGGGAATGGACAGCCTCTGGGGAGCAGCTCCCCTCCCCTTTCCATCCTTGGGGCACAGTGGAAGCAGGAGAAAATGCTGCTGCTCTGCTCCAGGGAGAAAGGAAACCTGCAGCCCACACTGCAGCAAATCCAGGTGCCTTTCCAGGAGTTTTCTCCCCTCCAGGCAGCATCCACCAGGCTCAGCCTCCAGCACCTTGCCAGTGTGTCAAGGAATTGCTCCAGTAACTGGGCTCACCCTTCTCCCCTGGCCTAAGGTCCTGGAGAAACTTATGGAGTTACAGGAGAAGGAGAGAGCACAGGCACTTGGGGCAAGGAAGTTAACAGGCACTGAAAACGTGAGACAAACCCGTCAGCTAAGGGAAACAGGCACGAGGGTCCCTTCAGTATGTCTTGACTACTGTCTGTAAGGCTTTCTCCTGCAGTCCCTGTTTTCCTCTGGGCCAACCCCAGCATGAGTCCCTTTCTACTTCTGTTATTTCCACCATGTGGTTCATTACACAGCTGGATGTCTTGGACGTAAAAAGCAGCTCTCATGGCTAAATTGACTGTACTGCCTAATCCTTCATCACGGCTGGGAGTTTTCATCTTGAGGGAGAAGCGACAGAGGTCACTTCACTGCCTCTGTTAGGTTAAATGAGAATCTCTCTGGGTCTCTCCTTGAAAATCAGTCGTCTGGGAGCTGTGAAGTGCCCCCAGGGAGGCACAGGCAACGCAGGGGAGAGCTGAGAAGGGAGCAGAAAGCTCACACACAGACCTGGAGTGCATCTCAAGCACTGATATTGAATAAATTCCACAAGCAAATTCTCCCTTTGCCCAAGGACATCTTCACAAGGGAAAACACCTGCATAAGTAAGTCCTGGAGGAGACGCTGCACCAAAAGCCACAAGTTACTCCTTTGCCTGCAGCCCTCCTCCTGCCAGAGGAGATACTTACACCTTCACTGAAAGCCCACCAGGATTTTTCCTTTCCTCTCCAGCCCATTCTGCCTGGCAGAAGGGGCCAAAGTAGGGAGGCTGAAGTGGCTGCCAAAGCCCCTCAGGCTCTTTGTGCCTCTCCATCCCGGTCCCAGGCTTCAGGAGATCATTATCAGTCGCAGGTGACTCCCGGATTATCTCTCACCACCCTTCAGGCTCTGGACATCGTGCATTCATTACAACCTCCTCCCTTCTCAGGGGCAACCTGGCTTTCCGGACCCCCCTGCAAGTTTGTCAGGGATGTCGCGACACAGAAGGGGTGGTGGAAGACAGAACCAATAGCCCATGACGTGCTAATCCTGGGATTAACCAGAGTTCAGAGGTTAATTGCAAAGGTGTGGAGAGGAAGAGGGGAGAACAGGGACCACAGGTAGACCCAAAATGACTCCTCTTCCTAAGCAGCAGCCTGGCTCCAGGTGGGCTGCAGTTTCTGAGAGACAGTGTGAAGGAGGCAGTATTCTAGGAAGATGTGATCCCCCACCTGCGGTCAGAAGAGCTCATCCCCCACAGTTCCTGATCCGTCTCCAAGCCACTGAGCATCTCCTAAGCCATTAAGGTCATCAAACTAGCACTGCCTCCCCCATGGGGGGTTGAGGAAACTAAACCCACTGGAGACTGTGCAGAGCTCTAATATAATCCAGGCTGTGCATGAGCATAAAATGGGAACATGCAGGGCAGCTATTTCAGAGGGAGGCAGCAGGATTTACAAATCTTCCCACCCAGACTGATTTCTCAGACACCTCTGTGGCAGACAGAGGCATCCCACAGGGAGGTCTGAATGGGCTCACAAGCAGGAAGAAGCATAAACACTTCAACCTCAATTCATTATCAGAAAACATTGCTAATTTGCTCCAGCACAACTCTACCAAGTGTGGGTTTTTTTGCTTCCAGGCCATAAAGTGGCTATCTCTGCTGGATACAGCTCTTGGATTACGTAGCTTTACCCACCTATGGAGAGCTGCCTGGGTGCCCAAGCGTGGCAGAGGCAGCCCTGTGCTACCCATTGAGCCCTGCTGATCTCAAGGGGAAGAGGGGGAGAGCACAGGACCCCTCCCCAGGTTCTCCAGGCAGCAGCTCCTGGGGAGTCAGTGCTGCTGGCCCACCAACAGGTTCCTGGCATTCCCCTCGCCCGCCCCATTGCTGCCGCATCCCCAGGGCTTTCCTCTGGGATGTCATTAGTCAGAAACTGCAGCATATGACCGCACATCTGGAAAGAATTAGATGACAAGAGCCTCTGCCAGCTGTCTTCATTTAGGTTTGTTCATACTTGGAAGCGCTCTGCAGCGTGATCTGTAAAATAAAAAGTTGTGCTGATTGACACGAGCCAAGGGTTTCCTCTGAGGCACTCCCTGCCCCCATCGCCTCTGCCCAGGATGACATTAGTACTTATTACATCCCGGAGGCTGGCTGCGTCCTACAGAGGAGGTTGTGTAAGAATAATGATGGCACAGCTGTTAACCATTGCCTTTCTCCACGTCAGAGCATGGCCAATTCCAGCAGGGACAGGGAGCCCACGGGAATGCAACCCTAGCTGACAATTGGACAGACCCAATGATACCACCAGGCATTACCACCTAAGGGGGATCCAATGAATTTTGGGACAGTTCTGCTGGGAAGCCAGGGCCTGTCCCTCAGAACTTCACCCAATGCTCAGTGCTCCAGTATGGGCATCCCAGGGGCTACAGGACACCTGGTTTCTTCCCTATCCCTATTTCTGTACACTGAGCTTCTCTAGCCTCCTTCCCAGACCCCAGCGACCCCTGAGCTCATGTCTTTTGTTCTGCTGTGAGAGGGAGGAGAGCCCCCTACTGAAGCAGTTTGGGGGGCTGGCTTCCCTCCAGCAGTTCCCACAGACCTCCACATGCCAAACTGGGCCAGCTGGGCCAGCTGTGCTGCCTCTGCTGCAAAGAAGGAGATGGGGAGAAGGACCCATGTTATGGGACACATGAGGCACTGGGTAACATAGCAGACACCATCCTGGCAGCGGTCTATCAGTGGGGTTGGGCACCTGCCCACGACCACAGTGCAGGCATTCCTCACCTGTGAGTTCAGTCCAAATATCCCAGATACCTGCAATGCCACTGAGCTCAGGAAGGGCTGCAGAGCTCACTGAAGAAGCAAACGAGAAGCTTGGGCATCTCCCTTTTTCATTCCACACACCAATTTCCCATCTGAAGCTGTTTTTGCAGGCTTGCCTCTGGGAGATTAACAAGGTCTGGGGTCAACCAAAGGAGGCTATCAGGAGAGCAGTGTCTAAGCTTCACTGACTCTTCATGGATTTGTCAACAGACTTTGGATCAGCTGTTCCCAATCTAATAATCCAAGTCCCACACACGAAGCAAGGGGCTGCTGGGAAAACAGCTCATCTTTTTTTAGGATCTCCCTAAAGGGAAGGGTTAGCTCCTTCCCTCAAAAGACGAAGCAGAACAGGAGCAGCTAACCCCTGACAGGATGCTGCTGTGGGGAGGGCAATGAGGAGGTGTGATGATGCCTGAGCATGTACTCCTGCAAGAGTGCCGTGTGTTCACACAGCCAGGTACAGCTTCCCTCAGCCTCTGCAGGGTGCCCAAAAGCAGCACAAGGGGTTCACAACAGAGCTAGGGTGATTGTCTTGGTTGTGTGACATGCGATCTCCCAGCAAGGCTGCCACTGCTGGGCCTCTGCCAAGGCACTGTGTTCCTAAGGACATGGCTTCAATTAATGTATTTTCTTCCCCATTTTGTTTAAAACTGGGGTTGAGCTGCTTCTAAACAGATGTGTTGGGGTAGCCAAATATTTGCGCTTTTGCTGGCTGCTTGTTTGGCATCCATGCCTGGCTAATGCTAAAATATTCTTTCCTCCCACAGGCAGTGAGTGAGAAGCAGTTCACGGATGTGGTGGGCACCCTCCACTCAAATGCCCAGAGAATCACATTAAGACAGGTCCCTGCTGCCATGATGTCTTATCTGCAACCCTGGCATCTCCCACATCAGCTACATGCCATGGAAGCACAGAAATATGAAAGCAGTTTCTCCCTGGGAAACTCAGGAAAAGAGCGCCCAGCACTGGAAGGAGTGGGCAGGAGGCCAGGGAAGGATCATCCTTGTATAGGAACAGCAAGCAAAGCTGTCCCACGCTCACTCTGCCATCCTGCAGGCCACATCGAGAGCAACCTGAGAAGCAAGCCCCCTTTGTCAGGGTGTCACAGCCCCACACAGCCCCAGTAACCCAGGGGCTTTTCATGCCCCCACTCAGCCAGGTAACTGTGTCAGGACTCGTCCATTCTGTGCAGGAAGATGGCTTTGGAGATACCCTGAACTGGAGGAAATGCAAGGATGCACTGGAGAAAAAGACATCACACCAGGGGGTGCAGCAAGGCCAGCGCCTTCTGTCCCTGTGCTCACTGCAGGGACAGAACCCACAAAACACAGCAAAGTCCTCAGGGACTTCCACCCACTCAGCGCCATTCTCAGCCCTGGCTTGTCCAGGAATGCGTCTTTGGAGACGATTTCCAGCTGCCTGGAAGAAGGCTTCTCCGCACGCAAACCATTGAGCTGGGCGCCGGGAAATCCCCCTGCTCTCGGCCAGGACCTGTGATTCAGAGGCAGGGGGCCGCGGGGACAGTTTCCGGGCGAGGCCGATGGAGGCGTGCGGGCCGAGCCTGCCGTGCAGACACCCCGCGGCACGGAGCGGCTTGGCCAGCCCGGCGTCAGCCTCGGGCTGCGGGACGCGCCGGCGTCACAGGCGCGGGGGAAACCTCTGCCTGTCTCGTCCTTGGCTCAGGAGGCGTAAGGAACAGCATCGTGCAGTTCCCTCCTCCTTCCTCCCCGCGCCGACACAGACCCATTCATGCTGGCAGAAAACCACAGGCAGTTTCGGAGTTGGAAAAGGGGCTGTCTCCACAGACTTCAGCCTCCTAGCACGCTTGGCCACGTGTAGGGTTAAACACAGCCCTCTGCTCTCACAAGTGGTCTCACCAAAGCTCCCAGAGCCTGACACTCCACCCTGACTCTGCAACAGCCTAATAACCAGTGGAGAGAGCATTAAACCGACTGCTCTGGCACAGAGACCTGATCCACCCCTACCCAGTCACGCACCTGGACACTCATCCGTGATGCAGACAACCAAACCAGAAACAGCCCTAGTAAGTCCTCTGGCTCTGAGCCTGAGGCACCATGGTGGGAGGAAGACATTTCAGCATTGTCCCCTTTCCATCTGTTCCCTTTTGCTAAGAGATAACCCATGATGCTACTGGTTCACCCCAATGGCAGGCTAGCTAAGCCCTCCCTGCCTCCTGCCACCTTTTTCCCTCTCTCCCCCATTTCCCAGGCTCCTCTTTTCAATGGCAGGCTAGCTAAGCCCTCCCTGCCTCCTGCCACCTTTTTCCCTCTCTCCCCCATTTCCCAGGTTCCTCTTTTCTCACTTCACTGTCTGAGTCCAGATGCTCAGGACAGACCTGGATATCAAAGGACAAAGCACACCAGTCAGATCAGTCCCTGGATACCCATCAGCAGCTGTTTGGCTCTCACTCAGGGGCTTATTCTTGCTGGTGGTTTATACAGCCACCAAACCCCCAAATTTGTGACTGCAGCCCCACAAGATGAGGTGTCATGATCTTGAGGAAGAGAGACATTTTACACTAGTCACTTGACAAACTGTTTGAGACTACAGTAAAATTCACCCTTGAGCCACCAGCCCAGGGCTCAGCACGTCAGCAGAGTGTCAAGCCATAGAAAGCCCTTACCCAAAACTGCAGGGTCAGGAGCTGACTCGTGAAAATATCTCTTGCTATGCTTTCATGTAGGGTTTTTGAGTTTGATGCCAGCTCTTTGGATGCAGGTGCTTCTAAGCTTCCTCTGATCTGTGTGTCAGCTTCAGTGTGTTTCCTATATTATTTTGTCTTCCATCACTTCCCTGAAACAGGACCAGTCTTGTCCTCCAGTGGCAGACCTGGGCAGATGAGATATCTCAGAGTTTCACCTCAGAGACAAGTGAGTTATTTTCAACAGCAGTTTAGATGCCAAACTGACCGTGTGGGTCTGGCTTGCAGCGCTTTCCAGCTGTAGATCTGCCCAAGGCCTGATACTGAGAGGCTCACTCACACTGGAGTTAATGCAGCTCACACAGACTCAGCATCACATCCCTGGAAGTGTCCAACGCCAGGTTGGATGGAGCTCCGAGCAAGGTGTCCCTGCCCATGGCAGGGGGGTTTGGAACTAGCTGATCTTTAAGGTTCCTTCCAACTCGAACCATTCTGTGAAACTATAATTCTATTATTCCCTGACCTGCTTTTGGCAGTGGATGGATCCAAACAATAAGAGACTGGAATCAGTGGCAAGGAAGAAGTAGTGGCTGGTAGGATGTTCTGGTTGAAGGCAAACAGTTGGCACTTGTGGTCAAGCTGATCAGAGATGCAGAGCCAGAGGGTTAGAATGCTCCGTGTCCGTGGGACACAGAGCAGCACCAAACTTCCCCTTGCCGCTCCAACTGCATGGCAGCTCAGTGCCACCAAGGGTTTGTCAGAATGTCCACCTAGCTCCCTTCCCTTTCTCATCACTGAAGTCTTGTCTCCTATGCCTGGGAAGGCCAAGGGGAGAGAACAGTGGTGCAGCAACCTCAGTCACACCATTATACCTCAGCAACACCCTGCAGCCTCCTAACTATTCCATCTAAATGCCACAGGCTATGGAATGGGTTCCCACCTGCTGATCTGGGCTGGGATCCATCCCTTCACCAGGTAGAGACTCTGCCTCTCTAGTCCTCCAAGTTCAACATGTCAGGAGACCAGACCATCTTCCCCTTGCTGTCCAACTCTTAAGCCCTTAAGTATGCAAGTGCAAAGGGGTGACATGTAGAGGCTTAAAGAACACTCCTGCTGATTCCACGTCTGGATCAGCACTGGCTGCTTCCACAGATGGGCCTTTGAAGTAAAGGCCACAGAGCCCAGGAATATTCAATTTCTCGCCCGCACTTCAGATCACTGTGGGCTCTCTCCCAGTCCCACCAGCAAAGACACGGGCATATTGTGGGTGTGTCCCACAGTAGCACATCTGTAACCCAGCTGTGCACAGCTGGCAGCACTGGCAGCATCCAGGGCCTCCTGAGGGGAAAGGAATTGCCGGCCTATGAGTGCTGTATGGGCTGTTCCTCCAACTCTGAGCAAGGAGCTGGTGCCCCTCTCAGCCTCTGAGACAGGAGCTGGCTGGTCCTCTGTGGAGAATCCCACTCAGCAGGACTTTGTGTCTGGATGCCACTACATAGGAGTATCCAGTGAGGCGGGATGATGTGGAGAGACATTGTTTTTTCCCTGATCACCAACTCACTCACGAGCTCATCATGGTGCCCCAGACAGGTCAAACTCCAGAAAGCACTTCTCCCCAAACACCCACCAAGATGAATTCCTTCCCTCTTAGCAGAAATGTCTCATGATCAAACAGGACTTTCCTCGTTTCCTCAATACCTGTGATTTAGGGCTTTGATTGCCCAAGGCTTGTGTGATGGGCTTAAAGGGAAGGGGAGGGAGGTCAAGCCGGTGTCCTCAGAACTTGATGACCATCATCTCCAAAAAGCCTCAAGCATGTCTTGGAGGTCTGCCCTGAGTCATTCTCCGCTGGACTCAACATAGCTGTTCAGTAAACATCCCACTCTTCAAGCCAGCAACGTCAGATGCTGACTGTCCCGACTGGCTGCTCACATACACTGCTCACGTATTACTAGAGAGCACTCACGGATCTGCCACAGCACCGGAGTGGGAATGTATTTTTCCAGTCTGTCGTGACTCACCGGTGAGCAACTGGGGACGTGCGGATTGTGTCTGGCGATGTGTGACACGCGTACACACATCTGGGGGAGTAATTAGATCTGTGGCCAAACTCTAACCTCAGCTTTCCTCTGCGGTCCCACACTCAACCTGGAAGACAGGGATCGAGGGCATAGTCTGGCCTTGCTTACCCCAGGTTGGGGTCCAGTTCGAGGACTTTCCTGGGACAAAAGATACTCTGATGTTCATTTTAGCCCTTACCAACCAGTGCCTTACCAGCAGTGTGAATGTTGGTGAGATAATGAGAGGGGTAAGGATGCTGGTGAGACTCAGGTCCCAAGGCCCAGCACCATACCCTGTGGTGCGTGTCCCCAGGGTACACCATTCCCAGCCCTGATTGTCCCCATCATTCTCCCCAGATCCTCAGCTCAGAGGCATGTCAGGCAGGGCATTTTCCAGCGGGTGCAGCCAGCTCATGTTCAGCTACAGGAAATGAGGCCTTATTCCTCAGGAGTCCTATGCTGGACAGGCAGAGATGAAATCCTCCAAAATTTGCTCATAAAAGACCTTTCCTCTTTCCTCTGCCTTTCATACCCTCCATCTCTCACTCCCCACCTCTGACAGCCCTCCTGTACTCCCAAGGAGGAGGCAATGATAACAGCAGAGCTGGATAATATCACCCCTCTGATGCCCAGAAAGCCTTTGGTATGTGTGCCAAGTGCTGTCTGGGGGTAGCTGCAGTCCATGCTCAGACAGGCTGACACACAGGGGAGGGTTTCTGCTGCCCAGAGCTCCGGTGGGGAGGACTGGGATTCTCCAGACTGGGCAAGGTGTGAGCAGACTGCCCCCCCTGCAGATAAATTCTAGGTGTGAGATGGGGTGCAGCTGCTAAAGAGCAGGGAGGGGGCAACCACCCAGCTTGGTAGGGGAATCGTTCTAGATGAAGAATGGCTGTAGTTTAAAAAATTTGAAGCTTTCCCTACTCGTGCATCATCTACTCCACCTTAGTTAGTGTCAGACTTTGGGGAGCAAAAGAGGCACAGGACAGGCAGCAGCAGGGCAAACCCACACACCCTCTAGCAGTATCACCATCACCCACCAGTTCACAACAGTGAATGATCCTCCCAAAAACACCACTGTTTTTTTGTGGGGAGGGCTGCTGCAGGGCTATGGGATAGATGCTGCCTCCTCCCAGTTTTGCCAACAGTAAGGTCAGAGAAACCCAAATCTGTAAACAGACCACACCCATTTTGAAAAAACCCTTTCATCCTTCCTAACAGGATATATTGAAGATATCTGTGCTCCTATGCTGTGCATCAAAGCTAAAACCAGGCAAAATCAGGCTGGGCTGGCAGAAGTTGCCCTGGCTATTATGGCTTGGCACAGCTAGGGACTTTTGGTTTGGGGGTTTCACATGATACTCTTTCAGCAGCTCTTGAACACACAAAACATGAAAGTAGAGAGCTGCTCGACCTCTCTGTTCTCCACAGAGGAAGCAGAAGTGAGTGTTTGCAGGCTGCTTTTAGAGAAGTGGAGCCCACCCAAGCCCAGCCCTCAGCCCTCCCAAGCCCAGCCCTCAGCCCTCGCCTTCACTCCTCGCCAGCGAAAGGGCTCTCCAGGCTCCAGCTGCCTCTCCACCCCAGCTACCTCACAGATGTTGGTCATTAGCAGGGACCAGTGTGAAGCAGGGCTGGGAGCAGCCTCCCTGTGCTGTTAGTGGTGGTATGTGTGAGCGAGAGCGCGTGCATGCAAGCCAGTGTGTGTGAGTGCAAGCGTGCCTCCAAGGGCTGCAGCAACCGCTCCTCTGGCCTGCTGCCAGAGGAAAAACATCTTCCTTGCACACTCATGCTCTTGGCTTTTTGCTCACCCTTGCCCCTTGCTGTTTTGTAAAGCCCCAGACTCATCTGACTCAGAAGCTGAACTATCCGAGGCCAGGAGCTGGAAGTGTCTCTGCTCCTCAGCTGTGTTCACGTCCAGCATACGGTGCTTTCCCGGTGCACAGAGGAGCCACCTTCTGATGCCATTTCTGCTGTACCCATTTGGCTCTTGTTCTTGTCAGCCCACTCAGACACACACACGAAAAGCCCAGCCTTCTGATTCATCTGCCGTGGGTCCTGAAGAAAATCAATCATCTTCAGCTTTTGTTTTCAGAGGATGGAGTGGGAACTGTTTACTCAGCGAGATGACTGAGTCATTTTTTTCTCCTTTACACCAGTAACGGAAAACCATTTCAAAGGAAAAGGAGTGGGACCGGATCTGGCATCAGACAAAAGTAGAATGAACCCAGACAAGAATGAAAGCAAACAAAGCTTTTGGGTGGCTTGTCCATAATATTGATCAGTCCTGACCCAAGTTCTCTGCCATCACAATCAGAAAAAGACTCTCCATTAACGATAAAACTACAGCCTAGGAATTCTGGCTCCTCATCCTCTCTCCCGGCCACCTAACCTCAAGCCCTCCTGCTGCTAGGACATGATTTCAGCAGTCCGGCCTTCCAGGGGCCTGCTTCATCTATTAAGTCAATTCATCTCCTAATCCTGGAAGGGAAGCTCTGGAATCCTGCCCTGGTTGTTTGGCATCAGTATTTGGAAGAGCTTTTGTTCCACGCACTGAACCCAGTGGGGGCTGTGGAACCACCTAGGGATAAAGAAAAAAGTGTCACTAACTTCACCCATACACATGACCCCTTCAAAACATGGACACAGGATGCTCAGCTCATGCCCAGCTTGATGTCATCAGGGTTTGTCATCCTAGAAGGATGGAGGAAGAGTCTTTGACCCAAACTGAAAGTACAGTAACACTGTCTCTAATATGAAGGTTTTTTTCTCCTTAAATATTTGTCTGATCTTAAAAGTCTCCTCCATTTGGCATTTACACATTGCAGCAGATGCAACCAGAGTGCAGCAGACACTGGGAGGCTGCTTGGGAAGATGAGCAGAGACTTGTTGCCCTTCTTGCTGAAGCAAGATGGCAATCAGTCAAGGGGAGCAGCACCTGGGAGATGGCTGCTAGTGCTCAGTGGCTGATAGATTTAGCATTTCCAAAACCTTCCTGGCCACAGTGAGGCAGTGGTCCTAGGGGTGGCCTCAGCTCCCACATGGGCCTCTTCTTGCAGCAAAAAAATTAAGCAGAGATTGCAAAGCCATGGACAATGTATTTACAAAAACCTGTGTTGCTAAGCAGAGATGCAGCTGGGATTTACACCAGTTGAAGTCTCCCTCATTCCCCCTTGGCTCTGCTCCCAGATACAATGAGTTGTATTCAAGGAGCTGAGGGGTCCTGCTGCCAGATCTGCATCCAACAGAACATGCACAGGGGCAACCCATGGTTGTGTAACCCCCAGGACTGGAAATGTCATCCTTGACTTCACTGGGTGCATTTCACTGCTCTCCAGAACCTCACAGAGCGACTCACTGACATCACTGCTATGGACGGGCTTGGCAGAGGCAATGGGGATGAGGCCCAGACCAGCCAGCAGCCTGGGGATGGTCAGCATGGTTTCCACGTGTTAGTTTTTCCTCAGGAGTCCACCTCTGCTGCTCAAAAGCCTCAAGTGCCCTCTTTGGCTCACCAGTGCAATAACCGTGACTGCTGCTACGTATGCAATTTCAACACACAGCAAGACAGCCTGGCTAAAGGAGAAATCAACTGGAAATTCTTCAGCTGATTCTGCTATAGGCAAAGGGAAATTAAATGAGTCATCCATGCAGACCCCATCCTTTTTGTTGTTTTGGCTATGAAATATAAGGTTTTCACCACTGCTGGAATACTACCAGCAGCTCAAAGCAGGATTTTGGATGTACACACATCTGTGCTTCCCCAAAGGTAACTGGACAGTGAGCAAGTGCAACGGGCAGAGCAGAAAGGGAAAGGAGGAAAAGAAGAAAGAGACAGGAGGAGAGACAGCTTGGTAAGCACAATAGCAGAGCACTCCTCGAAAAAAATGAACAGCAGAGATAGAATAAGGATTGCCATTATAAATTAACATTATCACATCCCACATTGGTCCACAGAATCCATTAAGCAGGCAAGAGGCCACAAGAATCTTTCTCCCAGTAATGTTGCTTTCCAAAAGGAAGTTAAAATGAGCACAGATTTGACTTTATCTGGAGAAAAATGTACACACCAAACAATGGTGTTGTCCACAAATAGCCAATGAGAGTGGCTCTGCATCTCAACACTTCAAAAACAGAGAAAAATGAAATCTATAAGTAACAAAATAAAGAGGATAAACATAATTTGTCCTAATGAACAAAATAACTAGCTCCTCCAATAGACTAACAAATTGATGTATGCGCACATTATCACAGAGCAAGGTATGCTTGAAATGAGGAGAGATTTCATGACATTTTGGATAGTGGGATGATGAAGACTTACACACACAGACTCAGTCAGGATACTATGAGCAGGGCTTTATTTTCTTATGAAAAATACCACTGGACTCATTGATGAAGAGGAAGATCACAGGTCTGTTATCCCAGCCAAAAGATTGCACTTCCTACACCCCAGTTTCTCCTAGTACTAGGATGTGCCATTGGGTTCAGCAAGGGAAAGTGCCAAATCTTGAATCATCAGGACTTCCTGTTCACTCTGCAGTGACTCAGAAGACATGTTTCTAAATTCTATCCTCTTCTTGTTTCCCTTTTCACCATGCTGTTCATATCAGATAAGGGTAGTTAGGCAGAAAATATTATACAGCCTGATTTCTGCTGCCTGGTGTGTCAAACTAAAGATCCATTTTGTTGGGTTTTTTTAATTTCACTTGCGTGTACTAGTAGGCAAAAGGCTTACTAAGTAAATTTACAGTGCATTTTTTCTCTGTGAGATTCATCTGATGCAAGATGATTTCTGGTACAGATTCTTTTCTGTGTGGGAGACTGACATGTCTGGACTGGATCTTACCTGATATTTCTCAGCAAGTTTTCTTGCTGGTTTTTTAATTGAAAAAAACCCCAACTTACTCGAAATTAATAGTTTTGTGGAAATTTATCAAGGCTGACAGATCACATGGGTCAAGATTAGGTCCACAAGCAGGATCCAGGAGACCCATATTCATGGTCTGCATCAAATGGACCAGAGAGACAGATTCATCACACTACTGTGGTTCCTCTGCCAGGATGAGGCCTGTACTCAAATCCCTCATCTAATGAATAGTGAATTCCTTAAACAACATGAACCAGCTCCTTGGGAAGAGGGAGACCACTTCCACACAGAAACTTGCAGGATGGGAAAAATGTCTGGGACACTAAAGACTGAGATCTCAGTCCTTGCCTCAATCCAAGCAAATATTTAAGCAGCTTTCACACAGCATCTTCAAAATACTTGGTGCCACATTGCCCACAGTGCTCTGGATGGCCACTGCAGTGACCTGTGCCTGGCAGGTCTGACCTGAAGCCCTGCACATGTATCCTTTCACTCGGGATTAGTAAAGACAAAAAGCACATAACCAGTTGTTAAAAAATTGAAGCAAAGTACTGAACCCTTACAGGGTAGTGGATGGTGAACACAGATATTAGATCTGTTGGGAAGTCAGTTAATGAGCCACTTCATTGCTGAGAAAACCATAGGGCCTAAATCTCCTTAAAGGCTTCCACTGACACTCCAAAAAGCAGATGGGATTTCAGGTGCTTCAGGCTTCCCACTAGAGGCCCTTCTCCTCACAGGCCATGGACAGTATTTTACTTCATCATCTCCCAGACCCCATTGCCTAACCAGGTTCCTAAGCTGGTAAACAGAGGTCATCTCCACAAAAACTGAAGAACAGCATAGGCTGGAGCAAATAAAAGCCACATTGCACACCCACTCCTCTGCATCAGAAAGCACATAGTCTACAAGCCACATCCTGGTTGTTCAGCCCTCGGTGTCTCAACACGAGTGCAGAGTGCAGCCCCCAGGGCCAGCCATGCTCTGACAGCACCAACAGACAATAACCCTGCCTCCCACAGCTGCCACAGGCCAAGACATAAACAACAATCCCCCAAAATTTACCTAACTGCCAGAAGGATGCACTGACTACAAAGTTCAGACCTAGTGTCCTTTCTCTCTACCAACCTATACCTGGTGGTGTAAGAGGCCACCTCTGGAGCTGGACATCAGCTGTGGGTTTATTTTTCATGAGGGGACCTCTCTGCTCACTGCAGGGCCACAGAGCCTCTGCCTGCCTGCAGGCACATGTTTGCCATTGTGTGGGAAGCTTGGCTATCAGGAGAGCTTTGAAAGCTGCTCCCAGCTGCACCTTGGAAAAGCTGCTTTCTGGCAGAAGGAATTCCTCATTGCTAGCTGGTTGCCATAGGCTAAGGGAGGGCTGTACCTTCCCGGTGCTCCTCCTGTTCTTCCTCCCCACTCCTGCATGCTAGTCCTTGCCCAGCCAGGGTGCAATTCCTTGCTGCTTTGCTCCAGGGGCAGTAGCTCCTGAGCTGCAGGACCGGCCATCCTGAGTGCAGCAAAGCTCTGTGCAAGGCAGGTACCCCTGGCTCTGCCCTCCCAGCCAGCCCCATGCCCTTCCAAAAGCCCTGTTGGCAGAGTGCCTCTTGGCTCCTAAGAAAACATCCCCTTGGGAGCTGTTCCTAATTGGTGGTTTCCTCCTCTTTCTCTTACAGTGCTGAGTTTTGCTTCCTAGCTCATATTTTATAAGGCTGGTTTTTAATAGGCTGTGCAGGCTGCCAGACCTGAGTCTACCTTCAAACTACTGGGAAAAAAACATCCTGTCTGCAAACTAGAGGATAGATGTGGCTTTGTGTCTGGATGTGGGCTGGGCCAGTGGGCCCATCCAGAAGCCAGTAAGAGCTCTAAACTTTGAGGTTTCAGGCCTTCAACAATTTGAGTAGCACCCAAGTATTGCTGCAGCCCAAAAAACACAACCCGGGGTGGTTTCCAGTGTGCATTCCTGAGATTGGCTAACCCATGGCATAGTGTACGTGAAGGGCAGGAAAGATCTTCATAGACTGTAAACAGCCTGAATATTTATTACCCTCCCATCATTACTATATCCTTCTTCTCCAGGGATCACCAGCTGGGACAGGGAATAGATGAACCTGAAAACAGCACTGTCTGAAACGCAGACAGATTTTATTGCTGTACGCCCCAGCTGCTGAGGGAGGAGGGACTACACATGGGTAACTTGCCAGGATATGGTGTGCACACAAGAGGAGCCTTCTGCTGCCTTCAGGAGGCCAGGCAGAGAAGACGGAGGCTGGCAGAAGCAGCATGGACCCCTCCAGCTGCCTTGGTCATTTTTATCTCTGTCTCACCCCTACAAACCATCCCAGTCTCCCTTAAGAAGTAGGACACTGATGTCTCCAAGGCTACTTTGGCCCTTTCCTCCTACATGGGGACTTGTGGGGTGGTTGGGCAGCAGAGTTGAACTGAAGCTGAACACTCATTGCACACCAGAGGGGCAATTGGGCTGGCCACCATCTTTCTATTTGCACTGAGAGCAAGTGCTGGCTCTGGCAGGGCTGTCACAGCAGCAGGGCCCATGTCCCCCTCCAGCCAAGCGGCCACTTGCCTGAACAGCTCAATTCCATGCTCAGGGAGCAGGCAGGGATGGAGGCACATGGCTATGGTTGATCAAAGCCACAAGTTATTCTCCAAGATAAGCCCAGGCTGAACTCTGTGATGGCAGTTGCAGTTCCAGATCCTGGAGGCAGACTGCATTGAGAAGGAAGACATAAAAGCCTCACACAAGCACAGACAAAATCTTCACTCCTCCTTCCATCAGATTGTCTCGTTGGCTAGCTGCTCAGGTTCTCACCTCCAAATCCTCACCACCTCCTGGTCCTGGGCAAATCTGCAAATTATCAACCCTCACCTGCCTTTCTGCTCAGATCCAAACTGGGGAGTCATCACTCCTCCCAACCTATCATCCTTGTCACAGTCCACTGGTGCTTGAAAAGGTTTCTTCTCTCTAAGGAGCCCACACACGGTGTGACTGCTGAATTCCACACGTGGCTAGCCAGTCATTAGGGAATGTTTGTGCTCCCAATCCAATTTGCAGAACAGACCAACATACCATGAATTACAAGTGTCAGATATCACAGGCACATCTCCAGCTGGATTTTCCATTCACAAGGGAGGTATTGGTTCCAGAAACGGCAGCAAGTGCCTCCCAAGTGCAAGAAAGAAGGGTGACTGTCAGAGAAGAGTCACTGATTGATCCCCTGCCTCTATCTTTCCTCCTTGCTCACTTGAATATTCAGGCTGTGTCAGTCTCTGAGCCTTTGACCCTATTTGCATACAAATCTCCTCGGAGATAAGAGGCAAAGGAAGAGACCAGAGGCAGGATTGTTTCTAGAGAGAATAGCATGCCTTGCTTTGCCCAAGAAGAATCAAGAGCATCCTGCATCCGCTTCCAAGAGACTGGCCTCCTTGCACTCCAGGGATGAGCCCCACCACCAAGCCTGGACACCAGGTCATGAAGAAGGAACTCACAATTTAACCCTGTGAAGAGCAGAGCAGGGTTTATTTAGGTGTGAATTGTTACTAATTGCTGTGTGCACTGCAGCAGAACAGAGGGGCTCCAGTGGAAATCATGGTCTGCAGGCAGAGACATACACAGAAGCTCATCCCTGCCTCAGAGCTTACAGACTAAGGAGGAGCAGATGCTGATGCAAAAGGTCCCAGCAGGAAACATCAGAGGCTGTCTCAGTCCAACCTGAGTGCTCAGCTACAGGGTAACACATGTAGGGAGAGAAAAACACTGAGAGGAAGCAGGGTGTGTAAAAGAAAGCAGGTAAAGTACATGGGAGACTTGAACAAGGAGATTCACTGGCACAAATCCACAGCACCATTTATTCTTGCAACCAGAAGGCATCCAATGAAAGCACACAAAATACTCACAGAGAGAAAGGCAACTGGGTGTTGCTGCTGTCCTTGGACACACAAGGGCAAAGAGATACTCAATTAGATGAAGAAGCAACCAGTCCAAATTTCACCAAATTAACTAATTTCCTTCACTCATCTGGATTAAGCCATCCCAAACATCAGAAGAGGCGGAAGGCAAGCATTTAGCAAACCTTACAAAAAGATTGGACAAAGATGTGAATGAGAAGAAACAAAAAAGCACACTAATGATAGCTAACAACAATTTTGGAAAAATATGCTATAATGTATCCTCCTGGTCCCAATCCCATCTCTAACAGAGAGTAACCATAAAGTGGTGTTAAGTGTTGTACAGATTATGTTACATCTGCCTACTGCAGATGTTCTTGCACCTTCCCCTGAAGCATCTGGCAAAGGCATCAGAGAAAGCATCAGATAATCAGTGACAGGATCTGGGAATAAATGGATTTCAGGGCTCATCCAGTTTGACCATTTCAAGGTTCCAGTGTTTCCGGGGTCAAGACTCCAATCTCTATGTTTGCATATACAAAGTCCGTGCAGACACCAAGGAAGTGAAGCCATTTGAAGCAGCATTGCCAGTGGTTGTGACGGATTGTGGATCTCATTATCCTGTTCCTGTTTTTTCCTTAAAGCTCCAGAACCTGATGACAGATGATTAGGTGAGAAACATGTTATCTGCATGAGACAAGTTTCTAGTCCGTTTGTGTGTGGGGAAAACCGAAAGTTGTGATACTAATGCAACATGTTTTCTACACAAGAGAAGCTTCTAGTAGTCTCCACTGTGGGTAAAAAAATGCTATTTAAAGGCAACTGTAAGGTTTAGATACCAAGGCAAAGACATTACATTGCATTTATTCTTTTACAAAAGCTCATGATATTACAGTTACCACAAATTTTTGTAGTCCAGCTTAAAACATCTGAGCCCTTGGGGCTTAGAATACTGAATTTAAGGCAATGTAAACTGCTTTAAGCTCCCTCATATCTCAGTTCTGTCTAGCTTCTCTCAGTTGCAGGGCAGCTCAGCAGCTCTTCAGAAGCCCTCCTCTGCAGGGTCTGCCTCCCCCTTTGCGGCTGACTTTCTAAATTTCATCAGACATCTCATTGAAGTCACTGTTTCTCTTAAAGCTCCAGCTCTCAGACTGACTCAATTATGTGAAAACTTACATCATATAAGAAGTTCCTGCTCCTCACAGCTGCTAGGAAAAGCTAGCAACGGAGCCCTACTGTAACCCAAAAGCCCAACACTGAAGGCCTGAGAAAAACACCAGAATCTTCTTACACTACTGAGATGTTTATGATTTGAGAGATTCAGGTCTTGGATCGTGTATCTAAGCACCTTCTGCTGGCAACTTTGCTCTCCCCAGTCCTTGATTTTGAATGGGTCTCTCTTGCCTCCAGCCTGCTGCTATGCCATCTGCAATTCTAAGTTTACATTGCTGCTTCCTAAAAAGGCTAAAATGTGCTCCACAGCAGTATGGATTCTGGCTAAAAGGAGAGTGATGTTCCCTTGAACACGAAAACTCAGTCCAGCTCAGGCACTAGTATTATGTCCTTAGTATGGCCCTGAGCTCTGTCCCAGCAAATGTCACTGTTTGTGTCTGATTACAGCGGAGCTCTGTGTCCCTCTCCCTTGTCTCAGGGCACAGCATCCCCTGGCCAGGCAGCAAAAGCAGCTCTCCTCTTCCTCCTCCTCTCCACTCCTGGCTCCCCTGTCAGGTTAGCAGAGGTAGCCACAAGCTGGTAAAGGTTATGACTAGTTTTCCACTGCTGCTGTAATTTGGCTCTTGTTTCTACAGCACAGCACACTTTTGGGGATGGGCTTTTGGAACCCCAAAGGCTTTTTGACTGAAGATGGAGTTGGATCTGAGGGCTAACGCATTCACAATTTGCATGGGAAACAAGATAATGCTCAAGCCCAGGTTTAGCATACAGTGTGAACATGCCCACATATTTACAGTCTTGTCCTGGGGCCAATCTCTCACAGCAGAATCTTGAAGGTGAATGTACACATCTCCTAACTTCGTGTAACCTGCTCAGTGAGGGGTTTCCAGTGCATCCCTCACCCTGGTATGCAGGCGTGTGAGATTTGCACCTGTGGCTGCTGCACACAGGCACAGCTTTCCAGGAAAGGTGTGTTTTCCAGCTCTTTTCTGTGCCAGTATTGCCGCCACCTGGAGATGAGAGGAATGAAGGGCTCCCAGCCATTTCCTTACCTTCATCCCTCTGCCTTTTTCTCAGCCACAAAGCATCCTCCTCTATTTCAGCTGGAGGGAGTCTGGCAGCCTCCCAGCTTCTGTGGTTACTGTATCCCATGAGTGCAGCCTGCTGCAAGCCTCGCTCTGCAAAGGACAGGCCCTTATGCTCTTGGTAAAAACACAGCTCCTGGGCACTGGGGGAGGTTTGGCAAAAGGAAACAACCCCCACTCAGCTTACTTGCAGTCCTCCACCTTTTGGGAGGAGGCAACTTGCCCTGGGCTTTCCTGTCCTTGTTAGTTTAGAATTTAAGCTGAAGATCTGCATGAATGAATACAGGCTTGTGTGTTCGGCAGAGCCGTGCACATAAAGGTGAAGGGGTTTTGTCCGTGTGTTTTATGGCACTGCCCGTGGAGGGAGATGGGAGGGAGCTTATACACTGCATGTGCACGTGCACATTTTCATGCTGTCTGCACGTGTGTGCATGCGTATGTGCATTTCCATATTGTGTCTAATAGGCTCTTTGTTTCTCCAGAGAAGAAGGAAAAGGAAATCCGCATGTAATGAATCCATTTATTTTATGGAGCTCCCCTGGAGAGGGGCCGGGGAGCATGATTTATGCAAAAAAACAGGCAGCTGCTGTTGGGAGGGGGGCATCAATCTGGATTTGATTTTAATTCATAAGTGGAGGTGGCCACACAAGCCAAGGCCTCGTAAACTCCCCATAGAAAAGGGTGGCTCGTTGGTGTGAGGCTGTCAGAGCCTATTTGGCCATTAGTATCGAGCCGCTCTCCACTGCATCCGACTAATTCCCGCCCTGTTGTTCTGCTTTCTTAGCATGTGCTTCCCCGTGTTGAGGCCTCCCATTAAAAGACAGAGGCAGAGCTGTACTGGGGCACAGACTGAAATCTTTCTATCGAAGGGCAAAAAAGGCCTTTACAGAGCATTTGCAGTTTATGTCTCAATTCAGTGTACAATGTATACTAATAAAAAAACCCAACAAAAAGTAACATGACTTGTATGCTACAGTCCAGTTCCTCCCTGCCATTTATAAAAAACATAGGGAGTGAGGTGGGATGGAAAGACTTCTGGGTTGGGACAGATGGCCTTGAAACTACATACCACTCATCAGTCCTTTTTCTATCTCTGCCATTCTGCATAACTCAGTGCATATTGTCAGGACTCTGAGTGTAAAGGGACAGTGAAAAGACGCTTTAACAGAGCAGAAGTCTTCACAGATTCTGTTTTATTACATGATTCTTCATCAGAATAAGAGTCCATGGAGTTTAACCATCAGCAGTATGAGAGAGAACTGCCCATAGCATACTCACTCTGTGATTCTCCCATATGACAAGAAAGTTGCATTTGACTCTCTGGTTTCTCCCATCTGTCTGTGCATGGCATAGCTGAATTGCAAAGAATCTAATGCAGAATTTAGCTCAGGTCTGTATTCTTCTCATGCATGTCCAGCAGAGGTAGGCAGGTAGGTGGATACACAGTTCCACTACATCAGTTCAGGAAACAAAGAATGAAAACTCATCTTTCCCAAAAACTGTCCTCACATGCTACCAGGAATTAATTATTGGACCAAATTAATAGTTTTTTTACTTTACTGGGACCCAAGTTACTCAGAGTAAGTGAAGAACACAGATTTTCTTGTTCTCAACACTGAATGATATTTTTAGATCACTCAGATACATGTTGTCCCTACAGAGAACAGACAACACTTGTCTGTTGACATTGAACTTTAAAAGACTTTAGCTTGGCAGAATTAAGGCCTAGTGGTGGGTCAGCAAGAAAAATTTGGAAGAAGAGAAGTGGTTCACTTACCACTCCCTGAAATGCCCAAACCACCTTGCAGAAGGATTTGTTTTGAGAACTACAAAAAGGAAGGTGGCTCATTTGCATGTTACACCTTTGTTGATTTTCCAGATAGTCTTTCCGTGGCTTTCTAAGAACTTCATTTGGCAGCAGCTTATACATCAAGGGTGTATATGCTGCCAGCAATACAGCCCCTGGCACCACCCTGCTTTTGCATCATCAAACATTCTGAACCTCCTGTTCCCATGTATCTGGAAGTGAAAAAAAAAAAAAAACAAACCAAAAAAAACACCCCACTTTGAAAATATAAAGGCCAAGTATGCACTGATGTGAAATGTTGACTTTAGGAAGCAGCCACAAGGAATGGTTTTATTTTTTTTTTTAAACCAGTGGGATCAGGGCCTTTCCCTGAAGCCAAAAGTGGTAGGATGATCAGTTTTCAGGCCAAGAGAAAGAGCTGCTTTTACAGGCCATGCTGGAAAAAGCTCCCATGACACAGTCTGGTCTGTGGAGGAATGGATCAGGTCACAGAATTTCCCCCAGCAGTAGCTTTCAAGCATAAAGCTGGATCCATTTCACAATTTTATTTTGGAAGAAACTTTATTGATTACTAGATCTCACAACTACTAGCCCTCTATAGCAGAGACTAATAAAGATTAGCTGAAAGACTTCAAATTTGCAGTAAAGTGGCATCATCCACACTTGCCCCTTGATAATCCCCAATTCAATGATTTTACCATTTGAGAGACAAGACTGAGCACCAACAACCAAAACACTATGAAAGTCAGGTGAGTAACTAGAAGTAAACAGATCACCTTCATGCTCCTCTGTTTTACATTTTCCTTCCTTGTATATAAACGTGTCTTTGTAGCATTGCAAAGGATACTTATAATTAGGGAAATGTTTGAACTGATCTCCCTTTCCACCTTCTGCCTGTTTTTACTTCCACTTATAAAGTGCATATGATTCAAGTCATCTTATGAATTCTACATTTCATGGAGTCTTGGTTGAATGATACCATACCTATCAAAGTTTTTCAATGGTCCCTTCAGCTACAGCTTGTACAACTCTTAATTTTAATGTGTTAATCTTCCTACAGACCTACAGTAAAGAGAAGCACAATTATGTCCCAATTATGGTTGTTCCTGAGGAACTCAAAAGACTAAGGCTTGTCCCACACTGCAAAGCTCATTCAGCCAAAGAGGGCTGCTGCTGTAACTGAACCAGCAAATCCTCTGTCTTAGTTTGGGAAGACAGGTGTCTGCCAGGGAAAGCTGGAGTTTCCCTTGTAATGGAGAATGTAAACCCCCCTCCCTCCAAATTAATATAATTTTGCAATTAAAGGCTTTCAGGCAAAGATTTGGGAATAGGAATAACAGTTATTTACTAGGAATATTAAAAATACAAATGTAGTAGTACAAAAAGACAAACAAATAAACAAACAAAAATCCTAGAAACCCTGACAAAGTCAGGGACACAACCTGACACCCCGTTGGCCAGGGTGTTTGGAAGAAGTCCTCCTGGAGAAACATATGTGGTTCTGTTGGAGTAGAGATGATCCCATTGAAGAAGGGTCCAGTAGTGGTGAGATGGGTCTGATCTTCCTCTGGAATCCGGTGGAAAACAGGCTGTCCTGGTGTTCCTGAGTCTCAGTTTTAATCTAAGTAGGAACGGTCGTCTCCCCGCACTGGGTGGAGCATCTCACAATCGGATGATGTAATGTTTTCAGTCACGTGGTCAGCCTTAATGGCCCATTACCAGAAGATATCCCTCTGAAGGGAGGATGGCTTGTGGGAGAGATAAAGAACATTGCTCCACCTGGTTTTAATAGCTGGCTCATTAACAGAAGGCATCCGCTCCCCTCGCCCCTGGAGTTTACAAGAGATAAAGAAAATCATCTCCCCAGCTGCTTTCAACAGATGGAATAGAACACACATTTTTGGTTCCATAACCCAAGACATCCTCTCATGTAGATGTCTTCAAACTGATGCAACCCTATATTGTCTTCATTTTTTGTCACTGGATAAACAAGGAAATGGCCCAAGGCTGGGAAAAGAAGGCAGTAAATGATGCCCAGTCCAACTTCTAGACATGCAGACCATATTCCCCCTAGCTGGCTCAGCCAATGTTGTTATGCTCCTGCTCATAGAGTAATTGACTTATTATTCCTCCACCAAAACCACACTTTTGTAGGTACTCTCTACTTCCTGAATGGCCAGTATGTAAAAGTTTATTTTTGCTATTCTCTTGGAGTTTGACTTCGGCTTCTATAAATGTGTCCCTTAATTGCTCACAAGAAAAACATTTTGGAGGAATCACCTTTCAAGGTCACACAGAAAGTCTGTAGTAAAGCAGAGAATTGAGGCTGGTCTGTGTCCCCAGCCAGTCACGTAAGAACATGGATCAGATGAGGCATGAGAAGCAGGACAGCCTAGAAGCACCCCGAGAAAATCTGTGCCATCATCAGAATGTAACAACCCAGAAAACTGAACACAAAATAATCCTGGGAGAAAGGATGAGCTACCTCAACCAACAGACCCCAGGGCATGCTCACACATGGTGCTGCAAGGCTAGAGACTGGCTTGCTGAATGTTCCACAGGACAGCAGTACCTACATTGGGCTGTCATGCTAGGCTATGACACCTCCTCTCCAAATGGACAGTTCTGAGGACAGGGAGAGCAAATAGTTTCTGCAGTATCTCTGAAGATCAAGAGAACCCTCCACACAACTGGAAAGAGGACCACACACAGTGGGATTGAGACAGCAGCTGGGAGCAGAGAAGGTTCCAGCCTGGCCTCTGGGCACCCACAAAGGGCATAGTAACTTCTGATGCTCCTTACACAATAGTTGTAGGGCCATTGCTGCCTGTTTGGAAAGGGTCTTAGCATACAATGAGGAAAGTTGAAAAAAAACCTTGAAGAGACTGGTCTAGCTCAGCTGGTCAAGAACAAAGACCTTCCTAGCAGCAAATAATTCAGCACAGCCCTGACTCCATCAGCTCCATCTAAGAAAGGATTTTCCTCCAAGAACTCCTCACCAGGAATTACACCTTTTCAGCCAGCTCTCTGCAGTTCCTACTGATTTGGTCTAATGAAAGTGACTCCTAACCAATACTGGTTTAGTAAAGTTCCCACCAGATCAAAACTGACCTCAGTTGGCTCCTGTCATTTCCAAAAAGCTCCTGCTGATTTGGCTGACTGACTGGGCTCCAGGAAAATTGTGTGTAAGCCTTGCATTTGCAGAGGGTAAATTCTCCCTTTCTGGAACACAGAGGAGACAGGAACAAAGCCAACAGGAACAAACAGAGTCAACTTGTCTGGATGAAAATGTTTGCAGCAACCCCTGCTCTAAGGCTATTGCCTCTGAGCCGGACACCAAGACATCCTGGGCAGACCAGCATCACACGCCACAGAGACACAAACCTTCCCAGCCCCTGGCCACTTTCTTTCTAGCTTTATTTGATTGCCCCAGGCCTGGGCACCGGCACAACTGCATGCTACAGTCACTTGAAGCAAGAACTATCATTGCTAAGAGTTCTCTCATCTTTACCGGGTCAAAAGATTAGGCCCAAAACAGACACTCAAAAGTACCCTGCACTTTGAAGATGAGCCCAACAGGGCTTTCAGGCTCTTCCCTCACCCCTCGCAAACTCTTGGCAGAACTGTGATTCAAAATTATTGCTTTAATTAGAGGCTTACAGCCAGTTAAGCATCTGACTTCCATGCATGGCCCACCTGGCAAAGCAGGCACACCTCCCCCAGACCCAGGTCAGGCCCATAATATTTGCAGGCTGTGTGGGCTGCTCTGTTTCAAGGCCGTGGAGCCTGTCGCGTTCCCCTCCAGCTGCAGCGTCGGCAGCGTCACGCTGACAGGTTCAAGCCATGCAGAGACGATTGTTTTTATAACCCACTCTCTTTTAACAAAACTTTCCCAAGCTTATTCCTCTACATTATAGTTAAGATCACCTGCTGCTCAAGGGGATTCAGATTCTTAAAGGAAAATTGCAAAAAAAAAATCCCTGGAAAAACTGACACACAATGACACCCAAGGAAGAAGAAAGCACCTCAGCACTAACCAGTTAATCCAAATACTGAGCTCTGCTAACATTTGTCATTCCTGACTGGCACCTCGCCTCCTCTCTCTGTTGTTCCCTGGTGTCACCACAAGAAGCTCTGCTGACCTGCAGCCCTCCCTACTGTTCCAGCCCTGGGACCACAACATATTTCCCTATAGCTGTCTTTGAGCCTTGATCAACAGCCAGTGTGACAATGATATGCTGTTCTACTCACAAATGAATCACAGCTCAGCTCTAGAATCCCACAACCCATCTCTGCTGCATGCCTTGGCCTTCGCTCACACATCCCTCATTCACAGCACAGCTCCTTCCATGCACTTCAGTCCCAATTCACCACCTTCTTCAGCCCATACAGACATAAACCAGCAGACGTGGAACATGTGAGTTGCTCTGCTGTATCAGTCCCAAGGTCTCCATAGTTCAGTATTTTAGCTTCTCAAAAAGCTACCAGACTACAGAGGGGAGGATTTAAAGTCCACTTAGTAGCCTGTCTACCATCTAAATTTGAACTGACATCAGCTTAAAAGCTGATACATCATGTTTATTCTGGCTTTCAATTATGTTGTTAATAACTAGAGTGATTCCCCACATACTTACCATTCACACAGTGCCCAACCAAGCAAACAGTAAAACCATAAGTGCACTGAGTAGTGCTACTCAGGTCTTTTCCTAAACTAATAGAATTAAATTAGAGCAATTCAAGATGTCTGAACAAATGAGTTTTCTCTCAAATCATGCAATGCCTCCTGGCATTCTACAGGGAAGTCCATTTGCCATGGAGCCTCCTCTTCAGTAAATTTAGCTGGGTCTCTCTGAACTCCTCTCTAGTTGTGATTAACCTAAATCTGGCTAGTGCTCACATAGTAATATTTAAAGCTCATGCAGTGCAAATGGAAAAAACATGCTCTAAAAGGATTCAAAACAATACAATTTTTTTTTTAAAAAAATTGGTATTGAATTTCATGCTATTGAATCCACAGCCCTGGAGACCAAAGTCCTCTTCTTAACTCAAAAGGAACTGCACAGGCAAGACAAGATTCTTCACTGTGTGCTGGAGAATCTAGTTCTATGCTCTCTAGTCAGCTTAGGCTCTGACAAACATTTAGTCCACTTTTTTGATTAAACAGTCAATGAGTGCAATGAAAGTCCAAGGCCTTTTAGAAAAAGGGATATTCTTGTTCACTATGAACTGGACGACAAAAAACCCAACTTATTTCACATATGTACTGCCGAAGGGCTGTCAAATGGAAACAGCTTATTGTGAAACGTTTTTGTCATGAGAATGAATATTCAGTCAAGAACAAAACAAAACCTACCAACCTCTCTGACTTTAAAAACAAAAAGCCCTCTGGCCAAGAGTTTTAAATCTGTTCATCACCCTCAGCTGGCCTGAGATCCAGGATCCAACAAAGTTCAAGAGCTGCTGCCCAGTAGGACAGAGAATGAGATCCCAAACAGGTGTGGACCAGGTGTGAAAAAGTAGAAGGTTAACACACCCCATCCATCACTGGACAACACATCTATAAAAACAGAAATAAATATTAACTCAAGTCACTATCTTGTCTGGAGATGGGCAGAATTCCCCCCAGTGGTAACTACAGAATATCACGTGGTAAGGACTGCAGCTGAACTGATTTACTGCTAAACTGTGCTTGTATGTTTGCAGGAGGCTCTCATTCCCTTGCTGCCGAATTGCTTCTTCTTAATACAAGAGACAGAGTCCTAGTGCTCTTCTGAATATCTCTCTGGTTCATTTTTCCAGTTGCAAAGCAAATAGTTTGAAGTTTGGTTGTCTTGCCAGACTCATAAAAAGAAACTATCAAGCGCTAGCCAAATTGTGAAGAACAGCATGTTTTACGAAAACCCAATTAAACTATGGCCATCGGTGGCTCACTTTCATCTTTGCTGAGCACTGCCTCAGCTTTCTTGTTGCATGCCAAACGCATATTCTTCTCTGATGCACTCAGTGAGATTACAGTTAATAGTTTTGTTTTCTTTGGGGAAAAACACACACACACACACACACACACACAGAGTCCTTGTTTATATACTAGATCTGCAGGGTACCAGGAACAAGTATTTTTGGGGCCAGGAGGGGATTTTCTTTCCATGTATTGGATGTCAAAATGGGAATTGGTTGTCATTATCACTCACTCAAACAGGCATAGAATGTCTTTCCGAAAACCAAAGTGACAGACATTAAATGAAAAGCACCCCAATGCAATACACTTTGGAAATCCTCATCAGTGGAAAAGCTCTTTGAGCTGCACAACATGACCCATGTAGACCCTATGGTCCAATGTACCAGGAGATTTGGAAATTGTCATAAAAATACTCTTTTGGAAATTCCCTTTTCCCTTATCTGTCTCTAAGCAGGTCAGGCATCCAGCCATCAACCCCAGACGACAAAGGGAAATACAACATCATATTGTGTTTTCACCTGATGGCAAGGAGGAAGGACATCACTATGGTTTTCCAGCAGCCTCCAAGTGTCTTCCAGGTTGATGATTAATAAAAGTAAAGAATTCACTAAAAATGCAGTGCAACAGATTGCAAAGCAGAAAGCACATACAGTTAGGGATGAAGTAAAACTGATTTCAATGGACCACCAATTATCACTCCAGACTTTTTTCCAACCTTTTTTCCAACATGTCAGTCCAGGAAGTAGGCTTGATGACGACTGAAATAAAACAAACAGAGATGTCCTACTATCTTGCACTGATATCACTCTTCTATTGTCATCTCTTTAGAAGATTGTCTAATAAGACAGTCTCCTATTGTTTAATACTCAGTGCAATTTTGATGCTAAGTGATAAAAATGCATTGAGAAGAGCATTCTCTGGTTTTATTGGTTGCGAGATTTGAGGCTTTTCAATATTGGAAAAGTAAAAAAACATGATTTCATCAATGCTGAACAATACTAGAAAATTAAAAAAAAAAAAAAAAGAAAAAAAAAGAAAAAAGAAAAAAAACGAAAACCTAGAAAGCAAATGTATTCTATCCAGATTTGCAGAATGCAAACATAAACCAAGGTTCAGATAACAGTTCTCTGTGGATTAGACAAATCTGCTGAGACTCAGAGTGGTAGCATATATAGGTGTGGACAAGAAGTGCCATGTTTAAATTTTCTATCCAGCTGGAAAACAACAGCATCACAAAGAAATATCACTCTCAGAACCACATCAACAGCACAGTTGGCTAAGTGAGCACTCTTCTCAGAAATACTTGGAGGAGTTAGATGACTGAAAGTCTCCAAAAGTAAAGGACTTTGAGGCAAATCCAGCTGATATATTTGTAGTATGGTGCCAGCGTAATTTCCCCGAATGGCTAAAGAGAAAGGGAAGCATGAAAAGGGTCAGTTGGGAATATATGTGCACGTGGGGGAGGGGGGCAAAGAAAGGCAAAACTAGCTGAGAACAGGCTCCATTTAAATTGCATACAGACCTCACACAAAGCACAGAGAATTGGTCAGTAGATTGAAGCCATCTGGCTGGAGGAGCCATAAGAGTAAAACCCTGCTGGAGATCTCCCCATCACGTCCCATCATGGTCCAACATCAGAGCACAGCACGGGCTTCCCCCACTGCAAACTCATGGAGTGAAATATGGGAAGATGAGGAAGAAGAGGATTGAAAAGTTCATCCTTATGACACAGCCCTTGCTCTTTTCACAAAGTATGTTGTCCCAAGGCCTCTCCAATAAATTTCAAGCTTTGGTGGCAGTATGAGAGAAACTGAGTCAAGGCTCTACGTGCTGCAGAACACTGACACTAACAGCTGGCTTCAGGCTTCCATGACTCCCCAGTGAAAGACCACCCCAGGGCTCTCCTAATGTGAATCAAACAGAGGACTCCGGTCTCTTCCTGCTCACCCTGGCCATTTACAAGCACTTCTGTTGTGGAAGGCAGATGCAGCATTTGTTACAGTGCAGCCTGGAAACATCTGAAGAAGCAATATTTTTATTATAAAAACATAAAAATGTATTTTAAAACTTATAAAATGTATCTTGATTTATGTCTCAGATAAAGCCTCTGATTTCATTTAATGCAAATTAAGACTGCTTGTGTTTCAGAACACCAGTATCTGAACACTTAGCAATGCAGTGGTCTTTATGCCAGCCAACCATTACAAATTTAATGGTTTTTTATTGCCTCTTATTCTGAAGTCCCTCCTTCACCTGGGTTGGAAAATCAAGGCACTTAACATCTGGAAAAATTAAAGCTTTGGAAGTTTGCCGGTCTGATTGCCATGGTGTTGTTACGAAGTTTTTGTTCCTTATGATTCTTCCATGCAGCCAAATATTAATTTACAGAGATCAAATCAGTGCAAGTGGTTCCATTGTTTTCCATCATTTTGACTTGCCCATATGGAACATTCCCAAAGCATCAAAAGTCATCAATATTTTTTAAAGACTGAGAAGTTCAGAACTTATCATTTTTATACCAGAAGTAACTTTGAGCGATCCTAAAGTCTTCTCCTTCTAATAAATGCCATCACTGAGGTATTTTAGCTGGTGTCAGCAATGCCACACATACTGGGTATAAGAACAGTAGCAGTAAAAATGTATAAGGACTGTGGTGGCGGGAGAAACAGAACTGAAATGCTCTTGCAAAAGGAAGTTGGATTAATTTTCCCACTGGATTTTTCTTGTTTACACTTAGCTTGAAATCTTGGAAGGAAATGTAACAAAATTATTCCTTGGTTATTTTACTTTGAAAAATAGCCATATCCACTGGGAAAATAAGAAAACCTTAAAAATATAAACAAGTTATATTCAAGTGAGTCACTCGTTCTTCTACCCGAGTGCCATCTCTCTCTGCTCTCTTTGCAGCATTTCCTTCTTACCATCTCCAGCCACCTTTTCATCCTCCTTCTCACTTCCAACTATTAATTTTTATCCCAATGTCATTCTCCTCCACCCTCTAAAGTCAGTTTCAGAAGCTCGCTGTCACTTCATGGACGCAGGAATTTGGGGTACACAGCTGTGGTGTGGAATGGGCCGGCCTTTCCTGCTGACAAGATGTGGCCAGTCTTGACCAGACCCCTGATTCACATGTGATGAACCCTGCAGGAGCCTCCATGCCCTAAAGGACTCATGACACTGGACAATCTTCAAGGACATTCCTGTATCTTAGTGGTTGAGCAGGATGAACTGTATTTTGGTGCAGAATGATTGTTATTCTCTTCCCTTCTTGAGACTTGTGACAGTTTTTGTCACTTTTGTCTTTTATAATGAGAATTTTGAGCTTTCCAGGCTTTTGTGTATGTAACTATAAAATATTATAGTAACATCTGCTTTCTAAGTATGGACAACCCAACAGGATAAACCTGTGAATCTCTGTCGCTCTCATTACAGCCGAGTATCTCCAGAACAGTTCTCAGGATCTGTTGTAACATATGTAATGTATGTTGACATCTAACAAGTAATTTTGAAGAGCTCACTAAGTTTCCTCACTTAAAATCTTGGATGATTAATTGTTGGATTTGAACACATTTCTTCTGCTTTTGATCACCCAACATCAAGTTATAGACTTTAACATGATTTCAAGACGTCTTGCAACCTACTTGTAACCAGATTCAGGTTTCCTAATTTTTCAAGAAGGGGGAAGGGCTGTTGGATGCAAAAAGAGCGCTGACCTGCACTGACCCCTTCTGGAAAGCACCAAGAATGTACCATTGGAAACAAACCTGCACTGGTCCTGGGGGTGCGTGTGGGAACTACTTGACCTAATAGCTTTTTCCATCTTGATTCCTATGACTTTTAATCATGTTTGGTTGGAACAGCCTCGGCCTTCAGAAGCTATTTGCATGGGTAAGGCTCTGGAGCAAATATACATGTCATCCATTAACATCCAGCAGACCAGAAAAGGCTCACAGGACCAGAAAAGTTACTTTGTAGATGGAAGCAGATACCCTAATACATTACAAGAAACAAGAAAACTAACAAAACATAGTCCATTTCAGCCAAGAACATAACACAAATTAGTATGAAAAGAAAAATGGAGCCTTACAGAACATCTACAATGTGTAATCCCAAAGCAGTTCAAACAAGAGAATATGATTCGAGAACAGTCCCAAAAAATCTCTGGAGGCCGTGAGCAGTTGGGGCATAAGTTTCTTAACTAAAATATGGTACTTCCTTGCTCCTGATCAGACCCACATTTGGGAGTACAGGTTTAATTTTTACTCAGAAGGAAAAGGACGAATTCTTCAACGGCCAGTGACATCCTGTTCTGCTCCTTGGAAATGTCCAGTTCTATCTAAACTGGATGACCCACCACAGTGCTGACAAATCACAGACCACGGCTGAACCAGCTTACAGAAAGAAAATTACTTTCTTTTCTCTCATGCACAGGGACATAATATTCAGGGCTATATTTCTTCTTTCCTGAACACAAGGGCTTGATGAAATAAACACATTCAAAAATTATCTGCGAGAAATCAGAAATATGTCAAATTTCCAAATTTGGAAATAGATTATGGGCTTCAACTCAAATTGGCACATGCTTTGTTTTTCTCCTTGGGACTCGATGGTTTGCACTACTAACAGTTGTAGAAATATCCACAAGACAAAAAAAAAAAATCTCAGGAGACAAATTGCTCAAGCCAAGCATGCAGGTTTTTAAGAATGCAACAATCTTCCTTCTTCGCACTAACTTATTTGTCACTTAAACTCCTTTAGAGACAGCATTTCTTTAAAGGTAAGGCAGGCAAGTAGAGTACTTACTGCATTTGAACTATCACCATGTCACTGGTCTCTTTCTGTCTGACCAAAAGCCACACTGCTGCTTAAGTATCTGCTTCAAAAGTCCCATGACATGGAGAAATTTTTAAACAGCCACTAATCCTCTGTCTACTTAACTTTACAATGGTGAGCCAGCACCACGTTTATCAACTGTTGATTTCCATCCCATAAAGAGAGCCATCCCTTAAGTTTTCCCAATCACAAGAGGCAGCAGAAAAAAAACTGCATTTATTTTAAGCCATTGAATAAACTCTTCTGTAAGGTTGTTTCTTCCCCTAGGATAAAACTCACTTTATAAAGAAAAAACCCAACAACCAACCCATAAAATTGTGACTTCACTACACCACTGTGCCCAGCAATGTTCCGTCTCCTCATAAGGAAATAATTCCCAGACTGGATGGCAGTAAATATTTTGTTTGGCTCTTATGTTTAAGCTTTTGAACAAGTTGAAAATCACCCTGCTTCTAGAAATCATTATATAGCATAAAGCGGAGAGAGAGGAAGAGGTCTCTTCCGGCAAGCATTCTTACTCAATTTGTTCTCTGAATAAATGGGATGGCCCTGCTTTCACTGCTTGGCATAAAGCACAAGAGTCTGGACAGAAGCCCTGCCTTCATTCCCACTTCTTTGGAAAGTCCCAGAGTCGAGAGCTTAGACCTGCAACAGAGATTTGCAAAGCAGACTGTAACAAGAAGCAATTGTAACACACAAGAGGAAGGAGATGGAAGGACCTCCTGTGACAGAAAGTTCAAGTTATATTTTACAATAAATTTTACATTTATGTTGCAGGTTGCATTTTGCATCACATTTTAGATACAAATTCAGAAAAAAATACAGAACATCTTCGATGAGCACTGTTGACCACTGATGAAACAGAATAGCATTAACGTCCATTAGGATGCATGACTCACAAGTGATTTTAATTTACTCTGTTAGTTTTCACTTTCTGGATTTTTTTTAAGAGTTGAAATGACAGAAAACAAACAAGCACTTGGAGAAACTCCATGAATGACCTTTGCTCTCAAATACAGTTCAACTCAAGCATGCTCTTCATGAAAATGCAGCATTACCATCTAAGTCAAATTGTTTGTTGATATCTGAAATCCCAGTGGACTATGCGGTCTGAGCAAGCATCTCTAGGCTACCTTCCACCAAAGGCAGGTATAAGAAGCCCAGTGATGAGCTATGCTAAGAAAGATGATGGGAAAAGTGATCTCTCAGCAGCCTTCAAACTGTCAAGGGCAAGCAATATTAAAACAAAAATGCGAAGTGTTTAAACTAGACTGACTGTTTTACAAGAGTTGCAGCCCGGCAACACACTGCTTCAAAATGCCACCTGATGAAATGCACAAAGCACTGCAGGAACAGGCAGAACCTCAGGATCCCTGGAACATATAGATGTGACAGTGGTAATTGGAAACAAAAGCCCACAGCTTGCTTGAAACCTCCTCAATGCGGGAGGCACTCCAGAGCCCATCCAAACAGAGGAGCCATATAGTTGAAGTAAAACTACCTCACGGCCTTCCCCCACTGGAGAGCTACGAGATTCAGAAGCTGTGGCAGGAATGTAGCTCAGGCTTCAACACAAAGGCATCACAACCTCTAGATTTACCTCCATCCTCCTAAACATGAGCCAGCGGGGGCCCAGGTGGCCAAGGAGGCCGATGGCATCCTGGCCTGTATCAGCAATGGTGTGTCCAGCAGGACCAGGGCAGTGACTGTCCCCCTGTAGTCAGCACTGGCGAGGTCACACCTCAGGTGCTGTGTCCAGTTCTGGGCCCCTCACCCCAAGGACACTGAGGTGCTGGAGTGTGTCCAGAGAAGGGCAATGGAGCTGGTGAAGGGTCTGGAGCTCAAGTCCGATAAGGAATGCCTGAGGGAGCTGAAGGTGTTTGGGCTGGAGGACGCTCAGGGGACAGCTTGTCACTCTCTACAACTCCCGAAAGCAGGCTGTAGCCAGGTGGGATCGGCCTCTTCTCCCCGCAACCAGTGCCAGGACAAGAGGACGCAGCCTCAGGCTGCACCAGGGGAGGTTCAGGTTGGACATCAGAAAAGGTGATTCGACATTGGAATGGACAGCCCAGGGAAGTGGTGGAGTCACCATCCCGGGAGGTGTTCAAGGNCAGGGAAGTGGTGGAGTCACCAGCCCAGGAGGTGTTCAAGGAAAGACTGCACGTGGCACACAGTGCCACTCTCTAGTTCTCATGGTGGTGTTCAGTCATGGGTTGGACTCCATGACCTCGGAGGTCTTTTCCAACCTAGCTGAATCTGTGATGCTGTGATCCCAAGCTGATGCCACCACCAGAACACCCAAGCCGCCAAACAAACAAGCAAACAATCATAAAAAACCAAACCCTTCCAAAAAAGCCCCCCAAAAAACCAGGAAAACTCAAGCCCAGTATCATCCACACTAAAAAGAAACAAACGAAAACAGTGAGGAGGAGAAGGCGCGGCTGTCGCCGCCGCGCTCCCGCTCTGCCCCTGGAGCGCCAGGGCGGCGGGGACGCGGGGACGCGCCCCGAAATGGCGGCGGCAGCACCGCCCCCGCCGGCGGAAGCGCCGTGACGGCAGCACCACCCCCGGCAAGATGGCGGCGCCCAGCCTGGTGCGCGGGGGGCTGCGGCGGATCTTCTCCGGGCTCCTGGGGAGCCGCTGGGCCGCGCCCCCGGCCCGGGCCCTCCGCCAGGGTGAGTCCGGACGGGGCTCTGCACGGCCCCGCGCCCCGTTGCCTTATCACTGTCTGGGAGAGATGATTGCGGCCACTGTAGTTCGCCCTCTCCCCCTACCCCCCAAAATGCTACTTCTTTCAGGCTGTATGGGTCTCATTTTGGCTTCCCGTCACTTTTTTCTTTTGCAGTCGTGGAGGTGACTGAAGGCAACACGACCACAGTAAGTCCCTGCACCCCTTCTCCTTGGTAGCTGCCTTTGCCGTGGCTTCTCCCTTCTTCAGCCATGTCCGTGTCCGTGCCCTACCCCACAATAAAGGAAAAAAAGGGGACGCTTTTCTACTTAAAGATGTCTCAGGGTGTGAAGGCAGAGCAAGGTAGGAGTTTGTAGTGAGTGCAGCTAAGCAATGGAGGGTTTGGCTGCTGAAGGACAGGATCATCACCCTGTTGCTGGTGACAGGTACCTCCGGTCAGAGCCACTCATGAGCACCAAGCCTCTCGCCGGTGCCCGGGTAAAGTCGCAATTCCTGACCAGAGGCATTCAAGATCTGAAACACTAGAGGCCATTCTTCAGACGGGGTCGTTTCCTAAACCGGTGCCATTTGGCATGGTGAGTGTGGACAGGCACAGAGGAGGATTGCCAGTGGCTTTGTCACTGGATCCTGCGGTGGCAGTTCGATGTGGCATTGCAGGGCTTGTCTGTACCGCCCACATGCCACACACACCTCATGCCTTTCATCTGTGTGTTTGTTAACCACAGTGTGTGCCATACTGGCTTCAGGTGATACAAAGCTTCTGTCTTACAACATACACACATGGTTAAAAAAAAAAAAGAAAATTGAAAGCGGTGTTTTCAAAGGAAGACCCTAAATACTAAAGGAAAACTACTCCTGAAAATGAAACAGAAGTTCTGAAGTAACTGATGACAAAGAACATCTTAGCTACACTGTAAGATGCGAAGGAAAAGATTAAAGCAGTAAAATCAAATTTTTTGCCTAGTTAGCACCATCTAATCTGTTATACTTGATTATCAAGAGAATCGTTTTCTTTAGAAGCACGGAAATTACTGAAGTGGAATGGAGATTGCATTATTCTGCTCACATTGCATGTGGCAGTAGCAATATATGCCTTAGCTGATAAGAGATAACACAGATATTTTGATATATGTATATATAAGATGAGGAGAATGAAAGAGGAATTTGGGAATAGCTAGAAAAGAGTGCATTTAAATGTTAATCTATATATACACGTAAATAATAAGACAGGGATGAACCATTTTGGTTGCTAATGAAACAGAAAAAAACCTGCTTATTCATGCCTTTGAAACTCTTAAGTATTTTTGTCAGAAATATTTTGTTGAAAGTTTTGTTGTATTTACTTTAGCGGACTTTGTCATGTCTGAAACCTGCATGGAGCAGGTAACTTATTCCATGTGATCTTATATATCTAAAATATGTAGCAGTTAGCAAGATATCATAAGACTGTCAACAAAAAATAAGTTTAAGGTGTGACAGTAGGTATGATGCAAAGTATCTATTTCTTGCCTTCAAGTGCCAAACTATTAGTCTTTACCCAGAAACCTGAAGAGCTTGCAAGTGTGATATGAAGTTGTTTTACCCAAAACGAGAAGGGAGTGTGCACACTAACAAAACACACTCAGTGGATTGCTGTATTTTGCACTCAGTCAGTTTCAAGGGGAATGTAAATTATATTCTCAAAAGTCCAAAACATTAACTAAGGCTTAAAGTAGAAAAAAGTAAGCATTACATTAGCAGAGCTCTTTATGAAAATAACTCTTTCTGGAGATCTGGATATATTTGCTGTGTAATATCCTAGCATCAGTCTGGAATCATCAGTGCCCCTAGATGAGGAAAATGTTGTCAGAAATGGTGTAAGTTGACAAACCAAAAGGCTGATTGTTTCTGTTATGGATACACTGATACGTTTCTCATTGTATCCATTGGTCGCTCCATTTATCCTGTCAACTGTACATCAGTCTTTCCTGAATCCATCTTTCCCTGCTCATCTTAATGTATCCTCCTTTTTAATCAGTATTGAAGGAAGTGTTTGATGTGAACCAATTAATAAATCCCAGAGAAATACAGATTTCATCAGCATACTGAGAATGTAGAGCCCCTACACTCCCTCTTAGTTGTTTAACAGAAGAATAGCAACTGAGTGGATTAACAGTATGAAGTCCTCAGCAGTTGGGAAATAGTTGCCAAAACTTGTACGCTGAAATTTATCTCAAAAAAAAATTGATGTTGACATAGCATACTGAATCTTTATTTATTTCAAAGATGTACAGTCGTAGTACAGTCTGAAGCCAGACTGGCAAGAATCAAGACTAGATACACCGACTTCCCTGAAAATAACTTTACTGATTATTAGAAAATTAGATACTGGTCTACATCTTATATTCATAGTTAAGTATTTGTTTTTGTAACAAAATACAAAAACAAATATTTTTTGTGGGGGGAGGAATCTTTCTTAAATATTGACAATTCTGTCTGAGGTACTGATGTGCTTAAACTACAAATACCCTACCTGTTTTCATTTTATCATCAGAAAGGCAGAAATCTGGCGTCCAAAATAGTTTTGTGAGTTCAGCTGGATGCCAGCTTTCCATGCACACTTAGAGGAAAGGTTATGCTTTTCTTTTCCCAGGTTTTCCTGATGGTTTCTTACAAGTAAGCTTGCATTCCACCCAGCTTTTCTTTTCAACTCTGGTGCTTGCACTCTTTGAGGCTGACAGTTGGTGTTTCGAATCGGCTTTTAATCTTAATTTGACCAGAGAAAACTCCATAATATCTTGGAGAAAAAAATTGCTTAGTTTTATTGTCCCTTCTGTTTATTAGGGTGCAATTTGAGATAGCTCTTGCTTCCATTAGTAGGTCTTCAAAAAAGAAAAACAAGACAAGTGCACATGTAGATAGACTTTGTATTTCTAACACATCTACAATTAGTTAAGTTCTTCCTTTACATACCTCATACATCTCTTTGCATGTTACTTGTCAGAAAATTTGAGTGTTAGATGCCACCACTTTATAGTGATGTAGAAAAGATAATTTTGTAATCTCGTAAAAGAATTGTTCAGAGAATTAAACTGGATAAAATACCAGTGTTATAAAATAAAATTACAAGCCCTGCAGACATTTCCTGACTACCCTTTCTTAAAATGAAATTTTTCTGAGAGTTTTCCTTGCTGGTGATTTATAAACCAGCAAGCCCCTGCATGCTTTCACCTATAACATGCATCTGCTATTCTGTGACATTCTCATATTCCCAGAAAAAAAGTTATTTTAAAGCTTTTGGCTAGAGGGCCTCTACACTTTCAAGGCATGGTGGTTCAAAAGGATACTGCAATAAATGGAATTCAGGTGAATATGAGAGCTTCATACTGACTGTCAACTAGTTTACATTTAGAAAAACATACAGAAGAATTTGCCAAAGGGTTTTCTATGCCCTTTGAATTTGCCCTTCTCCCCATAATCTGTGGCATAAGCATACCAAAGGGCTGCTTGTGTCTATATAGAAGTGAGTTGAATGATGCAGATTCTGCTCCCCTTACATCCGAACAGAACTGGTCAGTGTACTGTGGACTAGATGAAAAGTATTCCTTGAGTCACAGGTGTACATAGAGCTGTGAGCTGTGCCTGATGCTTTGAATTGTTTCCTAGATTGAAGGGAGAATTATAGAGGATGCTGAAGCACCACCTCCTCCAAACCCCTCTGGCCAGTGTCCCATCTGCCGCTGGAACCTGAAGCATAAGTACGATTATGTGGTAAGTTTAATGAAGGAGTTCCCCCAGTTCTCACTGTGAGATAAGTACTGCTCTCAGATCTACGTACCCCACAACCTGCCCCTCTTGTCTTTTCCTGGGTGTAGGAAAAATAACTCCAGCTCTGCCTCTCTTGGGTGCAACCAGAGTCTCGTACACAGTAATTGTTTGCCTTGGCTGACAGTGGGAAAAAGGATGAGCTTGCATCAAGTAGGAGATTTGGAATTACTCACATGGCCATCTGATCTGAAAAAGCCATATAGCTCTTCTGTGCCTGGCTGCCTTTCCCCATCGCACTTCCCAGAGAATCAACAGGAATGTAACATTTAGTCAGTGAATAGAGGCCTAGCTCCAGAGAGGCCAGAAGACTTGACTATGTCAATTACATGACTTCAAGCACTACGATTTGTCATTGTCCACTAAGTTAATAACTGTTTCACACAGCTTGTAAAACTCTCTATGATTATGAAGGAGTGCATACATTTTTACTTACCTTGCAAGAGAAAAACCAGGTTTTATTCAAGCATTTTGCAGGAAATGCTAATGAGAAGTTTATTAACTAATGAGGGGATAACTAATACTAAACCTAGAATATGGGAAGGAAATCCTGTGTGCTTGGTAAAACAAAAGCACAACAGTCACGAACACTTCAGAATAAGAAGCGTGATATAGCAGATGCAGAATGTAACTTTACAAGAGGTCATGCAAACACAGAGTTTACAAAAGGACTAAGTTCCCCCCTTGCATGCTCAAAACCCAACACTGGAATTAGAAAAGAAGAAAACCAGACAGGAACATGCTGTTACTAAGATAAGGCAACAGAAAACTCAGAATAAGCTAATGTCAATAGGATTAGAGAGGGGGATACAAATACATTGAGGGAAAAGAAATGTTTGTGAGAAAGGCCATTAGTGAGAGGAGAAGGGGACTGAAAGCCACATTGGTTGCAAAATGACTGAGCTTGCTTGTGTGCAGTTGTAGTGCACACATGCAAAGGAAAAATTATGTTTTAGTATCTGTATATTGATGGCAATCTGCAAATGTAAAACAACAGGAAAAAACAAATACAGAAATTACTTAAGCATTGAATTAGGTACAGACCAGCAGGCCTGGACTGTATGTTGCCTCAAGGTATTAAAAGAATTAGCTAACAAATATATTACTTCACTCACAGGATTGTTTTATGAAAATAAAATTGTAGGGAATTGCTAAATGGTTTGAAAACAGCAAGTGAAATGTTAAGTAGATAAGAGAGGAAGGAGAATGATGCTGATGATTTCTGATTGGTAAATAAAATGTTGCAAATTCCAAATAAAAGGTGTTAGTTAGGAGTAAAAGCAAATGGCCTGTTGGATAATTAAGGACTAATTAAGACTCATGAATTATGAAGAATATGAGTACAGTAATAGTACCAGACAAAATACTTGCAGTTACTTCAGACAGGTGAAACAACAGATGTGAGATGTAAATGAAGTATGTTTAGTGTCTTTCAAAGCATGTGTTGCAGAAATGGAGGCATTTAGAATCCAGTGTTGCCAGTGATGCTTACTTAGGCTGGGTGCTATATTAAACAGTGAAATAAGTTGGGGACAGGGGAGTATTTAGTGTTTTCTGGCTTGGTTTCTCAACAGCATGTGAAACCTGGAAATACAATGAATTTGGAGATTATAATAAATTTGGTGAAATGACAAATACCATCAGGGTTTCTAAAGTACTGCAAAACCGGATCATGTCTGTTTGGTGTTGCACATGTTTGCAGAGATTCATTGAAATTCTTCTTCATGGTTGCTGAATTGTGTTGTGATCAAAACCAACTAGTTACTTGCTCTGGAAAATACTTTTTTAAGGTTCATATCATTTTATGTGACTTTTAAATGCAAGAAGTAAACAGCATCATTAAACTGGGTAATTCTAGAGATTTACAGAAAGCATTCCATGAGTCACACATTAACAACCCTTGAGAAACTATAAACTGATGTTCAGGGATGAAATAAGTTATGGCAGTGGATAACATCTTGGAAATTTATATATAGACTTACATAGACTCAGTTCCTACTACTGTGTGTGGTAGAAGACTCCACTGAGTATCTGGAGAGATAATCCATCAAGAACCAAAGAAGTTTTAGACAGTGTGATTCTGTAGAGTCTGAGTTCCAGGATTAGAAATTGGTGACAACAGACAGTGTGGAACTTGAGTTTTACATGTGTTTGTAGAGTGAACTAAGTTACGAGCTTTCTTCCACCTCCACTTTGATTCTTAGATACTGATTTCCACTGTTCAGTAAAGAGGCAAGAGAAAACTAAATGTGAAGAGAGATTCTGTAGCCAGTCTTGAGAATCACTGCTAAGATCATTTCTAAGAAATTGTGGTGCTGAGACACAATCTAGGAATGTGCCCATCTCAGCTGTCACATAGATTTTGAATGCATGTGCATCTAGTGTGGGTATATCCAATACTCCTTCTAGACAGAAAGCTAAAGAGAGCAGTGTGAACTGGTATTTTGGAATTGTCAAAGTTTCTTACCTCATATGTAGAAGCTTCCCTCTGTGGGGCTGATGAGAATCAGGAGAAGTTTGAGTTATGGAGTACACCCCTTCTTTGCTTGTGTAAGTCCCTTATGTTTTTGAATGCTTTGTACCAGTCCCAGATTTTCAGGATTTTAAATGTTAAGTGAATAAAAATCTCCCTTTTCTACACTAAAGCACTCTCTGCTGTTTTATTCTTTGTTGTAGCCATGATGAACAGCAGAATCTTCAGATGCTTAAGTACCAAAGTGCAGGCATTTAACTCTGGGGGAAAATTAACAGTGGGACAGTTTTCTCACTGATGGTTAATTGTCCTAAATGTCTGTAAATTGAGAGCAGCTATTTTTGTTAAAGATATAGCCTAGTTCATACAGCATAACCTATAAGCTGGGCTTGGTGAAAGATTGGAATAGATGGTGGTTCCTTTGAGATTGATAAGCTGAGATCAGTTGGTTGCACAGAAGGGAAAGTGTGAGCTTTTTTGCTTGGGACCTTGTAATTGGACTGAATGAGGCACTATGAAAAGGGAAGTGTTGAATTAGCCCCTGAGGGAGTTGAGTAATATGACCTCACAGGACTTTCCTTTTGTCATGTGCAACTAGCACAGTAAAGTAGTGGCATAATGAGTTACTCTGGCTGTCAGAGAACTGGGGGACCAGTGTCTCCAAAGTCATTAATCAACTGAACAGGCATTGTGAGCACTAGCAGGTCATGATTCCAACCTGCCTTAGCTGTGGTGTAGAGGGCTGCAGTTGTCTTTGCCAGTTCAATCCTGATCCTCTGCTGTGGTTCAGGATAACAGAGCTTAAGATATAAATTCCCACAGTTTGTGGTCTGCATGTGTCTGTCGGTCCAGTGAAACTGAGATCTCAGTTGATGCTTGTTTATATTCATCGGATGTAAATTATTTTGGTCATAGTATGGATGCAACTGGATTGAAACCTGCAATTCCGTTACAGAATGCGTGGAGAATGGTGTACAGCTCCCAGGAGTCAGGGAGAAAGGAAAAACTAGACTCTTGTATAACTGGAAATAAAGACAGGCAGACTTGTCTGATACAGCCCAGTAGTAATTTGGCTGCACAGATAGAACTGTTCTTGTACTAAATCAGAGTTTTAATGAATCGTGTGTCAGTCAAGGATCTTGCTTTTCAAAGTGTCTGCAGATATTAAAATGCAGGTGCCTCTGCATTTTGGTTGCCATCTATTCACAATGTGCAGTTTACAGTGCTCCATCTAGCAAGTTTGTCCAGCCCTTTTAGAAGTGGAGGCTAAACTTGTTTTTTGTTTCTCCCCCTTATCCACTTCAAACATCATTAGTTTGAGTAGGCAGTAAATATGTCATTTTGCTTTGGCAACAGTTAGGGGAAACCGAACTGCAAGCTTTGCCTATTAGCCCTTGATTAATTCAGTCCAAGTTGTTTTCATCAAATGCTGCAGATTACAGGGGTGGGAATCTGGGTCCAGCCTCATGGGAGCTGTCCAGTGATTAAAGCAAATCCGCGGTTACAGGCTTGGCTGTCCACTAGCACAGAATGTGAATTTCATGGAACATGACGGCACCATGAGAACTTGCCAGACATATTTTTTAATTTGACCGCTCCACGTACTTGTTCACATCCCTCCCCAGCTGCCCCATGAAGTTGGCTGTACCTGTCTGCTTTCTCCCAGTGGTGAGATACATCTGTGTGAACACTCTGGGAGAGGCACCTGGCCTGTTAACTGTGGGGAATCTTCAGAAATGGACAAACCTTTGGTCAAGTGTGCAGCATTTTAAGCCAAGCAGCGTGACTGTAATTTGGAACTGTAGCAGCTGGGGCATGACTGATGATTTCAGTCAAGAAATGACTGCCACACCAGGGTGTTGGTCAGTTGGTGACACTGTTGGTCAGAGATGATAACAGAACAGATTTTCTTGATTTTTTTTTCCCACAGGGAGAAGAAAAAATATTATCTCCATTTGTTTCCCACCACCCCCCTTTGCATGGAAACACTTGATAACAAGCCTGTGACTCCATGAGGTGTGGTGGTAATATGAGAAATCACTTGGACCACACACACACCCTTCACAAGAGTGTGTGGCCTACTTAGACTTTCATGGCTGCAGAGACTGAAACTGCCTCAAACTTGCCATCAGCTCTTTTCTTCCTCTTCTCCACAAAGTAATGCAACAGGCTAGTAGCAAAGTCTTGCAAATTTTTCTCTTTCTAGGCACTTGGAGCTGAACAGCCCTTTTTCACTTGGGGAAGTGTTATGTGCTAAATGGCAAATAGAGCTGTTGGTGATTTGAAGATCCAGACTAAAGAAGAGGAAAAAAGGGGATGTAGTCTTGCTCTAGTTTCCTGAATCCAATCCAGTGTATTTCAGGAGTGGTCAAAAGTCAGTGCTCTTGGACTGTTTGGCTGGCCTCCATTCAGTTTATACCAGTGCAGCTGGCACCATCTGGTCCCTGGTTACTGTTCTCCTTGGCAGGGCCATGTTTTAACTGGGCTGAGGGACACTGCTTCCCTTTTAACCATCGATGGCCTCCCGAGAACATGCTGCTAATCGCTCAGCTGAGCTTTTCTCCTTCTTTGGATACAGCATGGTTGTGTAGGGTGCCTGATAAGTCATTTTGTATCAGGGAGACATTAAAGTCACTGTCTGAATGTCAGTGGGCATACATGACATGCCATGTTTTCAAAGGAGCTGGATCTGAAAATCAGTCTGAATATGTTCACTGTAGACAAGTGGATGCAGAAAGCAAGCCAGTTATGGGAAGAGGGAAAACTGCCTGTCATGATGACATTAGTGAGGATGGTATTGATTGGCAGTGGGGTTGGGAAGGACAAAAACCACTAAACCCCCAAATAAAAACCCTCAACATTTTGTTTATAACACTTGTAACCAACATTTTGTCCCAGGTGGATGGAATCCATTTTTAGAAAGGGTAGAAAGGAGGAACCTGGGAACTACTGATCTATCAGCCTCACCTCTGTGCCTCAGAAGATCACTGAACATCCCCCCTAGAGGCTGTGCTAAGGCACATGGATGACAGAGAGAAGATTTGATACAGCCAACAAAGCTTCATCAAGGGCAAGTCCTGCCTGACAAACTCAGTGGCCTTCAGTGATGGAGTGACTCCATCAGTGGACAAGGGGAGGGCTTCAGATGTCATTTATCTGGACTTCTGTAAAGCCTTTGACGTGGTCCCCGCAATATCTTTCTTTCTGAGTTGGAGAGAGATAGACTCAGTGGCTGGACTGTTAGATGCATAAGGAGTTGGTTGGATAGTCACATCCAGAGAGTCATGGTCAACTCCTCAGAGTCTGGTGGACGTCAGTGACAAGTGGTGTATGTCAGGGGTCCTTATTGAGGACCAGTTCTATTTAGTACCTTCATTAATGACGTAGGCAAAGGGATTGAGTGCACCTTTGTCAGATTTGCAGATGACACACCTGAGGGGTGGGATGCCATCCAGAGGAACCTGGACAAGTTCAAGAAGTGAACTGTGGGTATTCTGTGCAGTTTAACAAGAACATGTGCAAAGTGCTGCACCTGAGTCAGTGCAGCCTTGGTGTCAAGACAGGCCAGGGATGAGCAGATGGAGAACAGCCCTTGGGAGAAGGACTTGGGGTTGCTGGTGGATGAGAGGCTGGACACGACCCATCCATATGCACTCAGAGGCCAGAAACCCAATTCTATCCTGAGCTGCATCAAACAGAGAGTGGCCAGCAGGGCAGGGGAGGGCATGAACTCAATGATCTTTAAGGTCCCTTCCAACCCAAACAATTCTACGATTCTAGGACATGTCAGAATCCATCATTACCACAAGGGCATCCTAAATTCCAACAGCCCCCTTGACAGCTGAGCTAGTCTTGTGCAGTGGGGGTGGGTGAATAATTACTAGTTAGTTAGATTTCTGAACACTCACTTTATATTCACACGTGATTATTTGCTTTTGCAAGGCCAGTAAATGAAGGTAGGAATGCTCCAGGGAGCTCTTTGTAAAAGGGCAAGGATGGGGGGTAGAAACAGGTCTGTGAATCTCTGAACAGACAGTCAGGGTCACCCAACATGAAAAGCAACAAGTACTCTTTGTTCCTGCCTGTTGCCCTGGCCAGGGGGTGCAAAGTAATGCCATGCCTCGTTTGAACTCTGTCCAGATGCTCACTGGCAGGTCCCCTCAGCCTGCAGGCAGCCTCTGCATGGTCCTGCTGCCTCAACTAGGAACATACTTACAAAAGCCATGGAGAAGTAAACTCTCAACCCGCAACAAGTCTGTCAACAGAAGGGGAAAAAACAACTGCAAAGTCTCTGGAGGCCCTTTAGGCCAACTTATGCCGATGTCAGGATGTCAAGGATGCCTGCTTACACTGGCTTGAGTGGTATCTTTGCACTGGTCTTGTGTGTGGAAATGGAGAGCACGGATCTGAATCCTGGGCTGTTGTACTGGGGACAGTTAATGGGACACTTGTGCAACAGCTGTTGCTGCTGTGTTTAAAAGTTTGTCATTCCAGCCCTGTGATACTATCTGATCCTAGAGATCCCTTTAATTTTGTTTTTAGTAAAAGGGCTGCTTTACATTTCTAGAGTTTTCAATTGTAAAGGTCAACAGCAGTGTAGTCTAAATGATTCTTGAATCACAGACAAACCCTCAGCATGCTTCAAGTGATCCTTTCATCCACCATGACTGTCACAGCCCCACCTAATGCACACACAGTCAAAGGACTGAGTGCAGCAATTTATCCTATTAGTCCTTATTCATCAGCACATATTCTTTTCTTACATAAAGCTTCCTCATGCAAGATCTTGGACCATTTCCCTGCTCTCCACCCCTCCAGTGAGACCTGAGGGAAGCTACACCATGGGAAATTAGATAAAAGTTTGAGTAGATAGAAGAGAACAGTCCTGCTCTGAGGGAGCAAGGAGGGGGTCAGAGGTGATCTAACATATCTGTGAACTTTAGGACAGCAGCTGTGATGGCACTTCAAGTTGTGTAAACAATATCCATCTGTAGGTCTTGTGTAACTCTGCCTGAGTACCTAGGACACATTATCTTAGCCAGAATCTTGGAGCAAGTAGTGAAACAGTGAAGAAGCAGGGATTGCAGCTGACATAATGTGTTTACACTAGTGAAGTCAGAGGAAGACTCAAACCGAGTGACCTTGCTAAGCTAAACTGGCAGGCAGTGACAGCAAGCAAAAGCCACTTGTCAAACTGCAGACAAAATGCATAGGGAGGAATCATTGTTTTGTTTTACATTGTTTTGAGTTCTGTACACAACGCAAGGCTCAGCACAACACCTGAAGTCACAGCAGTGAAGGTAGCTGGGGCACTGATGGTTTTGCCCTTCTCTCTCCCTCAGGATGTCTTGCTTCTGAGTCAGTTTATTCGTTCAGATGGAGGGATGCTGCCACGAAGGGTCACGGGCCTCTGCTTGGAGGAGCACAAGAAGGTTGCTGTCTGTGTGCAGATGGCTCATCGTGCAGGTACACAGCTCTGCCAGAGATAACCCCTGGCTGTAGGGTACCTCCTGAGCTGCTTGAGCGGGGTCTCCTGCCCAATTGGTATGGCTCAGTGAGATGTCATTGTCCAGTCACCCAGCAAACTCGTTACAGTCCAAGTGCTGGGACAAGCGTGATGGAACAGAGAGTACTTGTTCTGCTTTCTCTGTGTCCTGACTCCTGCCTTGACAGCAGACATTTGTCCCTGTTGATGAGACGAACATTGCAGAAAGATCTGGGAAGTGGCTCGGTCTCCAGTAACTAATGATTAAACACCTGCTTCTGAAATTACTTAATTGATTTACTTAAGCTTGACCTACCCTATTAGTGACATGCAACTCTGCCATCTGCCACGTGATGACTTTTCCCTGCAAGTGGGACCCTGGTTGATGTAGTCAAGAGTATTGTGCTGATCTTTATGCCTGGTACCTGAGTTGTATCCAAGTTAAATGGACTGAGAATATTAACAGTCAGATTTTCCATCCTGTAGATGGAATCTGATTAGACACCAGTGCCATGTGTCCTCTGTAAAAGCCTCTGCAACGAGCCCAAGTGACAGTGTCCTTGGTGTGTATTTCTTCCCTATACCCAGCACAACTTGCCAGCTTCTCTATCTGGGGTGCAGGTTCAGCAGTGACTGAAGATAAAATACCCTTTCTACTGTACTTGAGCTTTTGTTGTGCTGTCCTAGTAGTGACCTGGGTTGCCTGGCTTATGAGGTGTGACTTCTGAATGCAATAGAAGCAAAGAGACACTGCAAAATAATCTCACATCCTTTTCTGTTTCAGGTTTGTTGCCAAACCACAGGCCTCCACTTCCTGAAGGGCATATTTCCAAGAGACCCAAGCTGAACAGGTGAATAGTCTTGTCTTTCCACATTTCTCTTTTTCAGGAATAAATTGGAAAGAGAAAAGTAGTTCCTTACAACTGGGTGAGAAATGCCTCAGGCAGCAGGGTTCATAAAGAGTACTCAGCATTTTGGAGAAGATCTGTCACGATATTCTCTTGGCAGTCATTTAAGGACAAGTCGTATCTCATATAAACCATTTATTCAAACAAGATTAAAACTGCCACACATGTTAGAGTCTGCCTGCCCTTCCTCAGCTGTGTTCACCTCCTCATCACCAACAATCAGTAAGGCAGTCACAGGAGGATGCCACAGATGAAGTCACAGCACCACAGAGTATCTGAGGTTGGAAGAGGCCTCTGAAGATTGTCTAGTCCAAGCTCCCTGCTTATGCAGTCACCTAGAGCAGCTTACTCAGAGCTATGTCCAGCCAGGATTTGAGTATATTCAAGGATACACCTTCCCCAGATTCTTCCTAGGGCAGCTTGTTCCAGAGAACCAGCCTCATACAAGACAGTGTTCTGTTACATTCAGACAGAATTTCTTTTTTAATTTGTGCCCCTTGCCTCTTGTCCTGTCACAGCACCAGTGACTGGGGAGAGCCCGCCCCTCTCTTCTTTACACCCTCCCTCCAGGTACTTACAAAGACTGGTAAGACCTCACTGAACCTTCTTTTCTCCAGGCTGAGCAATCCCTTCTCTCTCAGCCTTTTTAGCCCCCAAGAGCAGGAGGGTGCCCAGGCAGTGATAGCAGGGGGAGGGGGGGCTGAGCAGCCAGCAGGGGCCCATGACAGGCCTGTTACCTTCCACCCCATCCCAGTTTCCTCCAGTCAGTGATTTGCCCTCTGCCTGCCCTTCCTATGCAGCGAGTCTCTTCCCCTCCCCAACCTGAGTGGCCCCTGGCCTTTGGTGGGCAAAGGGAAAGCCTGTAGCTGCCTCCTGCTCTGTGCTGGGCACTTGGAGGTGCTAATCCCCTGTTTATAACCTCACACTCTGTTTCCATGGGGATGTCAGAGCCGTGTAGGAACCTCGCATTAGCAAACCCTGAGGTTACCAGAGGCCATGGGGCTGTCGCTGGGAGAGCTTATACTGGAAGGCTGAGGATGGCTGGAGACTCCTGCAGTTCAGGTCTGACTCTACACTGGAGATTTGAGAGAGGCTCTTGGAAATGCTGGCAGGCTGCATAATGGGTATCAGTGAGGTACCTAAGTACCTCAAATTAGAGGACTCTATGTTTGATGCAGCCCTGTAGCCATCAGATCCTTCAGCTGTAATAACTTCTTCCTTGTGTCTTACAAGTCTTGGGGATTCTTTAGTAGCTGTGTCTTATCTGGCAGCTGTGGGGTGGAGCACATTATCTTGTTAGCGTTCACATTGCAACCCTGAGTAGCAGGTTGAGACTGGAAATGGTAAATGCTACTTGCTGGAATCACACCAGGACTCCAGATCTGATGCCCTGACTCTTACAAATTGTTCTATAGACCTTTAGTAAGAACAAAGAATGAATACCTCTGGATATATTCAACATGCAAATAGATGTGCTATACCTCTAAATTAATGAAATTGGAGATTACTGCATTGCTAGCCCCTCCCTACACTACCCTTGTTTTTCTCTTCCAAAGAGGGAACGTAGCAGGCCTGCTGGAAACAATTTAGAAAAGAGCAGAGCTGTTTGCTGAGGATATGGAGTAGGATTGAAGTAGGCAGGCTTTGGGTGGAGAACAGAAAATAGGATCAAGAAATGGGATTGAAAGTTTTGGTGGTGGGGCTGACACTACACAAATGAGTCCCAAGAGCTGGGATAAAGTGCAGGAGTACTTCAGTAGTGTTCTCCTGGTCCCTCATGATACTGTCTTCTCAGCCTGCTGGAAGGGAAAGACTCTGGGTGTTGGAGCCTTGGCCCTTCTGTATGAGCTTTGACTGTGGACCTGCACGTGTACTTCCCTCATTGCTCTCTGGAGCAGTAGCTGGCATGGCATAAGGCAGGAGTTACAAATTGCTTCCTTCCTCTAGCCTGAAGTGCACCCACATCCTGAATGACTGGAGTCATTTAGCCAGTACTTATTTTGGGAATGAAGCCAGAGCTCTTATCAGAAGTTTCCCACATAAATGACTTGTCCAAGCTTACCTTGTCTTTGCCTCTGTACTTGTTTCCAAAGCTGCCTGTAAGTCTGCAGTAACTCGGGAACCACTCAGCCTGTGGTGCTGCCAAATGCAAGTGAGCTGACAGTGGAGAAAAGGGGCAGAAGTGGGCTTGAACTTTGGAGTGGAACAAGCTGCCTTGTTCAGTGCCATCAGAACATGTCTGGGTCATCCTCTAAATGTGTAATATCAGGGCTATTCACCTGACTTACCTTATTCCTTTGTTGTGTTTATGTCTACTGGATTTTTAAGTGCCAGTTCAAGAAGGGATCAACAGGATCTAAAGAGAGCCTATTATGGCAGGCAGTGCATTACACAGTTAAGTGATGTATTTTCCAAATCTTCAAGCTTCATCTCTTTTTGAGATCACTCTGTTAGCTGCTGTAGCCACCTTTACCACTCTGCTTAGGTGAGAGGTAGCAGTGCCTTTCTGCACTGCTGCTACAGCCCTGGGAATGACAGCAGGGAGAAACTGAGATGCCTCATAGTATGCTTGGGCCCTTTGTTAAAGCTTTTCCAAGACACAAACACAGGTAATGTAAGCAATCTGTTGTCTGTGTCTTTACTCTGAATGGAGAAAGTTTTCACTTTTGTAAAGGAAGGGCTTCTGGGAAGTCACTGTCTATTCCATATGTTACCTCACACACTTCTGTGGGAATTTGTAGTGTCTGGGAACTGCCTGCCATCTTACACTGAGCTGAAGAATGTTTCGTTCATGGTAGAGCTCTTGACATACTACACTATCAGCTGCTAGAATGATAGGATGAAAGCCTAAGATAGCCTTAGGAACTGATTCCACTCACACTGAGACTGAAGGAGATTCATCACTTCAGTGTGAAGTGGGAGTCAGAGCCCAGTGCCTCTGCCATGATACAGACATGAGCATTGAATTGCAGCATGTAGACTCAGAGCAGCAACCCTGACCTGGCTGAAGACTGGCAGATTACTTCATTTGGACGAGCAATCCCTTTCATTTTTTTCCTGTCTGGCAAAGTTCTGGCTGGTGCTCCCTGTGGCCAGGCTTCTTCCAAGGCTGTGTCAGTATTTTTGAGAGCAGCTTCATTTGTTGCCAAAAGAGGGACAAATGAGCCTGATGAAAAAGAGATGTGTCCCTTAAACAATGTGCAGTTGTGACCACTACAACACGTCAGCTACATGGGAGGAAGTCCACAGCTCCTGGGCAAAGGTACTAAGGAAGTATATAAAGGACTGAGGAACTGCATTAACGTATACTTTTGAAAGCACTAAAAAAAAAGCTGTTCCTCAGCTATTTTTTTTACTGCAGTTGTGGCTGTCTTGGCCAGAATGTTTGGCCCATATCATTGTCACCCTGATTAAAGTGAGCCTGCTTCAAATCCAAAGAGTCTGGCATGCGCTGGCTAGCACCTAGCTGGGATTAAAAGGTATCATGCCACCATATGGAACTATCAGCAAACTGCCTTGTTTTAACAAGGGTCAGGGGTGCTGACATGCCATTGATTTAGTGTTGTGAAGTGTGGATTTATCATGCAGAACCCCTCTGCCTCTCAAGAAGTTGCTCTTCTGGTGCTTATTCAATGATGTTTTCCAAAAAGCAGAATTTCTGCTCTGTTTTCTGAACTGGTTGTACTCTCAATGATACGAACTTTGGACATTCCCTTCTACATGCCCCAGATTTCTCTGCAAAGAGATAAGGACTTCCCTGCTTTGCACTGGGTCATTTGGCAGCTGGCCTTCTTCTACCCACTCCATCTCCTTGTCCTGTTTCCACTCCTGGAATTCAAGAAGAGCAGAATGCTTTGAGAGCATCTGACCTGCATATCCTGTCTTGTGCTTGGTTATGCAGCTGTCTAGCATAGTATGGAACATTCATCCATGATGTAATGTAACACAGAGGAGGAGATTGGGAACTGCAGAAGAAGGCATAACTTGGAAGTGAAATGCTAAGCTTTGTGGACCTGAGGGTGGTAGGAGATGTATAAGAACACCTTGTGGTCAGAATTCAACTGGGAAGCATTCCACATCTTTCTCTTCTATCCCCTGCAGTTGGGACACCATCCAGGTGAGACTTGCCTTGATATTTCTCATTTCTTGGGCTTCAGTTCTTTGCCTTTTTGTTTTCTGCCTGATTTGTTTTTGACAGTGATAGCTCCAGAATGTTACCACGTAACTGCTTTACTGGCTATGGTTCTTTTGAAGAAATGGCCATGGGAGTAACCCACATCATCCATGAACTCTTGAGTCTCATGTCCTCACCTTTTCTTACGTATCATTTGTCTGCAGAAGTTGGACATTGAAAACAAATGGAGTTTACCCTGTCAATCCAGAATTACTCCCTACAGTTCATTTTCCTTATGTTTGGCCCAGTCTGGGGCTTTCACTCTTCGCAGGGGATCATTCCACAAGCAAATTTGTCTTGCAGCCAAGGATTATTCCCTCATCCTCAGCCTGTATTCTCCCTTTCAAAACTTCCTGCTGTTATTTCTGCATTTGTTCATGCTCCAGCCTGGCATGTTCCAGTTAAGTGCTGCAGCAACAAAATATTTTCGCTAGCCTGTGAGGCTGAGGAAGTTCTAAGCGATTTCACCAACATTGTGTAGGGTGACAGACTGGTCCTGTACTCCAGAGTCATGTGTGCAAGCCACCACACACCAGAACCATTTGGGAACCAGTCAAGCTCAGCTGTAAGTCAAACTTCTTCCTTTCAGTAATGGAAACCTGAATAGCTCAGCAGTTTTCTTTTCAACATGGAGGTTTTTGCATGGAAAATGTGGACTAACAATTAATCCAGAACAGTCCCTGAATTCAAGCCAGCATGTAGATGCTCTTTTAATATGAATATAGCACTCATGTTCTTCTGGCAGGTCTGAAGTATTGGTTAAAATGCAACACTGTGAAGTTGTTCCCTATCCAGAAGGACTAGGGAATATCACAGTTTCCGTGACTCTGGGGTCTGTCAGCAAGAGGTGCTGTAAGATTATGGAGTACTTGTTTCTGAGTGCTCAGCTGTCACTCCATTTCTAGCTTCCTACTGGAAGAGCGTAACTTGGCACAGATAGTATCCAAGTCAATCCCTCCTCCATCACCTGAACTGGAGGAGTTGCTCTGTGTTAAGCAAAAGGCAGGCTCCCTACAAATTCCTTATGAATTACAAAGTTCTCAGGCTCTGTGGACACCTCTTGTCCCTGTGAGCAGAATCTGGTTTCCCTACTGTCAGCATTTCACTCCAGCAGCATGTGGTTCCTCTCATCTGCATGGAAACTGGTGTTGTGCATAGCATGTGTATTCAAAAGCAAAGAGCCAGAGTGTTTGCAGGTGAGCAAAGCCAAGAGGTGTCGTGGGAAGGGATGTGGCAGGGAGGAGGCAGTCTAGCCAGCACTTTGATCGAGTGCTTCCTGCAGTCTGTAGCCCTCTGCCTTCTGCTCTTAATCCAAACAAAAGCCATATTGAAAAAATTCAGTGAGGGTTCAGAAGTTCAGACTTGAACTGTACCAACATGGCCTTTGCTTGAGCTGTGTACAGGATTGTGGTTTTCCCATTTCCCTTACCCATGGAAGCCTTGTGCCTACTCCTTGATATTAAGTGGCAGCCTCCAAGTGGGAAGATGTACCCACTGAATAGAATCCATGAAAACTGACTTCTGCATGCTACAGATTTTAGGCTATTAAAATGCCTGCAGGTGAACTAACCATAGCTGTTTCCATCCTGCTTATATCTTGCCTTTTCTCATCAGGGAAATCCCATCAGGGTTCCTATCACACTTTATCCAAACTACTAATTTCTGCACTTGGAGTCTCGGAATTCTTGTTCTTGCTCAGGACCCTACCATACTCAAGGGGTCAAGCAGAGCCCCAAGGCGAGTCACAGTTCCCAGGATTGGCAGTTCTGTCCCTCTGTCTCCCACCAGAGTGGGAGCTCTGGTGACACTGAGGTGACAGGTTAGGACACTTTGGACCAGCTGCATTTGGCATCCACCTGAAGGGTCTGTCTTGACAGCCTTCACTTACTTGAGAAAATTCAGACTGTGTCAGTGTGTGTTTGTAGGTGATTAGAAAAACTCAAGACAAATCTTGTTGGATACAATGAAAAGTAGGAGACTTGGCCAGAAAAGGGTGTACCCTACCTTACATGACAGAGTTTGCAGGAAAGTCCTGTGTGCTGGGCTTTGAAGCTCTCCTGTGTGAGTTTTGTGAATTGTTTCCTACTCACAGAAGAAAACCCAGATCTGTGACATCAGTAGGAAATGGAGTTAGTCAAAGAGAAGAAGGAACTTTGTAGACTGACTGCTCCCAGGCATCAGGCTTTTGCGCTGCTGAATCAA
>VYXD01009488.1:194575-217031 GCA_013397195.1 Hylia prasina
AAAAAAAAGGCAGCAAACAAAATAGGACAAGTTTGAGTTTGGGACAAAGCAAGTATTAAAAGCCCTAAAAGCAAATGTGCTCCAGGAAGGGAAAGCGTCCAAACGTCTGTTTCAGCTAACAATGAAAAGCCCCAGCCTGCAGTCCCCAAAGGAAGCCAAAAGCCTGGACCAGAGGGCTGGATTAGACCTGCTCAAAAGAGAAATAACAAAAGCTTTAAAATCAGGCCATTACTAAATCCTCCTTCCTATGCAGAATTGGGGTGTGCACTTCCAGCCCCCACACAGAAACAGAGGGATTTCTTAAAAAGCCACTGTCTGTCTAAACCTGCATACAGCATTGATGTGTATCTCACATTCACACATTCACTTCTCTCCCAGTGAGATCATTTATTATCACAGGAGCACTTTCCCGTAATCGTGTGGACACGTGACTAGAATTGCACTTGGCACATTGATGCATTAAAACAATTTGGGAATTTTTTCCCCTCCTTGTCTGTAAGTGTACTCTTGCAATACCAAAATTTGTGCTATGGCACTCCCCTTGCAGCAAGGGGAATATGAAAAGGAGGATCTAGCTCATGTGCCCATCTAATATCCTTACAGCTTCTCCCAGAGGAGCTGCTTTGCCACGGTCCTTTGCGGGATTCCAAACCGGGAACCTGCGTTTGGTCTCTCTAAACTCCCCTGAATGTGAAATTAGAGACAGGAAAGTCTCTCCTACTTCCTGTCCCAATGCTGTTACGTAAGGGATTCCACTAATGCACTGGCATAGCATTACAGGTCAGAAGGGACGAGTTTAATGCATGTGTAGGAGAACAAGTGGCTGGATTTCACTATGTGTCATCACCCAGACCCCTCCTGCTGTTGCTTCTAGGTGTTTTTACTGTCACAGACTCCTTAAAGCATTTTGAAAGTGGCTTGATTTCAGAGGTGGAAAGCTCCACATGTGATTCATTTTTCAGTTTGTGCTGTTAGGGAGTATTGAGGAAGAAAAGTGCTAAATAGGCTGCTGTTCTGCAGTCTGTAGCCGCCTGGCATAGCAGGCTTTCTTTGTAGTTCACAGGAATGTGCCAAAAGCCTTCAAATGTATTACATGGTCTCTGTCCAAAGTTCTTAATATCTCAAATTTGCACGATGCAAATAAAAGGTAAGAAGGCTTTTTGTGGGGGGGATGAATGATTGAGGTTACATTGAGACCATGGGATTACTCAACAGAGGCATGCAAACATCGCTGGACAAAGTTTATCAGTCTGTTCCAAATTCTAATTTGTTGGAGCATTGTTTGTGCAGATTATGCTAAGGTTTTACTATGGATCTTTATTGTCTGAAAAGACTCCTCTTTTGCTAAGGACCTCTATTCCCCTCTCTACTGGTAGCAAAAGATTTAAAGCCTAACAAAACTCCAGGCCACCCAGCCACAGGGTAAGATTTCCAGTAACTGATTCTGGATCTGAAATCCCCTGCCTGTTTGCAAAGCCAAGTCTAAAACTTCAAATGGTAAAAAGCAGAGGATATTTGCCAGACACTGCTCTTCACAGAGATTTGTAGTTGTGATGATAATTCCTTTTTAATACCTCTTAGACTGTAGGTGCTGACTTCCTGCACTAGCAGGCTGCAATAGTATTGTACAGAGAACACTAGAGCAAATTTGGACATACAAAAATACAAAACTAGGCCAGAAACCCATTCCATGCAGAAGTAATAACTAATTATCCCCCCAAAGTAAATTTATTCGTTTTTAGAAGCTTTCTCACAGATTTTAGCCTTTGTAATTAGTTTACCTTATTGAGACCAGCTGTTGAAATAACATTTCCCCTAGAGGCTGATGCATTCAGTCTTGGACTTAGTTGCAATGAAGGGATTTGGCACTCCAGTTTAGCTGCAGGTGGACAACTTGCCAGCAGCCTGGAGACTACACCTGACTTGTTTTGTGAAACTGGAAGTCAAGCAGGTGCCAGTGGGTTCGGTACAGAGATGAGCTTAGAAATTCCAAAACAAACAAAATATCCTTTCCAGTGGTCCCTTCTGAACTGAGGGAGCTCTGCTCGTGGTTATTCCTTTTATAAAGAGGCATGTTAGGGAGGCAGAGGCTATAGTGCCTTGCTTGTGCTTTGGTTGGAACATTTTCTTAGTGAACAGTCTCAAACTGAAATGTGTTTGTGTTGTTTTGACAGGTACCTGACCCGCTGGCCCGTCAGATCTGCAAAGCCCATTTGGAAGAGGGGCCCTAAGTGGTGCAAAAAGCCCTTTCCAGTCGGACACCCTTTGCTGAAGGATAATGTCAAATATACACAAAAGCCTCTCTGTTTAAACCACTAGTGGCCAGAACTGGTATAGTTAGTAAGCACATGTTTTCCACATGTTCTGCTGGGGTTTTTTTTCAAGTTTGTCAATATCTCCAATTTTCTTATTCAAAGATTGTCGTTAGTACTTTATATTGTGTCCAGCTGGGATCTCTTCCTCTAGGAGAATACAGGAGCCATCAAAGCAAAGTTCAGTGTGCAGGGTGATTTGACGAAAGCAAGGGGCAAAGACTTCTACCTCAAAGGCAGAAAGGATCTGAAGGCTTTTGTTTCTCTATGTTCCACAAATGGGTTTGGGAAAGGATGCTTCCTTCTTTTCCCAGCAGTGAGTCGTGTTTCCCCATTAACGTGTGTTTCAGATTTGCCTCATTTGTGTTTTTGTACCTGTGACACAGATGGAAGAAAAATCTCTCTGCAGCACTGCATTTTCTCAGCAGTAACAAATTTTTAATGACCACTGAAATTAATCATTTTATTATTATCATCTGTGCTATCCATAATTTGCGGCAGAACACCTGTGGCAGTGGCAAATAGGTGTGCATCTTACACGTCCCCTTAAGAATTCCTGGCTTGTGCTTCACTCCTGAATCTGGCAAATACACAGTGTTGACATCCTTGATTACCTGGCCTGGTTTTTTTGCCCCTGGCAAGTAAATTTTTCATAAATCTTCCACGCCAGTGATACGGTTTCTTCCTGGGATAGCTTGGAACTGATTATCCATCCTGTAACTAAAAGGTGGCATCATTTCTCTCCCTGTGTAGTACACACACAGATCTTCCACCTACTGACTATTGCTGATTATGGGCCTGGTATGAAAGGCTTATTAAATTTATCATGGTCATTACTGTTTTGGCTCCATTTCTTTGGTATTTATCTGGGGGCTAAAAATCAATACAGAATTTTTATGTACTACTATGCCGCTTAACCTTGTATTGCTTTTGTAAGAATCATCTGCTAATACCATCAGTGTGGACAAGAACAAAAGGTAAGGATAAACCTGTATTATCCAGGAAATCAAATTAGATTTAAATGGTTCTTTTTACCCTTATTTTGTGAAATGAAAGCCCTAGATTCATTCCCTTGAGCTGGCCAAGACCTTTTACTTTGGGAGACAGAGCCAAGACTTCATTAACCATACTGAGATAAAATCTCTGGCTGACTGTCTCTGTTTTAGAAAGCTTTGAAAGCTACAGCCCTTCAGAAAGGAAAATATTTTTCTTTTTTCTCATACATACAGAAGTCACTCTGTCTTCTAGCCCAGGTAGCTCTGCTCAGTGAGCTTTGCTAATGGAAAAGTCACTGGATTAAACCATTGTCTTGAGATGAACCTAAATAAGCACATTTTTCAAGACCAGGTGATGCCCACTGCTATTTTTTTCCTACAGTTTAGTCACATGAGCTGGAAAGACCCCTCTAATTTTGGTGAAATCTTAACATCTGAAAAGCAGAATACTCTCTTCAATATGCCAATAGCTTGGTGCTAATAACGCCGAATTTGTGTTCAATCCCCATATGGGCCATTCACTTAAGAGCTGGATTCAACAAGCCTTGTGGGTCACTTCCAACTCAGAATGTTCTGTGATTCCCTGAATTCAGTCTGGAGTTGAGGGAGGATTGCATACAATGAAGTCCTCGGAAAAGAATTAGGGCCAGCATCCAGGCACAAAAGAATCCTGCTCAAAGTACAGAGGTTTCACATTTTTATTAGAACAAGCAGCAAACAAAATTTCCTAAGTATAAAATCTAGATTTTTTTCTAGTTCTTGAGTCCTTCTCCCAGACAGAAGAGTCACAGCATGAAGGGCAGATCAAGATTCTTCTCACCAGTGCCAAAGTAGACGTAGCCAAATTGCTTGGTCATTGGGACATGGTAGAAGGTCAGTCCCAGCCACAGCAGGCTCCGCAGCACCACCACAGTGCCTCCCTTCTCCAGCTGGATACTCCAGGAGCCTGTGTGAGAAGATGTGCAAGTGAATCACTCGAAAAGAGAAAGAGGCAGCGTTCCTGCAGCAGGTTACCCTAAGCTGAGAGCAGGCGTGCCATGGGTGCTGCCTGACCAGTTAACAGTGCAAAACTGGAGTTTGTGACAGCTGAAAGGAGGGAAGTGGGGGAGAACATAAACCTCAATGCCCCGATTTCCTTTTGTTGGTTCAGCACTCCAGGCTGCCCTCATTTCCAGATGTCTGTCTGGGTTCACACAGTAGCCTATTCCCATGGCTATGGTGGTAATGTCGTATGCGTCACAGGAAGGGACCCACAAGCTCCAGACTGGTATAGCTGATCCCCAGGAGAGGCTGCAGCTATTCTTGGCTGTTTCTGAGTGGGCAGCAGTTACTCCAACAAGCTCTGCCACCTACTTGGTGTAGCTAATAGCTACAGAGAGCCAAGATGAGCTATAGCAATCCTGCATAGATATGAAATTTGTCCTTAAAATAAACTTCTAGCATTAGTAGTGGGAAGAGGAAGAAGGTGCTTTCCTCCTTCAGGGAAGACTGGTTTCTCTGATGCAGCAACTGGAAAAAAACGAGAAAATGAAATGTAGGGTATTTCCTATCTGAGCAATTTATGGAAAAGGTTAATTCTCTTCAGTCTTTTTTGGCTGCACTGTTGAAGAGGATGTGCGTGGTAGGGGCAAAGGGATTAGTTTCCACATTAATTTTGTTTTGGCTCTACAGAAGAGGTTCAGAGCCAGTGTGAAAATGCAGTTTCTTCTGGATGCAAGGAGCTCAGAGCCTTTGAGTATTTATTTTGCATCTGACATGACAGCTTGGGAATTGTGCCAGAGGGAGGGGGCTGAAGCATCAGCTTGGATTCAGTGCCAGAGGGCAAGGAGCTGCCAGGAGAAGAAAATACCAGCTTCAGCACCAAATCAGTAATGCCTGCAGGCTACAATGTAGGTGAGAAGGTTCCTGCTGAATCTCCATCGAAGAAAAAAAAGGAGCAGGCCCAAATTTAAAAAATGTGGTTGGAACAGTCAGGCTACCACTGGCCTAGAGTCAAGCAGTCAGCCTATCTGTACCCAAAGCCAAAATCTGCCAATTCCAGAATAAGCAGAAAGCACATAATGTGTTGGGCCATTTAGGCAGTATTCATCTTTGTAGATAATTTTAGGCTCATTAATTTTAGTCTCATCAATTTATGCTATGATTCATGCTTACTCATGTCACAGTTAGCCTGGGGAAGGGCTTCTGTGATTGCTGTCAGCTGCCTGTCCTCATGCTCCACTCACTTGTGATTCCTGGCCGATTTCAGTCACATCCGACAAAGGGCTGAAGGGCTTTAACACCCCAGGTTCCTACAGCAGGTCTCCCTGGGATGTGGCCCAAAGGCTGACTGCAGCTCCTGGAGTTTTGGTCTGCCAGCAGCTAAAAGGAAGCACAGGTTCTCAGGCCTGCCTGGCAGCCACGAGGCAGCCTTGGGCTCCTGCGTGCTCCCCTGCAGTTCATGTCTCGTGCAGTTCATGTCTCATGGCAAACTACAGTAGCTGTGGGAAGGAGGGAAGTTGAGGGGAAATATTTATGTGGTGGCTGCAGAAAGGAACAATACAATTCAAAACCTTGTAAAACCAGGTGTTGTGAGTTGTGCTGCTCACCTGTTACCTAACTTCATATTTCTGTACTTCTCAAAAGTTCCTTGGACACCACTGTTTCCTCTCTCTCCTTCAGTAGCAAATTCCACATGTTTGTTATACTATAATGTGCAAGTCTTGTGTCATCTCTGATCTGTTACCTTTCAAAGTATCCTCTTCAGTCATGTGCAAATGTGGAACTCTGAATAGCAAGAATACCTACCTCCTTTCTGGCTAGACTGACTAGAGCTGCTGGACAGAAGTAGAAAACAGACAAAAGGCATCTTTTTCAGGAGATTCCTGCTTTGGAGAACTTACTTCTGGTTCACTCTCCTCCACATTTCCACTAAAGACAAACAACTGGGTTGCAGTAAAGCAAAGCACTACTTAATATCAGATGGTCAATACAGGTGTGTGCCATCTTTTCACCCTCTTTGCACTGTGACATTCTTGACACAAGTCCTAGGTACAACATGAGCTTGTGTCTTCACAAGCAGTGGTTTCACATACAAGGCAACCCCAATCTCCCATCCAGTCTCTCCAATGCCGCTTAACGAACTGGAGACAAACTGGACTGGATCTTTTTCATACCTGGAGTAAAAACGCCTATTATAGTTCAACTACTGGGATTACAGATCCTGACTGAGGGGATCTGCATGTTCTTAAGAAATTTCACCACTTGGATAGCATGGAAACCCAGATGAGGAACACTTCACAACAAGGCAGATCATCCAGTGACTGAAACACTACAGCCATTTGCTGTCAAAGAACAAGCTTTCAGTTTCTTGAACTTTGTCTCTAAAAGTTTTCAGCATTTGATAGTGACAGTAGCATGACCATGCATAGGAGTGTTGATCAACAAGTAGCGGGCAAATAGGTCTGAGTGTAACAGTGACAAGTAACTCTGAATTTCTCCTCTGAATGACTGCTCCCAGCACATTGTTCTTCAGCTTGAATATGTGGCAATTATTTACAAGTCCTTCCTCCAAATACTGATAGTATTTGCTGCAGCTTTGCACACTGGTTTGTGGGGAACGGGATGATGACACGCCGTAAACTTTTTGAGAAGTTTCTCTGACAAAAAGATAATGCAATGAGGAACTCCCGTTGTCTGATTTAGGATCAGTCCTCTGAGAAGCAAGTCTGTCAAGAATAGGACTATGCCTTGCCTTGCTGGGTGATGAAAATCTTTAGGGGTTATCTAATTTGTTAATTAGATAACCCCTAAAGTTGCCTCCCAACATACTGGAAGCATCTAACAACCTGGGTACATGTGATAGCTTGTTTTTATGTATGTTCACCTACACAGATCATACCTCTGCCCCAAACCGTTTACACAGAACAAAAAGAAATGTCTGGAGCATGACATTTTGGAAAGGTAAGAGGGAAAACAGAGGTTTTAATGCTCTAAGGAACTATATCTAGATTTAGACATCTTTTTGTTGGATAAATTCACGGAGGAGGTAAAGTAAACCAACATATTTAAATCCCCATATCTGTGCACTGGGGCAATAGAGTACATGGGTCCACGATCTCCTCAGAACATTTACCCAGTGACTCACAGTCTTATCAATCTCAGGAGAGTATTCATCAGCAATTAACTCCGCTGATCAAAGGAACTTCCCATGCACCTTCACACCTGGCAGAAATGGGCAGATATAACTGAAGATGGCTCTATTCACTTTCATGCTACATCTCTGAAGGCTCTGATGTGCAGTTTCTGTATTTCCCTATCTTCTGTCCAAGCTGCCAACTCTCAAAGGGCTTGAATTTGTCATTTCATAAATATGAGACCTTTGGGGAATAGGAATTATTATTGTTATACTTTCCAGCTCTTCTCTGGCCCTTCATTCTGCATCTGGTTCTCCACAAATATGAACAGTAAAGTTTTGCTGATGCTGCATAAGCCTTCCCGTGAAATGAGGGCCTGAACAAAAACAAGTAGGTTACGTAAGGGCAATCCCATCTAGACCAGCACAACATAGGTTGAGAACAGGAAAAAATTACAAGAAGCTGTCTGGAACTGTAATGTCATTTTCACTGACATCCTGTTTTCAGCCAGAATGATGATTAATCCTAGAGCTGCTCTTTATGCTGCAGAGCCAAAGAGTAGCGGCAGTGCCACCTTCCACCTTCTGCTAACTGGATCACTAGACACATTTTTCTAACCTAATCATCAAAGGGGATTTTTTCAATATACTTTTCCAGACTGGACTTCTGCAACACACAAAACCCATTCAGAAACTCTACTTGATACACAGTGCTGGTGTATCTTCTAAGAAGAGATTACATTAAAGTTCTGGAACCTCTCTGAGTTCTTTGGACTTTTTCATAAAGGGAAAAAATTAGAACCCGTTATCTCATTACTTTTTTTTTTCCCCCATACCTCGCCATATCAGCAGTATTTGATAAAATGATGCATAAAACAAAATTTGGACTTGTGAGACACAGAGAAAGTTGTTCTCTTGGAAAGATACAGGACACTTATGTCCTCTTCTATCACAGCTCAAATCTCACAATATTCAAACAAGGTGCTTTTTTTTGGGAAGGCCTACCTTTCTTGTAGGAGTTTAAAATATTGATGTCATAAATCACTCTAGAAGTACTTTAAACAGTCACTGATAAACAGGATGCAATAATAGCTCAAAATTAATATGCCACCTTTTCTCCTTAAGAGAAAGTCTTAGAAATGCATTTAATAATGCAATTTAAAAAGGAATGAGAACTATGAAAATGAAATGCTACTTTCATCCTTTTTTTTCTTTTTCTCTCTTTTGTTTTTTGAACTTCTGTGATATTACAGATGGTTGTTGCGGTAAAACCATTGGCATAGATGGCTTCAGGTCTGTATTACTATAAAAGTACAAAAGTGGGCTGCTGGATCCAAATCCTTCCCATCACTGTCTGAAAATATTCTGTGGCAGTACCTGTGTCAGACAATATGTCTCTTACTGAGAGACTGGAAGCTCAAGGCATCAGTGTGTAAGGTACACCAAGATTCCTAGATCAAAGTTGCCAAGAAAAAAAGATTTAAAAATATTATTATTTGCATTGGAGAGAATACAACTTGAACTAGGAGACAGCAAGTCAATGTTGGATTTCCTAGACTTAAATACTGATTTTAACTTACATCTCGGTGTGTGCTGTCTCTAAATCAGGCAGCAGTGTTAACTTCACTCATCACATAAAGCTCGCTGAGGTGCAGGGAACTGGTCATTGCTCTCACGCAAGAGATTCCTACCAGTAACACTGCTCTGGTGAAGTTCCCGAAGTTCAGAATACATTTCTTAAAAGAGCAAGTTAATATTTAAGCTGCACCCAGCAAACTTAAGAAAGCCAAGCACTGTCTGTGCAGAAACTATTGCCTTTTGCTGCTCCAGAAGGGAAGGGAGGGAGCTGCTGTGTGGGAGGAAAGAGCATGGGAAAAGTATCTGCTGGAAGAAGATCTGGAGCTTCCTATTCCCTGTTTGGATCAGGCTGCAGCCTCCACCCCTCCAAACACAGGCAGGAATTCTGAGGAGTTCCTTACATCTTTCCCAAACAAGCAAGTACTTTGAAGATTCTGATGCTCACCCAGTGTTAAACCACTGCCTTTTTTATGGCCCTTCAACAGCTGCCAGAACACCAGGGCTGAATTTCAAAAGTCAACCTCTTTCTCAGCTTCTTCTTCCTTTCCAGTCGCCAATAGAAATCCCTGTCTCATCCCCCATGTCTGCCTCCGCTATGGGCTGATTCTTGTAATCCACAGGAGCAATAGGGTGCATGAGACATGAGCTTTTAAAGAAAACCCTTTTAAGAGGGCTGTTTGCAGAAGAACTTTCCTGCTGTAACTGGTCCACTTGCAGTTTGACCTCTCATAACACTGCTGCTTTGGAGGTGATTCAGCAATGCCTCATTTCAGTGCAACATTGAGAAGAAACAGCTTTAAGAGCTAGACAGCCTGATAGAGAGGCTCCACGTTGCAAAAGCTCACAGAGGGTCATAAAAGTGACATTATCAATTCCTCTTCAAAGGAGGAAATGTCTCAAGGGAAAAGCAGCCACAGCATGGTTGCACTTACCATTAACACATTATGCTGCCACAAGAGCAGGTTACAACATCTATTGCTGCAGTTAGTCCTCAGTGAGAGTCAAGTATGGAGTTACAGGACAAATATTAACACCCGGAGAGAAGCAACAGAACCATTTCCCTCTGCAAAAGCAGTCGCTGCTTGGCTGCGTGACCCCAAGCACTTAGAGCTGACAAAGCCTCACTACACCCATGGGATTTAGCTTCCATTTCCCTCCAGCAGAAAATCCTACTCTGGGAAGAGCTTCCTACTTCTAATTTGTTGTCTGTAGGGAACAAAGACAAATTGCAAACCAGAGCAGCTGTAAGGAAAGGTCACCATGCTTTGGCTGTCAATAAATTGTGCCACACGGACATTTCACACACAGCCTACCAGCCATAAGGACACATCCAAACTCTCCTATGTGGGGTCCAAACTCCTTCGTGCCACTTGCTGGCTGCAAACTAAATCTCTTCCATTTGCTTGACACACCACCTGCACCCCATATGTTAACACTGCTGTCAATATTTCCAATTCCCCATATAACTATTTAATAATTAAATAAAAACACAGACTGGTTGCAGGTTCAGTACTATTTTTAAAAGCCTCCAGAGCCAAGAAAGCACAGCTTACAGTCAGATGCTGCCAAGCAGCTCTTGCATGGTCCTAATGCCTGCCATGTCCTTGACACACGAATACCACCATGCCCAAACCCCAAAGTAAAATGGTCATACTTTAGAGGCTTTTCCTCTCTCTTTTCCTCTCCCACTGGGGAGTCCTCTGCAGTAGAAATTATTTCTACAGGCCCAGGCCTTCTATTTACACATGAAGAGCCTGTTTCCTGATGACAAGGAAGACTCAGGGATTGCAGTGCAGTCCCAGTACACAGTATTCAGGTACCTACAAGTAAAAATTAAATTCAGGCCATACTTAGATATCCAACAACAGCAGTGCTTAATACAGCTGGAGCAGCCTCTGCCCTTAAACCCTTATTCCCTCATCATTCTTCCATCACAGAGACCACAGAAGTGTTTATTTACTGCTTAGTGAGTCAGGTTGGGGAAACAAGCTGGCTGAAAAATCTACTAGACAGAAATAACATTATTTTTCCAGCTGGAATCTGACTGCACAGCCAGCAATGCCAACACAAAAGAAGGGACAATACACAGATATAAATGAGCACCAGAGGATGGGAAGGACTGAAAAAGCTAGCACTGAATCAAATTAGAGTCTCCCTTATAGCCCTGTTAGTTTGCCCTTTTGTCCTAAATCCACCTGATAAAACAAAACAAAACAAAGCGAAAAGATTGTAATTAAGAGAAAGATGCAGACTGCAGAAAGCATTAGAATAAAGACTTGGAATAGGGCTGTGCACTAGAGGAAACAGCAAAACCATATACAATCAAAACTTATAAGGAGTAGGAAAAACTGATTAAAATCCATGCTATTTGTATTCTGACAACCACAATACAGATCACTGAATCTTGGGTTTTCTGTAGTAAATTCAGAAATCTCTCAGAGTGGCAAATCACCTCCTTGCAAAGCACAAGGTTATGCTGGATCTCATCACACTCCATATTTCTTGTTCAGCTGGTCGCTGTGGAAACGTTTTTGGAGCGTGCCAGGAGTCACGTAGCATCTACCTGGGGAGCCCCTGCATTAATCCGTCACCTTCGTGGGTTTCTCTGAGCCCATTGGTTGGTAGGAAGAAAAAGGAGTCTCTCGCCCCTCCCTGCTCTGAATGAAAGACGCTTCCTCTAAATCTTGCTACAGGATTTCAGGCTCAATTCAGCTTCTTTGGGGCTTTTGTCACCAAACAAATGTGATGTCTTTGAAAGAAAGATTAACAGTTTGATGAAAGGATGCAATGGGCAGCTTTGTTCTAGCCTGCTTCCCCTAGAGCTTTTGGTCACTGTCACTTTCTTACCCACGGGAGAATATCTGTCTGACTCTCAGAGGAGATTATGGCCACCTTGTAAGATTTTTCCTCTCCTGGTAACAAAGCACTGGCCACTTTGAGGAGGTGATAATGATGAACAGGGGCTGGATTAGGGGCAAAGAACCTCACATTGATCTCTGAATTCTGAGAAAACACAAAGGAGTCGGTGCTGGGATTCAAAACCCACTAAATGCTTAGAGCACATCCAGTTCCCTCTCCTGCAGGAGGGGCAAGGCCACAAGCCCTGCCAGTCCCCCAGTTGTAGTTCTTACCTCATCATCAAATTAGCAAGGCTAGTTAAAAGGGCTTGGGATGAGGAACAGATGGCATGGATTATAAACTGTTGATGTTTTTGTACTAAAGTTGATACGAATTCTGGACCAAATTACCTGAAGAGTTTACCAGTTTCTGAGAATACTGTCACACTGAGCATTTCCACACAGCACAGTGCAGTGCTAATTCTGAACACTAAAGGCTAAGCATCTTTTAATGCCTGTGATAGCCTAGCTATTTCTGCTAGGCTATCACATACAGCGTAACTGCTGCACAAATATACCCAAAGATGAACTGTCCCTTGTCCTTTCCTCTTTACACACTGCCACACACCCCTTCAGCATGCAGAATTTCAATCCATATGATATTTGTGTACAAATAATAAGATAAAACAAGATAATGCCAATTGGCATTATCTTTCAAAAGCTTCCTTTTTCAAAAGCTCCATGGCCAAATGGGCGGCAAACAGCAAAGCAAAGCTTTATGCAGGGCTGGCACCAGTGCCAATGACTACACAGGCAGGAGCTGCCACTCCTTGGAGCCCCTTCAGAAACAGACCACTCCTAGCAAAAGCTGACCTTGTTCTGACTTCAGTGACACACAAAATGTCCTAGGATTTCCTCACAAGTAATTTTTCATCATTCCTTAGAGAACTTAGGCCAAGGCTGACTGATGTGGCGATAAACCTGCAGCTTCTGGTTCTGTAAGACTTCACCAGCATTTCCCATCACTTTAGCAAGAAGTTCGTCTTCTTTTTATGTCCAAGGAACCAGGAGCTTAAATGGAGACAGGGTGGGTCATGATTTCTTTCACTGAGGAGAAAAAAACCCTTTAAATAAAAACCTGTTCAACCCTGGAAAGTTGCTACGAAGACTCTGCTTCTGTCCTTATTCTTTCCCTACAGCAGTCTGGAGGGTGAAGGACTCCACCACAGCTCTCAGTTGATGGGCAGCCCTTTTCCAGTATAAACTCATCCAAGGTCTGACTAAACAAGACCCTGAGGTGATACAGACCTAGGACTCAAAAGCCGTGAATGTGCTGCTTTATTATCCATAGACACAAAGCCCAAGGAAAACAGGCTCCTTTCCAGTAATCAAAGCAGACCATGATCAGCCAGTCAGAAGTTCTAAAACTATCTGGCCCAGGAGTCCTCCTGCTGTGCTGCCACATGAGAGGTTCCAGTCTGATCTAGAACTCCTGATCTGGCAGCACCCCAGTAGGGAGGGACAGCATCTTCTCTTGCTTCCCAGGCAACTTTCTTGGGTCACTGCAGGAATGGCCTTAACAGGCTCTATACATCACTGGGAAAAATTAAGAGTGACCTTACTTTTGAAGAATGTAGAGGACATGCTTATACACTGTGTATGTCCATTCACATGCATGTGATCTCTAAGGATGCTGAGAAAACCGTTGAAAAGTCTAGTGACCATTCCAGAAATTACCTAAGCTTGAAAGGGAGAGAATAACTTCTCTATACCTACAGTTCAGGAGGCCAGTATGCCACACACAGTCTGGAAACTCAGGACATACCTGTTCCTTGATTTGATGCTGCTTTTGTTGATTTTCTTTCTCATTTTACTTTTCCGTGGTCTCCTTTTTTGCGCTCAGCACTGACAATGCTGGCGCCATAGTGCACCCTGCTGGAAGGCTGCAGCTAGTGTCAGCCTGGAATTATTCCTAGGGATGGCCGACTTCAGTTTGAACAGAGAAATTCAGGTACTAATGCTTTTACTAGCAACCCACTAAGCCCGCTACTGGGTTCGATTTTCAGATCAGAAATCCTGCTGTTCTGATGCACACTCATCTGGTTTTCTCATTCTCTAACACTGCATTCTAAATCTTTTTTGTCAAAACTTGCTTATATTAATGTCAGGTAACTCCATGGGATTGTGTAGCTCAGTTTCACGCATTCACCAAGCCTAAGGATCGCATCTCCTAACGAGGAGTGAGGATAGCTGTGAGCCATGCTAGGTATTTCAGTCTACATTTTTGCTACCTCTTTTTATCCTTGTGAACATCAAGTACTGCCCTCTCATTTATTATGAGTCTTTTAGTTTGGATTTCAGTGAGACAGCTTGAAAAGCCTTGTCCCCGTGTGGCTCTTGGCAGGCTAAGGAGTAAAGTGCTCTTGCTCTCAGCTTTCACAGTGCTGGGGAGGTGCTGCTTATTGTTAAGCAATGAAAGGGGAGGGCTCAGGTCACATCTGTGAAATGTTAGTGGAGAAGGGAGGCTGGGTGAAAGTAGGTGGCCAGCACAGCATAGCACTTCGCTGGATTTTGCAAGGCCACTAGGGAGATAGGCAGCCATTTGTCTTAGAGCCCTGATAAAGGGCCCTTGCCTCTCGTGGCTGGCTGGGGGCTGTAAATACCTCTGCAGACACAGACTCTTCAAATGGCTGGAGACCGAGGCTGATAGGGGATTAATCGCCTTGAAGGGAGGAGGGAGGAGGCAGGGGGATCGAAAGCAAGTTAATTAGCTGTGTTAATGTATGGAGATAAAGCAGGGTCATGCCTCCTGGCCTTCTTCCTTCCTGCACCCTGACTTTTGGGACAGCCATGATGGGGCTACCAAAATGGCCCTTGAGAGCAGCCACAGAAACTATCTCGCACTTAGAAATGCAGTCCCTTCATCTTCAAGGACCCATTAGGCACCAGCTTTTGCTAAACCGATAAAGACCGTGCTAATGAACCTCAGATGACAGGGGTTAATGTTCTAACCGAGGCTACTGTTCAGCAAGCTTACAGAAAAGCTCGTGCTCAGAGTTTTCAGCCAAAGAAATGGCCACAAATCCCTTTGTCTGTAATGCTGTATAAGGAGTGCTCCAAAACCACTGTACTTTTGCGTGAAGAAACAGCTACAATCCAAGTGGCTGTCACTTCCTCCACAGTCAAACGGTAAAGGAGCTGGAATGATCTTCTGTCTAGGCACTTCTTCTACCCTACCTTCATCTTGAAATGGCAAATAGACAAGACTCAAGACTGACTGACCTTGCTACTGTATACCCACTTGGACTGATGCCATGAAATCTCTCTCCCAGCAATAAAGATCCACAATGGCAGTAAGTCAGGAATCTCCTCAGTCCTCTTTTGAGCACTCACATACCATAGTTCAGAAAGCAATGCCAGCTGAAATGAGCTGACTTGCACTTGGAACCCATTGTCACCTTTGTGTTACTGTCACAGACAATGGAGAAGTCCAAGCTGAGCATCACCCTCCATGGTCGTCATCAAGTTCATGGCCAGGCATAGCAGGAATCTGGACTCCTACATACCCCTGCCCATTACACTGAAGTCACTTACACATGTCTGGGACTATCAACTTGTATTTGCATTTGACTGAAATACAATTCCAAGAAGACATCCAGCATGATGTTAAGATACCAAGAGACAAAGGCTCATCCATTACCCTTGCTAACTGGTAATCTTTTCGCTCTCAGAAATTGTATCTCATTGTTCATTTTAGCTGCTGATTCCTGTTATGCCTTTCTCTGCTATAATAAATACAGCTTCAGTACCTAATATTTAAACTCCACTGAGTATTTACACAGTGTAATACAGCCATTCTCACGGGCTTTTCCTCAAGATAAACAGATAGAACTGTTTATGTCTCTCACCAGCCCTTGAATCATTTTGTGACTCTTTTCTGCAACTCTCCAGTTCTGCAATGTGCAGTAATCCAGTTATGATTCCACTAACAGTATATGCAAAAGTAAAGTCAACCCCCTGTTTCTACTTGTTTATGTATCTGCAGATCAAATTACCCTTTAAAGTCACAGGATCAGTCTGGGAGCTGATGTTCAGTGGATTGTGCCTGGATTTCATTTCAGAGCCACAGTTTCTAGAATACAATTCTCAAAGGCTGACTTACAGCCCCTACTTTCCTCATGAGACTTTGCAGGTAGGTACCCAAAATGTACTGTATTTACGTAAGCCCAGTTTTCCACATCTCTGTATCCATCCTTCCCTTGTCATTATTTGTCTCTCCACCAACCCTTTACTTTTAGATAATTTATAAGTAAATTGAAGAATATCAGTATTGGCACTGGTCCCTTTCTGACCTCTTCCAGAAATACACCTATTCAGTGAATTCTGAATCACAACTGCTAAGGAAGATTAGATTTAGGGAAATAATTCTGCAATTCTGGCATTTATTAAAGATTATTATGCCACAAGTTTCCTGAGATAATGATTTCAGAAGTAACTTATCTGACTTTGCCATTTTAATGTTTTTGATCCACAGTAAATGTTGTTTAACTCTACCCTCAGCAAACAGCCTGAAGACTGTCTGAAACAGGATTTTATTCTTTGCTTGATGTAAGTCCATATTCTTTCAAAAAAGAAACCAGAAAAAAATTCAGCTCTTCTGCCCTTCCACAAGCTTATCAGCGTTTTTACCTTCACCATTTAGTGACAGCTTCCAGTGCCTTTACTATGCTTTCTTTTCTTCTCAGTATAGTTTAAAAAATCTGCCTTACTGTTGTCACGGACTACTCCAGTTATTCTGGCTCCCTTTGTCATTCTCTACTCATTATAAATTCCAATTTATATCAATCATTCCAAACCTTCTGCATTTCCTTTTACATGTCTATTTTATTCTAATTTCCACTCTTGATCTGCAAGTGAACTGTGGTAGGTTTTCAGCCAAAGGCAGCTATTTACTGACTGGGGGTCATGACTTTTGAAGAAAGTCATCTCATATAAATCCTATTTCCACTCATATCTTTTCCTATCTAGACATACCTCCCCACCTACATCAGTGTTTAGTAGCATTCTATTGGTATTCCTTATCTCCATATTACAGTGATTTGAGTCAGTAACCCGTAACAAACCCTCAGAGTCAAGTTATTGCTTTTCTGAATTGCAGTTTGAAAGTGCCGAAGAACTGAATTCTCCATCTCTTGTCTCACTTTCTTCCAAACTTTCCATTCTACACTAGTACCTCAGGCTTTCACTCATCCCCGTTCTTTATCCTTGCAGGATGGGGCACAGTCTGATCTGATAGCAGGGTCACAGTAAAATCAACCTTCCCCCTCCATTTTCACTGCCCCCATCATTATCAATTCCTGAAAAGTGTCTGTTATTTCATATCTTCACCACATTAAGTCATCAAGTGAAAATGCTGTAGGCATGCTAGGAATTGTTGCTATTTGCCTTGCCATTCCATTATCCACAAGCAGATGTAAAACTGCCACAGCCCTAGTTCCTGAAATACTATGTCCAGGGTTCCAAACTCTATGCAGCAGAAAGGACAACGCTGGCAATGTGCCAGCAGCTGAAAGGCCACATCTAATTGTGCATAAAGTTGAGCAGATTGTCTGCTTAGACTAGAGCAAACAAGCTTATCTTTAATGCAGACATATGGCCAGCAAAACCTACAGATCCCAGCATGCAACATTCTGGCCAGCTGGCCTTTTGGATCAGGGTGAAGCATTACATGATCTGATGCTGTGGTGACAGAAGATCTGTATCACAACCCCTCCATGTTCATGCTGTCGAGACAAGGCTCTCATTTCCCACTTTTCCCTCAAATCATTTTCAAAAACGCATTTTTTTTAAAAAAAAAAGCTGTCAGTCACTTGTCTGTGGGAGCAGAGACACCAAGAAAAAACAGACAGAATGATTAAAGGAGGACCAGCAACATGTTCTGAACTTTTAAAGTGCACAGATAACCTGATAGATAGACACACAGTGAGAATCTGGAACCTGCAAACTCCACAGATATCACTGGTAAAGATAAGAATGGCAGACAGTTTTGTTACAAAACTTCAGGTTTTCCAATTTTGCACTAAACTCTGCTTTTACCATTGTTGCCTTTATTCAACCCCATTTTAACTTCCTTTCTTCCCACCTCTCAGCTGTCATATAAAATGTTCCCTCTGCCTCCAACTTTCCATTCTGTAAGACACCTCTGCTCTCCTATAATGACACACCATATATCTTATGACAGTTACCCCCTTGACAGCCATCACAGATGCTAAGTCTCCAATTAATAGAGAAAACTATTCCAACAGAGTTGTTACTTTTAGACAGGTTAAAATCATCCCTTAATCTCTCAGTTCTGTTCTTTAGGTCTTTTAAGATGCTCAGGGAATTCAGCCAATGCAGGCTGGGAGCTTCACTTACCCCCAGATCACTTCCTGTGTATTTACTGAGAAAAGAAACAATTCTAGCTTCAGTCACAATTCTAGATGCAATAAATTTGAGAATTCCTACTTCTGCTCTGACAATAACTTTTCAAGACAGGATCTAACCAGGAAAGGCAAGAAAAACTTCAGGTCAAAATTAGGGGATTTGCCAGAGCTATGAACAACATGTCAGTAAATAGAAAAAGCACAGTCTACTTTTTCTGCTTGGTCAGGACCAACGTGCACTGTCACAGCTCAAGGAAAGTAATCTGAGAACCAGAGTTTGAATATCTCACAACCAGGAGTGACTCTGGCAGAGCCATGCTGATAAAATCAGCAGAAAGCCTGTGTCTGTCCTGGTTTTTATCCCCCCACATTTTCACAAGCAACTAGTACTTTTAGGCAACCAGAATGCTTGTTAAAGGAGGCTGGGTTGATCTTTCTTTCATGTCAGAGCTCCTATCTCCATGTGACAGAATGCAGTTAGAGAGACTACACACCTTGCTGATCCTGTAACTAATTCCTGTCTTACCTCCTTCACCTCATCTCCAAATTCGGGACAGAGCAGGCAGAGCTGCACAGGCACCATGATGAATCTTCTCTTCCATTAGGAAGCACTCGGCTGCACTTCAGCTCAGATAGCCTTTCAGAGGCAACTTTTTTAAGGATACTAAAATCTACACTAGCAGCAACATCCTCCCGGGTAGGGGGTAAAGGTTCATGCTTACACAGATGTCAGGCTGCCACAGCAACACAATCACAACGTGGCACAGTTCAGCCCCACTTTCTATCTGCCACCAGGTAAAATACATCTACAAGTCAAATTTGAAGGCTTCAACAAAACCATCTTCATGTCTAAGATGTGGTGTGTCTCCCTGCCATGAGGGAAGGAGGAAAAAAGACGGGGGAGCAGTGGGAAGGCAAACAGTAGCAAAACCCAAACTACCATACAAAACTGCAGCTAAAATTTTCTTAAGAGATATTTAGGATCTAATCCCTCTTGCAATTCTGCTTTGAGTCAAAAGGGCCACCTCAATGAGTCATGGTATGTAAAAATGTTAAGTCTCTCCAGACTGCACCTCTGGAAAACAACTGCATAAGGACACTCCCAGTAAGCTGAAGAGTGGTTTAGATTTTAGTGGTTTCTGCTCTGTCAAAAATATTCAGAATTCAGGCAGGAGCTCACGTTCTCAGTTCATTTTTTTGCCAAAGGGAAGATTGGGAGGGGGTAAGAAGAAGGGGGCAAGAAGAGAGGGGAAGGGAGGGAGAGAGAATTTGAAAAGCTATTTACAACACTGGCAATTCACTATCCATCCACTCAATTCCATCTGGCACAGGTCACCTAGTATCCTATCCCACTACTCCTGGACAGGAATAAAATAACAAATCTAAGTTTGAATTGTTTCCCTAGAACCTCCTTAGACAGAGGACGTGAAAACACTTGGTCCAATCCAAAAAATTGCAGCAAATCAGCAAAAAACCAGACAGAAACAAATAACAAGCCACTCCAATCTCTTTAGAGAAATATCCTGCCAGAGGGATCCCTGGAAGAGACTTTAAATATATTTGCAGTTGTTCAGCAGAACAGTAGAGATGTAAACTGAAGATACAGTCCAGTATGGCTGTATTTTTTTCTCCTTTCACGGTGTATAATCCTGCCTACAGTACAGACTATTCCAACACAGTTTATCAAAGGAACATTTGAATCCAGCTTCTTCAAGATATCAGCTTGGTGTTAATGAGAGCCCATTTAGATAAAGAAGAGAAATACTGGGTGGAACAAGGGGTGTGAAATACTTCAAACCACATAAATTCCCTCTATCACTGGTGGAGTTATCTCTCCCAGTAGGGTCACCAGTTGCCACAGGCTTTACAGAAGTCAGGAGGGAATATGGCACTCAGGCAGAGTGTGATCAGACCTGCTGTGAGGATGTGACAGCCCTGGTACACTTACATCTTTCTGTTGTAAGCATTTAGAGTTGCATAAAACAGGAAATAACTACAATATTTAGTAAAGGATAAAGCTCCTTTACAGATTCACAGAAGCTTCTCTTACCACCTCTACAGTAACCCACACCAGTCCCCTCAGTGTTTACAAGGCTACTCAAACTTCCCTATTGCCTTCCCTTTCACTGCATCTGTTGATTTTGCTTACCTTTACCTCGTGGGATATCATGCTCCAGAGATTCCAGAAAGTCAGTGGATGGGTCCAGGTCAGCCTTTTCCAGCAGGGTTTTATTCTTCAGGTTAACAGGATCAGTGAAATGGAAATAGGAACTTAACTTTTTTGCCTCCCCCAAAGACAGACCTGCAAACGGCCATTGATGAGCATTAATATATATATGAAGGAACTAGGGTAACATTCATTATACTATCAAGTATAACATTGTTTCTCTAATGCCCACAGCCTAGGACAGAATCACAATCTTTGTCCAGCTGACTCCACAGAAGGCTTGTCAGACACAGGTGCCAGCACTCCCTGATGCTGTGACTGCAGACCATACTGACTGCAGCCCCAGGTAACCAGTGGGTATCGACTTGAGGACAACTTTCTGTTGCCCATATGGTCATAGCTTGTATCTAAATGGACAATTCACTACTTCTACAATTGCTAAACACTGCCATAAACTACAGTTTATACAGACAAATGACTCAGTTTAATGACTCAGAACTATTGCTGACTCTTTTCCCACCTTCCAGAGCTGAATCATACACCTGAACATTAGTGGCACTGGATTCTCTCCTCCCTGTTCATCTTATCCAAGGGAAAAAAAAACAAACAAACAAACAAACAAAAAAACCAACAAAACCAAACAAACAACTGAAATCAAAACATCAGTTAAAGTCATCTTAATTTACAGGTTTTATGATCAAAGTACTGTACTGTAAAGACAATCAGAATTTACCTTCGAAGTGTCTGTTTTCATGCACAGACCCAAGAGGAGTCTTCACAAATGCGCCCCGGGGGACGATACCAACTGCTCTGTCTATCTGTTCTACGGTAGCTATGAGGCGGGCCTCCTCCTTCATCACAGGCTTTAAAGAAAAATAGGGAAATTTTAAAGGCAAGGCTTTCCTTGTTTTCATTTCTGAAAATATAAACTTGAGGTGACACAATGGACTTATCATCTTGGAGTCCAATGGCACTAAGAGGACCTCAAAAGACATTTCGCTCCTAAAATAGGACAGAAAACATGGCTAGGAGCAGAGAGTTTAGACTCAGCAGAGATCTAACTATGCATCCCTTCATCTATTCTTTTCTCCCTCTCCATTCATCTACTTATGACTTGTCTATTCATTTATAAATAATGCTGCCTGCAGTTACTATTGAAGCTTCAGAAAGCACAGTGAGGATTTGTACTAGTTGTGCATTATAAAGCATAAGGGATATTTACTATTTCTGAGGCCTGCTGAACTCCAGCAAAAACTTAAGAGTTCAATCAAGAAGCTGTTGCTACACAATGACAGCGAGAAATTACAGAGTTACGGAATATTCTGAGTTGGAAGGAACCAATAAGAATCATCAAACTCTTAAGCGAACAGCCCACACAGTGATTGAAACTGCAACCTTGGTGTTCATAAGCACCCTGCTTTAACCAAGAGGAAATTGTGGATCTTTTGCCTGAATACACGTTCATTACAATCGAGGAGAAGCCGCCACATGTCCAGCGTGAGGGGCACAAACGTAGCGAACAGAGTTCAAAAACGTTTTGCTGTATTTACCTCCTTACCACTTTCAACCAGTCTTGCAGCAGCTTCTGCGTTTATCTCAGCCAAGCTGTACTCAAAAGAAGGATCCCCCTGAAAGCGGCCCTTCACCTGCTCAGCCAGTGCAAGCATCTCCTTGGTGGCTGGCGTCAGGAGGCTCCAGTCCAAGCAGTTCAAGCTGCCAACGACAAGCACGACTCAGGCCCGAGTTAAAGAACGGGGCTCAAAGCGACTTCGCCAGGCCCCCGAGGGCACAGCGAGGCTCCCTCCCGACAGCCGGACAGCATCCCCCCCGACTCGTACATCCCCTGACCCGCCCGCTCCCTGCTCCCTGGGGCGGCCTGCACCTGTACAGGCGGCTGCGGGGCGCGGCGCGGTCGGGGCCCAGCCCCTCGGCGATGTAGTAGGCGCCGCGCACGCCCTGGATGCAGCCCCAGAACCAGACCCGCTCGAAGCGGTAGTCGCGCTGCAGCAGCGGCAGCGAGGCGCCCAG